>CM019830.1:63044634-63504584 GCA_009763385.1 Coix lacryma-jobi var. lacryma-jobi | reverse complement strand
GCCACCTCATTGATAAGGCTGTAGCCTGGGGTTGGTTTTCCCTCAATTCTTCTAGAAGCTTGCTGATCTCCATGTATAGCGATAATGCCGAAAGGGGATGACATCTTCATGCACAGGTAGCTTTGCTTGATGACAACGTTAAACTTGTTGGTGAAACCTCTGCCGAAAATGGTAGTATACGGATAGTCCATGTTTACTATGTCGAATGTCAGTATTTCGGTGCGGACTCTTTCCCTTCGGCGAAGGATACAGGGATTGCTTTTTGCCGATAGCATCGATCTTTCTTCCTCCGAACCCGTACAGTGAATTGCCGGTGGGGTCCAAACTGCGCCTGTCGAATCCCATCGCCTCGAAAGCTTTGACGAACAGGATGTCTACTGAACTGCCGGTGTCAATCAGAATGTTATGCAAGGTGAAACCGACCACATTGGCCGTGGCGACGAAAGCGTCACAATGCGGGTAGTCGCGGACTTTGAAATTGGATTCGTCAAAGCATATCGGCGCTAGCGACCAAGCTGGCCTGTTCAGTGGGAGTCTTGGTGATACCGTCTGGACTCTTCGTTGATAGTCCCTTCTTGCTCTCTTACTTTCGTGCTCGAGATTAGATCCGCCCGTGATGGCGAAAATGTGGCCTCTTGACGGAAGGATGTTGTTGACTGCGCTAGTTTCATTTTCCATTTCCTGCCCCTGCTGGTAGCCTGGCTGTGCTTGCTGCCACTGAGGTTGGGTTTGAGCCAGAAGCATTGGTGGCGGCGTTGGCTGACGCTGATAATGCATAGTTGACGAAACTGCCACCGACTGCGGCGCAAAGACCGAAAGCTGATAGCCCTGATACGCCGGATTGTACCAATGTAAATTTTGAGGATGCATGTACTGCGGAGGATGCATGGGTGCGCCTGCGTAATTGCTGCATGCTGCCGCCAATGCTGTCGGGTCTTGTGAATTGTGGAAAACATGCTTTGAGCTTTCGGCAGAGGCTGAAACTTGATCCTTATCCTTCAGCTCTTTCGCCATCTTGCTGTATTTGTAGTCCCGAGTGGTGTGACCGAAATTGCCGTCACAAATGACGCAATATGGTGGCCTGGGTCCTCTTCCGCGGCCTCTACCGTCTCGTCCGCCGCGTCCTGTCCTTCCACCGTGCCCTCCGCGGAATGGTTGATCAAACCCTCTTTGGGGCTGAGAGTCAGCCATGTCAGGCTTCTCCGTGCCTGTCGCTGATTGTGCTGGTTCTTCCTGCAAATTGTTGATTGAACAAAAGGCCTGACAATCCTTTGATTCGGCACGGGCGGTGGCCGACTTGCTTTCGTCGCTTGCCTCTGCGTCAGGCGGGCGGCCTTGCGTCGCCGAAAGTCATCATCCGACCTCGCGTACGCATTCATTACGTCGAACAATTCCTTGACATCTTTCGGCGGCTCCGTGGACAAATGAGCGGCACTGCCCAGTCCCCAAGCCTTCGATGGCTGCTGCGATCACCGCGGCTTCGGCACATTCGGGGCTTGAGCTTTCAGCTGGATGAAACGTTTGAGGTACTCCGAAAGTGGCTCGTCGTCTTGCTGGGTGCAATTCATGAGATCCCGCGTGGTCTTGACATTCGGTCGGAATCCTTGGAAAGTGGCCAGCAATTCGGCCTTCAGCTGTGCCCACGAATAGATAGACAATGGCTTGAGGGTAGTGTACCAATCGTGGGCCACGTCTTCGACTGCCAGGATGAGAGATTTTGCTAAAGCCTGATTGTCTCCACCTGCCGAAAAAACAGCTGTCTCGTAGCTTGCCAAGAACTTGCGTGGGTTCGCTTTACCGTCGAAAGTCGGAATGCGGGGCTTGTAATTGAGTGGCCACGGATGAGCTTGCAACTCCCTCGAGAGTGGAGAGGTTTCGTCGATGGCGTTGCCGAAAGCTGGCGGTTGCTCTCGCCTTGGTATGAATGCGTTTTCTTGCGCTATCGGATTTGGGTCCGCCCTGGCCCTTTGCAGCTCCTGAATTTCCTTCTCGAGTTGCCTCCTCTGCGCCTCAGCTCGCCGAATGGCGTTGCGAGTCTCGTCTTCTCTTGCTTTCGCCGCCAACTGCTGCTGCAGCTGGTCTCTTTGCAACAATAGCCTTTCGATTTCCCCTTGCTGTTGGGCCAGCGTCTTGATTGCTTGGGTGTGTCTTGTGATTTCGTCATCGTCTTCATCCTCATCATCGAACTCGTCCTCGACGTGCCCATCCGGCGTGCCGTCTCTGCCCAAAGTCCGCTGATCCTGAGGCTGCACGCCCTGGCTCGTCGATGCTCCCGGTGGCGGCTGCGCTTCTATCGACAGAGCGCCGCCGAAAGGCGGTGGCTCTGTGACTGCGTTTGGTGGAACCTGGCTAGCTGGGACTGAAACCGCGACGGTGCCGAAAGCATCCTTTCTCGCGGCGATCGTCTCCGGATTGTCGACCGTCTTCGGTGCTTTCCTTGGCGGCATGGTAAGCTCGGGCGACAACCACGGTGGGCGCCAATGTTGTTTTGGGTCCGAGACCTCGAAACAGCGGGTTGTCGCACGAACGAATGCACAGAGCGAAAGCGGAAGTAAACGGAAGAGAGTGGGAAGTTGGGTGAAGTGAACAGTGCTCTCCCTCCTCCGTCCCTGGGAGGCTGAGAGCTCTTTATATTAACCCCGATCAGTTTGAAAGTACAAGAATGCCCTTCCAACCACTCCGTTACAATTACGATGACGCCCTAGTCAGCTACTCCATGGCTTCACGCTGCTTCTCCCGGCGTGAGGGGCATCATCGTAACTTTGCCCCCTGGCGGGCCCATCGTCCCCGACCCTTTTCCTGGCCGGTGGGGCCGCTCTCTCTGACCCAGGCTTCCGGCGTCCTGTGAAAACCTGTGAAAAACCGAGGTCATGAACGACAAAAACCCCCGTCGGAAGCGCCGGGCTCCTTTCGCGCGAATGACACCATTCACACGAATGCTCCGTCTTCCCCTGGTCCGCTTCCTGAAACGCGTGCTTCGCGGATGCCTCTTTCGCCCGAAAGCCCCGCATTCCCTTAGCCTGCGAGCCGAAACGCGTGCTTCCGCGCGAATGCTCCCTTTCGCACGAAAGCTCCGCCTTCCCTTGGCCTGCGAGCCGAAACGCGTGCTTCGCGCGAATGCTCCCTTTCACACGAAAGCTCCGCCTTCCCTTAGCCTGCGAGCCGAAACTGTGCTTCCGCGCGAATGCTCCCTTTCGCACGAAAGCTCCGCCTTCCCTTGGCCTGCGAGCCGAAACTGTGCTTCGCGCGAATGCTCCCTTTCGCACGAAAGCTCCGCCTTCCCTTAGCCTGCGAGCCGAAAACCGTGCTTCGCGCGAATGCTCCCTTTCGCACGAAAGCTCCGCCTTCCCTTCGGTACCGCAGGTTGTAGGCGTCTGCGGTTTGGGTACCGTCCCAACACAAAGGATCCTGCAAGACGGTGTACATGCGACACAGATGATTCCTTGTCAGAAGTCACAAGTACCGGCAAGCTGTGATGAATAAGTACTTTGACAACAAGGACAAGGACCAACGTGACGAACCGCCACGAACAAGGTATGGTGAAAAGGTGTGGGACATGGTGAAGGAGATGGAGGTCGAGTTCGGGAAGAAGAAAAAAGAGGATCCGGAGAAGGCCAAAAAAGGAAGAGGAAGCGAGATAAGTTGGAGGATCCGCTTGTCGTCGTCCCATTCAAGAAGAAGTCATGTTTCTTCTAGTACCTGTCATACTGGAAGGAGCTAGAAACACCCCATGCCATCGATTGCATGCACCTAGAGAAAAATGTTTTTGAAAGCACAATCGGCGTGCTGCTAGACATCAAGGGAAAGACAAATGATGGTCTCAAGTCACGGATGGATCTTGTCAACCAAGGCATCCGGCCAGACCTTCACCCGGAACCACCCCTAAACGGTAAAGTCGAAATACTCGGAGCGGCCTACAACCTAACGAAAGATGAGAAGAGGGCAGTGTGCAATTGGCTTAAGGGTGTAAAGGTGTCGACCAGTTTCTCTTCCAACATCAAGAGTCTGGTCTCGATGAAAGACCTCACAATGACCAACTACAACTCACACGACTGCCACATCATGCTAATGGTGTTCCTTCCAATTGTGATTAGGGCTATCGGTCCAGAGTACGTAAAGATGGTGATCACACGAATGTCATACTTCTTTAACCGCATCACCCAGAAGGTCATTGATGTAGCTGAGCTACCGGTACTGAAACAGTTCATCGCGGAGACTCTTTGCCAGCTTGAGATGTGTTTTCCACCATCTTTCTTTGATATTATGCCACACCTGATGATGCACATGGTTGATCAGATAGAACAACTTGGGCCTATGTACCTACACCAAATGTGTACCTACACCACTTGGGCCCCCATGCACGAGCAATCCACATGCAGATACAGGGTTAGGACCAGACACCGCTACACCGCCACAAGCAAAGTGATCGAAATCAATAGAGTAAAGAATGTCTTCCCCCACCGACGAAGGGTATGCATCCAGAGCATACTACAACATCAGGCGAAGGATACAAAAAGTGGCATCGACTACGACAAGTTGAATAGGATCACCCACGAAGTAGCCAAAGAGTATGAAAACTCAATCCATTTTGACAGGTATGCTTCTGCCAACCAAAGTCATAGTACAACATGTGCGGAGATTCTTGCAGAGTTTTTGACTCCGGAACATATCAAGTACAGGATGCCATCACCAGCGGGTTGGCCCCTTTCCGATGATTGTCCCAGCCGGTACGTACATGGGAAGTTCATGTTGACCTTGGGCCAGCTCGTAGGTGAAGAGCCGTGGGAGGTGAGGAGGTTCCATCTATGGTACATGGAAGCAGCGAAAAGAGGCCTTGAAAGTTTTGTTCTGAATGTTCCCGCGAAGTATTTCTACTTGACCTCTGATGCATTAGTCGTCGTAGATTTCCATGACATGCATAGGTTACTACGGCGCAAGGACCTCGACGTGGCTCAAGTCAGATTGTTTTCCTTGTAAGTGAATCACGATTTTTTTACTGTGTTGCATCCATGTCGGTTTGGTAGAAAGAAGCTAATAACAATGACATGATTTGTCCTTGCAGGATGCAGGCCCACATATGCAAGGAAATAGGCAAAAATGTTATTTTCCTCTCTCCGATGCACATTAGCGAGAGATGCATCGCGGGTTATGATAAACCGGATACCCATGAAAAGCTTGTGTGCTTGGTCGGAGCAGAGAGAGGCGACCCGCAAACTTCTACGTAACCAAATGAAGTTTAACGCAGGAACATATGTGTTTAGATGCATGAGAAAGGTCAAGGGACGTGGGTACATGATTGCCGCCCACCAGTTCAGGTGAGTCAAAAGGAAACTATCACATAGTTACTATTACGATCATCGCTTCTCACGTATTTGAAGGTTTTAATTGTACGTTGTTTCAATGGTCCAGCGGAGGCATCATGGGCTACTGAATTGCTTTTCTCATATATCCTCAGGATGGGAGGGCAATAGTGTTTGACTCTTTGGATACTCCAAAAGAAGGTTATAAGGAATTTGAAAGCGTATTGAGATTGTAAGTGACGATACTTCTTTTTTATTTAACATATGTGTTAAATTGGTCGTGACAAATGTGGTTTCGTATAGCGCTTACCGAAGGTACTTGGAGGAACCAGATTGTATTGATGGCAGAACTGAAAAGCAGAAGAAGAAGTATAAAAACAACCTACAAGTCAGGCGCAACTTCTCGGTATGTTTGAAAAGTCATATGTGTACTTATTAGTATATCGTGAAGGCTCTATATGTTCTGAACGATTGTGTATTACATGTAGTGCTTCAAACAACCACCTGACACATTATTATGTGGATACTATGTTTGTGAGTACCTAAGAGAGATCGGTAAGTTTAGCAACAACTACAAGGTACTCAAGAAAGAACTACAGGGCTGGCAAAGCAAGCCATTCAACGAAAAGACCATAACTCGTATTGTTGCGGATATTTGTTCATTCCTCATGCACCATTGCGTGCATGAGGGTGGAAGGTTCTTCAACATGGAAGGCCTGTTAGCGGATGACGACAAGTATGAGAGCCTTCGAAAGTGGAGCACACATCTGAACATCAAGGATTACATGTTGCCAGACGTATAATTTGTAAAATGTTGAATGTTGAATTATAAAGTTGAATGTGTAATTGAACAATGATATGTTGTGACATATAATATAGGTACTCAAAGGAGTATTACTAGTTCAATGAATGTATCTATGTGTTTCTGACTTTATTAATTGTGTCTTTGCTTTCATCATGAAAATGAAATTCAAATTAGATTTAAAAAACATTTTTTTAAAATTGTAAAACAATTAATCGAGACGGACAACTCAAAACAAACCGCCCCGGTTAATTTTCTAACAGAGGTGGGCGTGCTACAGTTCTCTGTTAAAATATTAACCGAGACGGTTTCATAAGAGGGACCGCCTCAGTTATTACCTATTAACCGAGGTGGTTGCTTTAAGGCGACCACCTCGGTAAAAGGATTAACCGAGGCGGTCGGTTGGCTCGCCTTGGTTAAGTTTGATTAACCGAGGCCTATGGTCCGAGGTGGACTGTTTGCCCGCCTTAGTTAATCCATTTTGCCCGCCTCGGTTAAAGTTTCTGTAGTAGTGCTCTGTCATCGTGAATGCCCATTAAATTATCACACTTGTTCCATCATCGATTTGTGTTTCTTCCATCCTCCACCATCAGATCAAACTGTTATTAGATCAACAGACCACATATCATTTTCACATGTGTTTCTTTGCATAGAGGCATATGCTAGCTGTTGTGGAGAGTCACTATGGGTTCAGCCGCTAACACGAGAAACACTCGGCAAAGGGTTTGTCGAAAACTACCCACGGTATTTAGCACACGGCAAAGCCAGTGGCGGCAAACAACTCTTTCTCGAGTGCTTTTTATCGGGCACTCGGCAAAGACTTTGCCGAGTAAAGGAAAAACACTGGGGAAAAAAAGGTCAGCGAACGGCGAGAAAACGGTGACGATGCCTTTGTCGAGTGCGAGGACGGAGAGGCACTCGTCAACTCTCACTCTTTGCCGAGTGTCGTGGCACCAACACTCGGCAAACTCGAAGGCTTTGCCGAGTGTCATGGCAAAGGCACTCGGAGGCGACTTTTCTTGTGGGATGTCCGACTATGGCTAGGCGACTCTCTCATTCCAGGGCATCCCACCCCCTATGTTGCAGCTCCCGATGCTTCGACCGGGCCGGTGCTGATCCATCAGCTTCGGTTGCCATCCTCGCCGCCACTGATTTTGACCTATGCGCTGACGCTAACGATAGTTGTCTCCATGCCAGATTCAACTATGGATCTGTCCCACCTTCTATCGCCTGCTCCATGTCGATCGTTCATACGACATGGGCAACACACCATCTTCAAGCGGCGACAGTGTATCATCCCTGCAGATCGGCTAGCAGCAGCACTCTTGCAGCAGATCGAGAAGAGGAAGAAGATTGCGCCAGAGAGTGACCGCCAGGTGTCGGCGGTCGTGCAACTACAGGTTGCGGCGTGCGACCTCCTAGCACGTCGACAGGTGCGGGAGATGCACGATCTGCTGATCATTCAGCCCTGCACCACTTCGCAACTTGGAATTCACCGCGCGGAGGACCTCGATCTCATTCGCTGCATCGGGGATCTTGGGTGTGTGGATTACCCATGGGCTGCGAGCATGTTGTTTCCCCGCGGGTGACGATCTCCACGTCTTCAGCAGTGGCAGTTGGGGAGGTGCACCCCTCTTGACCTCTCCAACGATAGCCCTCTGCTCTTCTTTTGTGCAGTGCAGACTCGTGGCCATCTGGCGGTGAGACGACATGGTGTCACCAGTGGGAGTGTACCACGTAGCACCTCCACATTCAGCCACCGGCCACCACGAGGGTGCCTCCGCTTGTCGTTGTTGCGACCTCTTCCAGGCGGCCATACACATGCACCTCTTTTGTTCGGATGGTCTTCATGGGATCCAGGTGACTGTAGATGGTGTCCACCTTCGATAGAAGAGGCCACAACAATAAAGAGCCCATATCTAGTTCGGTTTGAGCATCATAAAATAAGCCGAGATATAAAAGGCTTGTCGAGTCAAGTCATCGTTATAGGCTTGTTAGGTTGCAGCTCGAGGATGAGCTACATGTCCAGGTGGGGTGTAGTGTTAGAGTATGTCATGGGCCAATTGGGCCTAGGCTGGTGGTATAGCCTGTTAGGGTTAATTAGAGATAAGGGTCACTTGCTTAGGGGTCAAGTAAGCATTGCTTGGAAGTCAAGTAAACCTCTCTATATGAGAGGACATGTACCAATCTAATCAAGCAAGAAATAAAAAGTAAAACTCTTCCCTCTTTGCCTAGCCGTGGTCAAATGTCACGCGACCGACCCTTCCTGCGCCTTCGCAGCCTTAGCCGCCGCCATCACTGCAATGTGAACAGTACCTGCGGGTAGCCGCTAGTCCCTCAACTGTCTCTCCCCTCAACCCTAGCAGCCACGTAACACTACCCTAATGTATGTGGTCCACCTCAGATCACATTATATATAAGCGTTATATAAGATTGCTTTTAGGTTAAAATTGTTTGTCTTTGGCTATAAGTATATGTGAATGTGAATATATATTTCTAAAAATGGTGCATTTTTTCTACTCCCGAAGTAATACTCCTATATTCAATAAACTGCATTGTGTATATGTGCATACTTATTTCAGTTGAGTATGTATATAACTTATTTTAAGATACTTCAAATATTACTACATGAAAAAATTCAAAAGGGACAAAATTTTATTATTATAATACCATTACAGTAATATACAAAATAAATATGACCATATACTCTATGTATGCTTGCATACTTAATACATATATTACCTTAGATAGTCTAGTATGACATTATACTATGTCTACATATATTTTGTCAGGTTATATACACCCTACATCTAGATATATACACATGGGAGCAGTTACTCCCTGAACGTAGGAAACAATTTCCCTTTCTAAAAAAACTATATGATTTTTTAAAATATTTTAGATGATGATTGTTTTGCAAAAAACTATACAATTTTTAGATGATGATGTTTTTTATAAGAAAGATGATGATTGTTTAACCTCAATAGACTTATATCTATGATGTAAGAAAGTAATATATTTGCCCATGTGTACGTTAGCAAAATTGGATAATTGTATCAGCAATTTTAGATAAATAATAAGTTAGTACTGAATTTTGGGTTGTGGATGGTGTGGGGTTCACACCTGCCCGTGACCCCCGCATGATGTACCGGGGTGGAGCGAGAGTTTACCACGATAAAAGCTGAAACAGAAACAGAACTGGTAGACAGGAAAAGAAGCTTCACAACTTTCCCCTTTTCAAAATTCATTCGTCATCTTTTTCACCGTTCATCTCTAGGTATTTATAGGGCGTACCGAGGGTCATCCGTCAAAATAGAAAAATACGACGCCAGTTGCCAGGAGCAGCTGGGATTCGATGGTACAATCGTACAAGCACACGTGAGAAATCCTAAATCCTCCTTGGCTCCCCCTGCTGTGGTCGGGGCCGGATCGCCATCCTCGACCTTCAGAGCCCGCCAGACGACGCCTCTCTTCAAGCGAAGCTTTCCGCTCTCCGTCTCTCGGGTGTCAACCTCCTTCTGCCCTCGGCTCTCCTCTTTCGTGTCACTGTTGACGGTCTGTCTCCCCAACAGATGTCTGTCTGCCCCTCGGCTCTCCTTCTTTCCTGTCACTGTCACGCCACTCCTGGTGGCGTGACAAGACCATACTGTCATGTCACATGCATTGGCGTGACAAGGTTTTCCACGTTACAAACAACGTCCGACATGTAAGACCTTGTCACGCCACTCCCGGTGGTGCGACAACGTTATTTGGTCGCGCCAGTGGGCTGGCGCGACCAAAAGAGTCCAAACGTGCAAATTTTATTTGGGTGGGATTATTATTGAAATATTTCATAAAAAAGGTAAAAAAAAAAAAAAAGCCCTCCACACGCTCGGCGACCCCACTGGCCCGCCCAGGATGGCTACGCGTTCGCACTGCTGACTAAGCTCGCCTCTGTGACTCCTATTGGGTGCTGCTCCAGCTCTGTCCCGTCGAAGTTTTTTCTATTAACAATCCAATTAAATAAGATATTTTAAAAACAACACCATCCATTTTTTCAAAAAACCCTTTATCGCGTCGTCCCGCATGGCGCGGCAAAAGTGTTAGCCGCGCCATGCATGGCGGCGCGGCAAAGGTACCACCGTGGCACCGCCCGGTCACGCAGGCCCGGGTGGGGTCCGCTTGCCAGTTTGCCGCGCCAGGCGGCTTGGCGCGGTCAACGGATTTGCCGCGCCCGACGGGTTTGCACGGCAAAGCCGATCTAGATCTGGCGTCGCGACCCCTTCTTCCTCCTCTCTCTCCTCTGTCCTACGCTTGCACGACACCGTCGCCGCTGCGCCTGCTAGCCACGCCGCCTGCTCCCCGTCGCGCCGCCGCTCCTCGTCCCTGCTCCTCCTCCCAGCGTCGACCCCGCCCCGGTCGCTCCCTCCGCCGCGCTGGTGGCCGCGCCTCCTCCTGCTCCCTCCACCAGTGGTTCGCCGCCTCTCCGCTGGTGGCCGCCGGCGGCCGCGTTGGCCGGCAGGCAGGGGCCAGTCGGTGCCCCCCTCCTTCCCCTTCCTCTCATTCCACCTCCTTCCTCGACTGCCCGCTCTGCCCTCGCCACCGCCGCTGCCACCCGCCGTCGTCCTGTCCCCCTCCTCTCTGCCTGCCTTGCCCGCCCATCTCCCCCCTACGCCTGCCCGAGCTCCTACTCCTTCCACCGGGGCCGACTGCAGCTCGTCGGCGGCCAGTGGAGCTCGCCGGCGGCCAGCCAGTGGCCGGTGTCGGACCCCCTGCTCGCTCTCCCCAGCTCAAGCACCTGAATCTCAGGTTAGTTTTTGTTTGTTAGTTCATTTTAGCTTTTGTTATTTTTTGCAAAAGTTAGTTAGTTATTTAATTAGCAAAATGTTAGTTAGTGACTTAGGTTAGGTAGTTTAGTGAGTTAGGGTTAGTTAGTGACCTAGGTTAGTTAGTCTAGTGCTTTAGGTTATGTTAGTTAGTGAAATAGATTAGTTAGTTAGTTAGTGAATAGGTAAGTTAGTTTATTTAGTTACGTAGTTAGGGTTTAGTTTAGTTAGGGTATTAGGGTGTTAGTGAAGATATGTTAGTTAGGGTATTAGGGTATTTAGTTAGGGTATGACGAATATACTGAAGACATGTTAGTGAAGCCAACTTAGTTAGTAGTTACACCATTCTTTACTTTTGAGAAAACCATCACTTGACCTTAGTTGCACTATTCATTTTGTAGATGCACACCGTAGTCAGATTGTTTTATGGAGGCACAGTTAGTACACGAGATGGGTTGTTTGATGTGAACATGGAAGAAGAACTTGAAGTATTCGATGAGCGTCCTCCTTTTACGGAGCTTGTGTTGCGTCTGAAGGAGAAGTTTGATGGTGATTTATTGTTGAAAGGGAGAATTGACACTGGCAAGAGTAGGGAAAACTATGTGTTGATGCCCTTGCGCAACACCGGCCGATGTGCAAAATACCAGAGGATCATTATGACATCCAATGTGACCATGGTCGAGATCGTGGTAGAGGATGGTTGGAGGAAGCAGGCAGAGCCGTCGAATGATGGCAACGAAGGTGAAGAAGAACGGAGGTAGGGGATGATGAGGATGCAGCTCCAATGAGTATTTACATTGATGGTCACCCCACACAGAAGACGGTCTATTCATCTGAAAATACCCACGCTGACGTCGGCCAAATAAACAATGATTTTGATGTGGCCGACCTAGAGCGGCTCGAGCAGGAGGAGCAGGAGGCAGAAATGTTTGATGAACACTATGATTCGGATGATGATTCAGATTATGATGGAGAAGAGGACAGTTATCTTTCTGTTATGCTAGAACTGGTTTGTGCTATGCCACAACCGGTTCCTTAGAATATGTAGCCTCAAGAGAGACTAGTCACTGATATACCAGAGGATCATACACCTTTTGACGCGTGGCAGCGTTTGAGCGAACCACGGTATTATGTTCCGCTTGATCCTTACACTGAGACAGAGCTGCAGCAATTGAGGTCGGTTAACATGCACTTTAGAGGCGATCCCAGTTATAGGGATGTCAGTATGGTGGATCAGGCAATTTGTGACACTAGGTTGAATCTGTGCAAGCAAACACTGCATAACCATAAAGATTGGATTCTTCAGAAGGGTATGATTTTCAATACTATGTCTGAGCTTAAGCTTTTCCTTTAGGACTATGCTGTGCATCATCATTTACCATACATTGTCACCCATTTTGATATTAATTTGAGGTACCACGTCGAGTGTATGAGTGATAGTTATCCATGGAGGGTGAATGCTCGCAAGAGAACTGATGGCAAGTGAAGGATCAGTAAAGTGGTACAGCCGCATAGCTGTTTTACAAATGAGGGACAAAAAGATCATCCTCAGTTGATGGCAAGATACCTTGCACATCGCATTTTGGCATATGTTGACGATGACGCTGACGTGTCCATTTCAAAATTGATTATCTCCATATATGGATTCACAGGCTATGAGGTGAAGTATGGAAAGGCGTGGCGTGCCAAGCAGATCACCCTTGCAATTCGTTGGGGTAGCTGGGATGAAGCGTACAACAAGATTCCATGGATTTTGTGTGCAATGACATACTATAATCCTGGTCTGAAATGGTTTCCACACACTTGCGGGCACTATATAGACCGCAACACCGGCAAGGTTACACATGTGCTTTGGCGTGTATTTTGGTCTTTTGCCCAAACACAACATGCGTACCAGTACTGTCGTCCAGTCATACTTGTGGACGGTACTTTTACTTTCTTGACCGGAGCATACAAGGGGTGTGTTGATGATGGCGGCGGCTGTTGATCCCGAGGACCAGATAGTTCCAATTGCTTTCGCTTTGGCTGAGGGGGAGAACGTTGAGTCTTGGTCTTGGTTCATGGCCTTTCTACAGATACAAGTGTTAGGCCCTTCTCGCACAATATGTTTGATTTTGGATCGTCATGCAGGTTGCTTCGTGCCACAGAGGAGGAGATAGAGGGTCACCCTCCTCTAGTGCACAGATGGTGCATGCGTCACTTTGCCGCAAATTTCTGGCGTCGGCAGAGAAAAAGGAGGTTTGTGACAAGGTCAAAGAACTATGTTTTGTTAAAACTGAGCACAAATTCAAGGATACAATGGAAGAGTTGGACAAAATGTTTAACAGTGCTGGCAAGGCCTGGATCGAGAGACAGATGGAACACAAGGCCAAGTGGGCGCTTGCTTACGATGAGGGCAGTTTCCAGTTCGGTATAACGACCACCAACTCATCAGAGTCTTTCAACAAGGTATTCACCGGTGTTAGAGCCTTGCCTGTTTCTGGAATCGTTGAGTACTCATTTCACAAGACCAACGAGTACTTCGTGAACAGGTGGTCCATTGCTCAAGACAAGCTACAAATGGATGGTGAATTTGGAAAGGCAGGAAAGGAGCATATTCAACAAAATGAGATCTGGGCAACCGAGCAAACTTGTGAGGCTTATGGACGAACCAGAAAAATCTATAATGTTCGAGCAAAGGGTGGAACTACCTTGGGCGGGGAATGTTATGGTGGTCGCAACTACCGGGTCGATCTTGAAAGAGTGGAATGCAGTTGTAACGTGCCGCAGATAATGCATGCCCCTTGCTCTCACATGATTGCGTCCTGTAGAGCGCGCGGATATAACTACAAGGCCCCACCATATATGTCCAAGTACTATCGTCGGAGCAACACCATCGCAATATGGTAGAGCAGCTTCGAGCCTTACCTTGATCCCACTCAATGGCCTCCATACCTGGGTAGAGACTACATGCCTGATCCTGAGCTGCTGAAGGTAAGTAAGGGTAGGAGGAGGAAGAAGAGACTAAAGGGGGACATGGACAATATGGATAGGTATGGCGGGGGGCACTTCGATCAGACACCTAGCACGAACCTCTGCTCTGTTTGCCACATGCCAGGACATAATGCAGCCTTCCATCGTAGACAAAGACAACAGGTGTACAACGACACAAGTTGATTTGTATCTTTAGTTATATTAATATTTGAATGTTTTTGTTATTTTTATGCATATGTCTTTCATTTATCTTAATGCTTTATTAATTGAGATGTTGTACTAACTTGTTACCATGTTTTGTTTAAACAGGATGGTGAACCCTCTGGCATACCCTCTCCTTGAGTCGTACTACGACGACGAGCACCGCGTGCATAGGCTGACGGACTACGACCCTCCGGAGCGGTTGACGCTGCTTAGGCCGCGCACCCACCTCTGGCACCGGTGGGACGAGCGCTATGCACCCTTCCTATGGCGCGCTGGCTTCCTGGTGCTAGCCCGTGTCGCCAACCACGAGGTGTGCCAGCTCGACCCGGCACTCCTGACCGCGCTGCAGGACAGGTGGCGTCCCGAGACACACACCTTCCACCTCGCTTGCGGGGAGCTGACAGTGACGTTACAGGACGTGGGCAAGATTTTTGGCCTACGCCTGGGCGGGCTCCCCTTGACGGGGATTCTAGACTCGGACACGTGGATGACCATGGTCGAGCAGTTCTGTGGCCATATGCCGCCCGACGACGCAGATGTCAGGAGGAACAAGTAAGCTAATCTTTGTTTCTAATTTCGTTGAATACGATTGCTACTATCATGTCCTAACTTGAACTTTTTTCGAAAACAAACAGGAAGACTTCTGGCGTGCCTTCATCATGGCTCACTAAGCACTTTACAGTGTGCCCCCAACGCCCACCCACAGGTAGTTGAGAGGTTTGCCAGGGTGTGGCTGTGGCACTTTATTGGGGCCTTCCTATTTCCCGACTCCTCGGGGAACACGATCAGCTAGCGTCCCCATCCTCGCACAGTCGTGGGAGAACATAGCTGGGGGAGCGCTGTTCTAGTCTGGCTGTATAGACAGCTATGCGAGGGGTGCTGGCGGAGGCAGACGACCTCTAGCTTGGGAGGGTGCTTGCCCCTGCTCCAGGTTTGGGCCTAGGAGCGCCTGCCTGTGGGTCGTCCCTGTTTTCGAGAAGCTGCGGTAAGTACATACCTCTTGAGTGCATGTGTTTTTACAAATTTACAGTCATTTAACTGATTGAAATTGGAATGCAGGAGTGGCCGCACGACGACACCCGCCCCACTACTCTATTCGTCAGGTCGACGGCAGAGCAAGTTAGAGGCAACCCCTAGCGCCGCTACAACCAGTACACGGACATGCTGGACGTCTTGACACAGCACCAAGTAAGTCCGGAATGAATTCATTTTTTAATACTGACACAGGAACATGAAAACTATGTTTGTTCATTAAAAACAGGTCAGTTAGGAGCCTTGGGACCGGTACCACGATGTGTTCAACGCTGCCACGGAGCTGGACCGTCTGGACTGGCGTTGCACCATCCCTCTGATCTGCTTCTACTACGTGGTCGAGATGCACTTGCCAATCAGGGCGTTGCGTCAGTTCGGCCTATGATAGGAGTTCCCTCCACCTCTGATTAGCACAGATCAGAGGTTGCACAAGTAAGTACCATCCACAATCATGTTCAGTTACTCAAGTTAATACTATCTTATGCTCTAACACTGACCTTCCTTTGCATTGCAGGGTGAAGCGCCAAACCAAACGGAAGAATCTTGTGGATTGGCGCGCAGAGCACGACGATCATGTCCTAAGTTGGACGAACAGGTTCCAGCAGGACGTTGAGGACGACGAGCCGTACGACCAGCACGTCTTCGACCAGTGGCTGCACCGGAGCACCAGGTTGCACATTAAGCCACCGTACTACGAGGTCACCGCTGAGGATGAGTTAGACGACGACGAGGACCCGTACGATGCTGTCACTAGGGCAGAGATTCAGCCTGACAGAGCCCCTCTACAAAGCTACGTGGTAATATATTATGCCCTTCAACTATTGTTTGTGTTTCTGTAATTAGTGGACTTACCCCCTCGTCTTCTCTCAGCAGGCGTCGCAGCTGTCTCGGTACTTTGATGAGGCAGCGCAACTTATACACCACTCCAGCTTTACTGCGGACCACGGCACGGTCCAGCCTTTTCTGCAGGTATCATAACACATTCGAACTGCACTTGTAAATCTGAAGAAGTCATGAACTATACTAATATATATTATTTCCTGATTTGCAGAAAATCAGGAAGGGGTGCAGAAAGCTAGCTCAAAAGCTAGGGTGCATGGACACAGCATGGGCCCCACCGCACCTGCCTCAGCCTTCGAGCCCTTTGGTGTCCGAGACTGTTCCAGCAGCAGCGTCGTCCGAGGCCCGGACGGGAGGCACTTCTGCGGATCCACGTGGAAAGGGCGCCGCTACAGAGGAGCAGGCCGAGCGGGAGGAGGGGGAGGAGGAGGAGGAGCAGTACATCGAGCGCAGCACACCACCCTACATAGCTAGTGCAGGCTACATGACCCTCGGCCATAGCTCGCACTACGCTGGAGGGTCCTCCTCCAGAGGTGGCCCACACCACTCCACGGATGACACGGCGTGGCAGGTACCTGGTGGATACCAGTACCCTAGTGGTTACTACACCGGTCCTGGCTGGCAGCCTTGGCCAGAACAGGGCGCACCATAGGAGCTGGGGTACTCACAGCTAGGCGGAGCTCCACTACCTAGTCAGGAGGACGTGCAAGTATATAAGTTGGCCTCTCTACATTTAAGTTGGCCAGATACATTTAAGTTGTTTGCTAACATTTATTTTGAATGTTGCAGGGACCTAGTCAGACGCAGGGGTCACCACGCCGGCAGCCACGCGCACGAGACCGCACAGACGTCATGTTCACGTCCAACATGGACCTATCGCAGCTGAAGCATCGGAGGCGGTCGCCTCAGCCGTACACACCTAGCTAGGCTTAGTGGTAGACTATACGGATAGATGATGTCTTTGTGAGATAACTTGTTTGACACCCCTATTATGTACTTCATGGAGTGTTAGCCACTTTGTTACTATATGACCCCTATTACATTTGAGTATATTTAAATTGTATCAATGTTTGGTTCCTTGTTATTGCAATCGCGAAAAAAGACAGCAAAAACATAAAAAACATGTGCTTCACTTGTTAGGCAAAGGATTCATGCTAGCAGGGTTAGCTTTAGCCGCGCCAGACCTAGGGGCACGGCTGTCGCTTTTGCCGCGCCGGGCGGGGTGGCGCGGCAAAAGCGTTAGCCGCGCCACACCCCCTAGCGCGGCAAAAGCGACAGTCGCACCCCCAGGTCTGGCACGGCAAAAGTTGGCATCTCAGTGCATAGCCTTTTTAGTGTGGTGTCCTGTCCTCATTAGTGCTCTGCAGTTTTGATTTCGGTAGGCTTTTCAATATATAGGCTTTTCAGTATATAGGCTTTTCAGTGATTAGATTTTTCAGTGAATAGCCTTTTCAGTTGCAATAACTACACATTCACAATGCTGCTGAGATAATTCACAACATCAAAACCAGGGCTCCGCCTATGTAAACCCATCGGTGCCTTGTATATTCAACAACTTCAGCAGAGCTTGCGAGGTTCGTAGTAGAGATGTCTGGAGGTTCGTCCAAAGGCGGGAGAGGAAAGGGTGGGAGGAAGGGACCTCCCATTGTGTGGAAGGGCTCTCTTGGTCTTGATTTCTTCTTAGAGGCACTATATGAGTTTCCCGTTGAGAGCAAAAATGATTTCACCCGAGAGCGTCCTCTTAGGGGATACGATAACCGCTTAGAAGACTGGCCAAAATGCTGTCATGGTGAGGACTGTTTGGTGCAGATGCTCCACGACGACTTGGAGGCAGACCAATGTTTCTTCAAATGCCCGCGAGCATGGGTAACTTTATTTAATTATTGTTGCTAGGCCTCTCATGTTTTCTAATACTTAGTAATTTTGTGAATGTCAGTCCTCTATTTTCGAAGAAAACTGCGGCTTCACCAGATGGGTGGATCCTCCTCCAATATGGCCGCATCAACAATGCATCTATTATCTGCAGGGTCGTATCGACGATCTTGAAACAGAAGTTAAAAGCATGCTCAAGGACTATGATGATGACGGCAGCGATGCAGACGGTTCAGATGAAGCAATATGCCTTGATCCATATTGCAACTGCCCGCATCACAAGAACAAGGGGCCTCCACTGCCGCCGCCACCGCCGCCACCACCATCACCACCCGCAATGGGAGGCTATTGCGGAGAAGGGTCTACTCAGTTTGCTATGTGGGACCGCTTCTAGAACTACTAAGACTACTATGTGTGTGTTGTGTTGTGTTGTGTCAATCAATTACCTAAGGCATGTTAGGATTAGTCTAGGAACTTTTAACCAAGTTACGGTAAAAGGTCCTCACATGTTGTCGGTGGTCCACGAAAGGGGTACCCCCAATCGACGCAAACAAATAGGTTAAACCTAGAACAACAATTAATAACAAACCTAGCAAGTCTAACCTTCTAAAAAACCAACCCCTCGAGGCCTACAACGCTGGCCCACCAAGCCGAACCCCGAAAACCTATCAAGCGGAAAGTAGGCTGCGTCAGCCCTCCAAACCAGGCCTTGGGCGAATGCTCGTTCTCCGTCTCGCCCGAGCCCTCCAAACCAGGCCTCGGGCGAACGCTCGTTCTCCGCCTTGCCCGAGCCCTCCAAGCCAGGCCTCGGGCGAACGCACGTTCTCCGTCTCGCCCGAGCCCTCCAAGCCAGGCCTCGGGCGAACGCTCATTCTCCGACCTACCCGAGCCCTCCAAGCCAGGCCTCAGGCAGATGCTCAATCTCCGTTCTCGCCCGAGCCCTCCGAGTCAGGCTCGGGCTGGCGCTCGTTCTCCGTCTCACCTGAGCCCTCCGCGTTAGGCCTCGGGCGACCGAGCCCCCCGAGCCAGGCCTCGGGTTGGCGCTCGTTCTCCGTCTCACCCGAGCCCTCCGCATCAGGCCTCGGGCGAGCGCTCCACTACCCTTCAAGCCTCCCGCAAGAAGGAAGCTCCCTGCTTCTCAGCTCTGACAACCGTACTAGCCTCATACTGCGCATTTAATGCGCCCACTTACTCCGGTCACATCCTCCGGTACACAGCGTGTGCCACAGTGAACCGGAGCCAGAGTCAAACCTCGTTTTCTCCACAAGCATGGGCAAAAAGGCACAAGTACAGCACTGTTCGGCCATACCACGCACTGCAGCACAATCGAGCTTCACCCCGAGGCCTGGGTTCCCGCTGTACACCCGGGCGTTCCGGGACTTGCCCATACCTGCGGGGGCTTGAGCCTCCCGTAGGCGCCACCTCGAGGCCGGCCCTGCGCCCCTCGAGCCCTGACTGCTTTCATGCTATTGGAAGACAGGCACCCCAAGACCCGGAGGGACCCCGCCGTGTCCTGTACGTGCCGGGATGGGTGTTGTACGGCTTCCACATCGCCATGCCTCCACGTCCGCGCCCGGGATGGAGGCCACGCTTCAAGGATGCCTCAACAGCAACACCCACGTTGGCTATAGTGACTTCGACAAGACAGAGTTCCTACCCTTCGCCATATCGAGCACTGTACATGTCAATCCTGTGTAAACCCTGGCCTCCTCTTGTTCTATAAAAGGGGACGCCAAGGCCCTTCGCGCGGAGGGATAACGCGCGAGTCCAAGGGACAACGCGCGAGTCCAAGAGACAACGCACGAGTCCACACACACACATACACGAGTCCGGACTCCGGTCCACGCTCACTGAGCTTGTATTCGCCCCTGTACAAGCACTTAGGTGCAAGTAATACAAGAACCTCCTCCCCCGCTGGACGTAGGGCCTTCTTTTCTCGAACCAGGATAAATCCTTGTGTCATCTTGCATCACCATCCAGGAAGAGAGCACGCGATCATATTACTCGTTGGTGTCATACCCCCAGGTTCGAAACACCGACAGTTGGCGCGCCAGGTAGGGGCCTTCGCGTGTCGGAGTCGATTTCTCATTGTTTTCTGGATGGCTTCATCCCCTCTTTCGTTCTCGGCTGGTGCCGTCGTCCGGTTCGGGAGCCTCGAGTTCCTGGCCATCGGCAGCGGCAACGAGCTGACCCTGCTCTCCACGGAGAGCCCGAGCGGAGGGCGTGCCATGCCACCCTGCGCGGGGGGCGTGGCGCGTCGCCCGCACCACCACGCGTCGCCACCTCGTGAGCGGCGCCGTCGTCACCATCGTCGCCGGGCACAGGCGGTGCCCGCGGCGTACACCCACTTTCCTGCGGCCGGCGCAGAGTCCCAATGAGGAACCTGTCCGGCGCGCGACCGGAGGCTTCTAGGGCGCGCGCGCACTGTCCCAGTGAGTTCGCGTTCGTCATGCGCACGGACCGGGAGCCTGGCCAGAGGCCCCCGAGCCGTGCTCCGTCGACACCACCTGGCTTCCTCCCGCACGAGGTGTACCACGCTCGACCCCAGCGGACCCCCGTTCGGCCTCAATAGCTCCACAGCTGTCTACGCCCACCACCTTGACGAGCGCCGTCAGGACCGGGCGGCGGCAGAGCGGGAGGAACGTCCGGGCGTGATCCTACGAGCCACCACCGACCTGTCTGGGGAAGTTGCGCCCTTCCCCGCCGCCCGGGGATGCGGCGCCACGTACCGTCAAAGCTCCTCGTCCGGTCGTGACGCCGCCAACAACTGCGCAAAAGGGCGCCAACGGGCCTTCCTCGAGGCCTAGCCTCGAGGCCCCGCGACACCGCCAACAACTGCGCAAAAGGGCGCCAACGGGCCTTCCTCGAGGCCTAGCCTCGAGGCCCCGCGACGCCACCAACGACTGCGCAAAAGGGCACCAACGGGCCTTCCTCGAGGCCCCGCGACGCCGCCATCGACTGCGCAAAAGGGCGCCAACAGGCCTTCCTCGAGGCCTAGCCTCGAGGCCCCGCGATGCCGCCAATGACTGCGCAAGAGGGCCACCAGCAACAACGCCGTGGGGCTCTCCCCTCCCCGGCATCAGGACGATAGACGCAGGACCGTTTCGAACAAGGAGGAACAGCATCCCTCTCCGTGATCAAAAATCTACGTTCCTCTTTCTAACGTTTGGTTTTCCATTCTGTTTCTTAAAAAGGCCAACGTTTGAGAAAACAATGATTTAAATGCCCGCGTCCGCGTTTGCTTCATCCCGAATAAGAACCAGAGGAGCAAGGGATGCGGGTCGGGTCTTCGAGAAAGCGGACCGGGTCCCGGCCGCCTGACGCCTCCGACGGCTAACGGCACCGGCCCATCCGCAAAACCGAGACACGGCCCGTAGATCGAGCTCCTCAGGTTCAAGTAAAGGAAGAAACAAATGCGGGCACGCTAAGAAAAAACACAAGCCTACTGCACTGTCGCCCCGTTTTCCAAAGTCATGACAAACCTCGAAGGACGGCTGACCCTCAGGGGCCACGCCGAAGCGGGCAAGGAGCCTATCGCCTGCGAAAGGCTACGGTCTCCTTTGCCGACCGCACCAAAGAGCACGACGTGACAATGGGACGGAAACGCGGGGCAGAGGCTAAGGAGAAGTTTTCATAAAATCAACAAGAAGGACGCAGTGTTTTCTTCCTGATTAAACTTCAAATAATCTAATACAGAATGGGCAGGAAGCCTCGGCCACCCTGGACCAACTCGACGGGGCCCGGGACGTGGCGCTGTTGCATTCAGTCGAGTACCCGTGAAACCCCCAACAGGACCTTGACGGTACTACGTCTGAGGCCAAACAACCAAGGGCGTCACCAGCAAACAACCCCGCGACGGTTGGCGCATCGACCAGTGACTTCGATGGAAGCTCCAACTTTGCCCTTGCCATGCGCACAACCAAGGAGTTCGGTCAATCTCCCCCGACAATCCCGAGCCTGACTCCAGCTCGGAACATCGAACAACTACATCATTTTCTATCCCTAAAGCCTCGAGGCTTCGTACATTTCTCGTATTTTGTACGAACATCGCATCATGAATGAATAAAAGTTCGTTTCCAAGTTCTTTATTTCGTTCAAAACAGAGGTAGCCTCGACTCTGTCTAATCAGAGTCAAGACTCCCTCGGGGGCTAACCAAGGGATCCCCCCTAAGTTCCTAAAAACCTCGCACGTTTCTTACTAAACTCGACGTTATATTTTTCTGTGCCTCGAACGCGCCTCACGACTAAGAAGAAAACACCTTGAGCTCCCTAAGGGTCGAGGGTGTCGAGACGGGAGCTCGCCTACGCCCCCGGGCTACGGTACCTCCACTCGCTCCCACCCTCGAAGGACTCAAGTCTATGTCGAAACTTAGTCGAAGCAAAATTCAGGCAAAGAAAAATAAGAAAACTCGAGCGCAAAGATGTTTCAATATCATCTCGGGCTCTCACCCAAAAGCCCTTGAAGGAGTCTTTCCCACTCCTCCGAGGCCTCGGGGGCTATCAGGAGAAGGGTCTCTCCGACCCGACGTCCGACGCCCCCGAGACTTACGTTTTCGCTCGCTTTTTCAAAACAGGCAGCAAGGAGCGAAATGCGAAAATGTTTTTACTTTAGGCCTCGAGGGCCGCGAGCATGTTCTTTCTCACAAAAATATCCCCTCATGGAGGGCACAACGCAAGGGCTCGGTGGCCCAAACTAACTTCGTCTCTCCTCTTGAGGCTCGTCCACAGGAGCCAATCACGAGGGGTCTTCAGGAGCCGAGGACGCTGCTGGGGGAAGCCCCACGTCCTCTTCAAAGAACCAAGCCAGGGCTCCCCAGGGGCCTCGACGGCCCTGGCGAACTCCGCGATCTCCCGCTCGGCTTTGTCTTCATCGTCCGGCAGGATATATCTGGCTGATGGCGTCAAAGTTGAGGCCGTCGTAGTGGCTGGAGATCACAGCGAAGGCCCGCTTCACCCCAAGATGCAGGGCACCGCGCACCCGGTCATCCACCTGACCCCTCAGAGCGGCCAGACGGCTGGTCAGGGAGCTCCCCGACTGACCATCTACGTCCCGAGGGATGCGCAGGCCTCGGGGGGCAGCAGCATCTTGCAGAGCCTGGTGATCCGAAGCCTCAGCCTGGTAAACCGACTGCAGGGCGGCCGAGGCCTCCTCGGCCTCAGCAAGCTTCCCCTTCAGCTCTACAAAGGATCGATACAACTCGTCAAAAGAAAAAGAAAACGCGATGAGGAAACCATAAGACCTGCGGAACGAAAGGTCACCTTTCGCCGCACCCTCCCACTTCTGGGCGTCAGTGGCCGACGCCTCAGCAGACTTTCGAGCCTGCTCGAGGTCCGTGCTCAGGGCCCGTGCTTTGGACGCCTCCTCGGCAGCCTGAGCACGAAGGGCCTCGGCCGCCTTCTCGGACTCCTCTAGCCGCGACGCCAAGTTCTTAGCCTTCTCCGCCTCCCGGGCGGCGTATTCTTGGGCTTTGGCAACCGCGGCGGTCAGGTCTGAGCAGCAGACGCTCAGCCCGCCCGCCTCGGTACTCTTCTCGGCAAGCTGCTTCTGGGTGCGGGCGAGCTCAGCGCTCGACGTCTGAAGCTGCTCCCAGACGCGGCTCTCCCGACGGAGGAAATCCGACTTAGCCCGAGAGGTCTGCATGAGCTCCTAAGGTGGATAATCAACAAAACATTAACCCCCTTTTTACGACAAAACGGGAAGAAGAAGATCGCCCAAACAAGGTTCCTCACCTGGACGGCCCGGGAGGTCCCTTTCCACCATCGTCAGAGACGTCTTCAACGATCGCGTGAGGAGCGAGCCGAGCTGCCCGAGGACGTTATAGTTTCCGGCCTCGGAGGCATCGTCGAGGACGAATACCGGCTCGGCCTCGGGATTAGATGGATCCCTCCACTCCACTCGAGGACCGCCCCAGGGCCCCAGGTGGAGAGCGACCTCCCAAGCGGGCAAGGGCCGAGCTTTTGCCCCCTCCTCCGACCTCTGGCACCGGCAGCCTCGGCGGCACGCTGGTAACCTCGCTCTCCACCTCTGCTTTCCCACCATTTGGGGAAGTCTCGTTCGAAGAGATGTTATGGATCTCCTCCAGCAAGCGCGGCCCCTGAGGCAGGACGTCAGCCCTAGCCTCGGGCGCAGCGGCCTGGGACGGCTCTGCCTCAGCCGCCTTAGCGGCCTCGACTTCAGCGGTCGAGGCCCCCGGGGCGCCTTCATCCCTCGACGCCCCAGAAGCAGGGTCCTCCTCTGGCGCCCCACCAGAGACTGGGGCCCCTTGTGGGGACTTGACGATTTCGGGCGTGACGTCTGGCCCGCCGGACCCCGGCAGTGGTCGCGTCACAAACGGTGCCACCACCGTGCCGGAGGAGGAAGTCGCGCCCACTTTCAGCGCCTTCCGGGGGCGGAGGGATAAGGTCTCCACGGACCGCTTCCCGCTGAGACAAGAGAAGAAAGATACGCATCATGAAGAATAAATCCCCACACAAGCAAACATGGGATGGGCAGGCGACGAGTGCTTACCCAGCCCTTGGCGCCCTCCTTGCAGTGGGCACGGGTGAGGTCCGCAGCCACGGTGTCCCTGCAGGGGGAACCCCGCTCGGGGGGTGGCGGGAGCTCCGTCTCGAGGGTCTCCGTCAAAACCTCCACCGACGGCGGTCGTCGACAGGCCCTGAGTGGACCCGTCGCCCCCCCCCCCCCCCCCGGGGGCGCAGAAGCTTCGCCGCCCGCGTCCAGGGCAGGAACAGGGCTCTTCCCCGCCGCCTGCGCCCCGAGCGCGCCCCTCACGGGGCTCGCCAACCGGACCGGCGAAGGGTCCACGTCTGGGAACCCCGCCAGGGGCTCAGAGTCCCCCTCCAAGCCTTCCTCGTCTTCATCATCGGAATCCTCCTCCGTAGGGGAGGACTCTTCCGGCTCACCATGGAGCTTCTGTTGCCACCGACGCCTCTCCAGGTCGTCACGGTCCTTCCGACGCTTAGCCCCGCCTGATGTTCCTGTCGTCCTTTCTCTTTTTCCTCTCCTCGGCAGGCGCCGCCTCTCCTCCCTTTCCTCAGGAAGGGGAGGTTTCGAGGCACTGACCCCCTGTAAACCCTGCAAAAAGAAGGAAGTAAGGATCGAACACGAAAAAAAGAAAGCTCCGCGGCAACACACCCACAGGATCGATCCCCTTACCAAGCTGATGTACCCGCGGAACGGGCGCATCGGAATACTGAGCAGTTTGCTCGCGTCCTTCACCTCCTTTACTGCATCCCTCGCCCGGCGAACGAGCTCGGGATAGGCGACCAGGGACGCCCTCATCTGGCACTCCTGCAGGAGAGGCGCGTCGTCGTCCATCTTCGCCATGATGAGGGGCCGTTCACCAGCGGCAGCACGCACCGCTGGTGGAACCAGGCCACGACCATCCCGGCCGTAAGACCCGCCTTCCACAGCCTCGACAGGGCCTCAAGTAGCGGGTCGAGTCGACTCTGCCTCTTGTCGACGACGCCGTAGTTCCAAAGGTCCGGCCGCGACTCGATAACGCGGACGGTGTATGCTGGCAGCAGCCCGTCGTCATTGCGAAGGTAGAACCAGCCCATGCGCCAGTCCTTGTTCGAGGTGGCCGCCTGGGACGGGATGTACAGGCCCGACCTATGCTGGCGAATGGAGAGCACGCAGCTCCCCGACCTCATCAATCTCCGCCGACCCTCCGAAACGCCTTCGTGAAAAGCTCGCCCCGAAAGAGGTGGATCCAGAGCTCCCAGTGGGGTAGCGATCCCCAGGAAGCCTTCGAAGAAACGGTCGCGAAGAGAGTAGCGGCCGCCTGTGAAATAATAGAGTTGGGGGCAAGGCAAGTGATGCAGCTCGAGCCCGTAGTAGAAAGAAGCGCCCGGAGGAACCGGCTTGCTGGTACCCCGAACCCACGCTCGGGAATGCGATGAAGCTGACCACGTAGCCGTTCGGGGGCTCGGCTCCTCCTCCTCCGGACCAGGGGCGATCCACTCTGGCCTATAAGCGCAGGAAAGGCCCCGAAGAAGTCCCCTCTGCACCAGCTCCGCAGCTCCGCCTTCACCTTCTGGCAGTGGCAGAAGCTTGCTAGCCAGCGGTGGCGGCAGAAGCGACACGGCTCAGCGGCGTCGGCCATCCCGAACGACAGAAGGCGGAGGTGCAGATGTCACAAAGAGGAAAGGCCTCAGGTGGACGCTCGTCCTCCGTCTCGCCTGAGCCCTCAAAGCCAGGCCTCGGGCGAACGCTCATTCTCCGTCTCGCCCGAGCCCTCCGAGCCAGGCCTCGGGCGGAGTCTCCCACGACAAAGGAAAGGTAACCGCAAACATTTAATGCGCCCATCTAACCGCATCTCGAGCTGGTCGACAGGTACACGCGGCAACTCCGCACTCGCTCCACTCCTCCGGGCCCACCGCGGCCGCCGCTCCGACTTCCTGTCCGTCGCCCTGGCGCCATGATCTCCACTACCTCGCCTAAAAAGGCGCGCCCAACCGGCAGAAGGTTTCCAAGCGACGGAGGCTTCTTCAGGAAGGTAAAACGGGCCTCGGCCCTAAGTCTCGAAGCAGCGAAGGCTGACCCTCGAAGAGGGTTCGACAGCCGCTTCGAGCACCCGAGTCAGGGACACCAAGGGGCGCCACTCGTAGCATCGCCGAGGGCCAAGCTCGAGCGGCCCTCACGTGTATCCAAGGCGGGAGCTCGACGGCAGTGAGCCCTCGAGGCCCCATCGAGCCAACGGTCCGAAGGACCGGCACTCGCAGATGAGACCCAGCTCTGAGATCCCCCGGGATAGTCGACCCATCGAACGGGGCACGAGGTCTCACTTGGATTCCCCGTTACCAGCTCACCGGGAACCTCGATACTCGCCCGCTCGTGGTAGTACGAGGCATCCCCCCTCACATCTGATCGAAAGGACTCACGGGATGACAAGCCAGGGCAACCGGCGTGCCGGACTGCTTGAAGAGCCGGCCGGTCGGTTCAGCCTGGCACCCCTCGACGAAAGAGGGTCTAAAAACTCGGGGGCTCGACACTCCCGAACCTAAAAACGCAACTAACACTCGCAAAAAGCCCACGAGGGAGTTCTAACCACTCCCCCGTGGCCTCGGGGGCTACACCCGCGGGTGTCGCTCGCACGACACCCACGGAATCAAAACGACCAAACCCTCGAGACTAGTTAGCTAACCCTCGAGATCCCAGTCGGGAGCCCCTACTCGAGTACAAGCACTCGAACAAGGGCTCGGGGGCTACTGTCGGGGGTCCACGAAAGGGGTACCCCCAATCGACGCAAACAAATAGGTTAAACCTAGAACACCAATTAATAACAAACCTAGCAAGTCTAACCTTCTAAAAAACCAACCCCTCGAGGCCTACAACGCTGGCCCACCAAGCCGAACCCTGAAAACCTATCAAGCGGAAAGTAGGCTGCGTCAGCCCTCCAAACCAGGCCTCGGGCGAACGCTCGTTCTCCATCTCGCCCGAGCCCTCCAAACCAGGCCTCGGGCGAACGCTCGTTCTCCGCCTCGCCCGAGCCCTCCAAGCCAGGCCTCGGGCGAACGCACGTTCTCCGTCTCGCCCGAGCCCTCCAAGCTAGGCCTCAGGCAGATGCTCATTCTCCGACCTACCCGAGCCCTCCAAGCCAGGCCTCAGGCAGATGCTCAATCTCCGTCTCGCCCGAGCCCTCCGAGTCAGGCCTCAGGCTGGCGCTCGTTCTCCGTCTCACCCGAGCCCTCCGCGTTAGGCCTCGGGCGACCGAGCCAGGCCTCGGGTTGGCGCTCGTTCTCCGTCTCACCCGAGCCCCCCGCGTCAGGCCTTGGGCGAGCACTCCACTACCCTTCAAGCCTCCCGCAAGAAGGAAGCTCCCTGTTTCTCAGCTCGGACAACCGTACTAGCCCCATACTGCGCATTTAATGCGCCCACTTACTCCGGTCACATCCTCCGGTACACAGCGTGTGCCACAGTGAACCGGAGCCAGAGTCAAACCTCGTTTTCACCACAAGCATGGGCAAAAAGGCACAAGTACAGCACTGTTCGGCCATACCACGCACTGTAGCACACTCGAGCTTCACCCCGAGGCCTGGGTTCCCGCTGTACACCCGGGCATTCCGGGACTTGCCCATACCTGCGGGGGCTCGAGCCTCCCGTAGGCGCCACCTCGAGGCCGGCCCTGCGCCCCTCGAGCCCTGACTGCTTTCATGCTATTGGAAGACAGGCACCCCAAGACCCGGAGGGACCCCGCCGTGTCCTGTACGTGTCGGGATGGGTGCTGTACGGCTTCCACATCGCCACGCCTCCACGTCTGCGCCCGGGATGGAGGCCACGCTTCAAGGATGCCTCAACAGCAACACCCACGTTGGCTATAGTGACTTCGACAAGACAGAGTTCCTACCCTTCGCCATATCGAGCGCTGTACATGTCAATCCTGTGTAAACCCTGACCTCCTCTTGTTCTATAAAAGGGGACGCCAAGGCCCTTCGCGCGGAGGGACAACGCGCGAGTCCAAGGGACAACGCGCGAGTCCAAGAGACAACGCACGAGTCCACACACACACATACACGAGTCCGGACTCCGGTCCACGCTCACTGAGCTTGTATTCGCCCCTGTAGAAGCACTTAGGTGCAAGTAATACAAGAACTTCCTCCCCCGCTGGACGTAGGGCCTTCTTTGCCCGAACCAGGATAAATCCTTGTGTCATCTTGCATCACCATCCAGGAAGAGAGCACACGATCATATTACTCGTTGGTGTCATACCCTCGGGTTCAAAACACCGACACATGTCATATACTAGTTTGTTGTTCATGTACTACTTTGCTATGTTCTATTTCTCGTGGTTTATCCCAGAAAAAATCGATGACCATGAACTACCGCAAACAATACAAAACAAATAAAAAATTCGAACAAAGTGCAGTTCAAGACTACATTATCGAGGATCCGAAATAAACGGTACAGTACAGTACATCCCAACAGTACAATAGACTAACAAGTCCACCAAATGACAACAATGTTCATTATTCAATAATAACTACTCAAAACCTACCACACTACTGAGTGCAACGAGGCCACTTTTCCTTCCTCACATCATCTGGATCCTGCTCCATGGCAGCCTTGGCACGGCGCACACGCTCAAGCCTCTTCTCCCTCTCCCCCTATGCTTAGCTGTATCCCTCATTTTTGCCTCTTCCTAATGCTGCTTTTGTGCAGCCTCTTCTTTGCGAAGGAAGGGGAGGCATGTGCCTACACCTCCATCAACCTCGTCCCTCAGCAGGAAAGAGAACCTTGCGCATATGTCTCGTGTATGTTGGACATTGACGTCCTCTGACTAGTGCATGTTGCAAATATATATTTCAAGTGTTTCATATATTTTAGAGGTATGTTACAAATGTTTAGTATTTATGTTGTAAAAGTAGATCATGATGTTGCATACTCCCTCTGTCCCCATTTGCTTGTCGTCGTAGCTCCCGTTTCAGTAGTCTAGGTTCATAGCATCTTAATGCATCTTACCAGAAAGTATGTCCAAATTCAACAAATACTCCATGCACATGGTTCAAGGCCAAAACAAAACTGAAATGGGGATGGAGGGAGTATGTTTCAATGGTTGTACAACTATTTGCAAGCTTCTATTCGCAATGTTTCTTCTATAATTATAGACACATGTTGCAAGTTTGTTTATCAAGATCTTGAATATGTTTGATACATATGTTTGTCAGTGTTTTATCTAGATGGATATTTTGCGTATGTTTGTAATGGTTTAAGTGTTTTTCAGGTGTGTTTTGCAAGTGTTTTAGACACATGCAGACATACGTTACAAGTGTTTCATCTAAATGTTGCTATAAAGTATACATGTATGCTTTAAACGTATGTTTCAAGTGTTTTATCTGTTTTATATATATGTTGCAAATATTTTATTTAGATGTTTCAAATTAGATTTTGGGGAAGTTGGTGCTACTGTGTCGCTGTGGGTCAGCATGTCGCCAAGTGTTACCGCACGTGCCTGCTGGCTGATGCTGCTGCATGCATGTGGTCGCGTGAAACAGAACATGCTAGGTATGGTTACCGCACATGAGTAGGCCCGCGTGACCTTGAAACAGCAGAGGTGCAGACGCAAGAAGGTTATGTGTATCAGGTGGGTGGGTGGGCGTCCGATAGAATCTATTATATCGGACATCTGTGCGCTAGCACGTCCCTTTGTTTTGTGGGGGTACTGGACAGTTATTCTACCATCCATGATCTATATACTAGGTATGTTGGCGCGCTTCGCCGCGCACGTATTGACCGTGCATGTAGCCGTCTGGGCTTTTTTTTATAAAAAAAATAGCAAAGCATTGAGTAGAGTGTAGTAGATGGCAAGCATATTCACAAATTTATCAATCTATATATATTTATACACTATGACCTTGTTTAGTTGGAGCGTGAAAAATTTTTACAGGTCACTTCAGATGTTCCGACACTTATTTAATCTATTAAAATAAACTAACAAAAAAATAAATTACATATTCCGTTTGGAAACCATGAGACAAATTTATTAAGACTAATTAATCTATCATTAGCACATATTAATTGTAGCACAACATTGTCAAAATATAAACTTATTAGACTTAAAAAATTATCTCGTAATTTACACACAATCTGTGTAATTAGGTTTTTTAGTCTATGTTTAGTGGTGGGAGATAGTGGTGGCCGGCCGGCAGGAGATGCCAAACGGTTGGGACCTCCTTCTGCCGGCGATGGAGACGATCTGCCGCGAAGGAATTGGCGCGCGACGGAAAAGGCCGCCAGGTCGCGCGCGACAATTTGGTCTGGGTCCACAATTTTGGAATTTGCCAAAATAAAATGCAAAACGGTTGGAGATTAAGTCTTTCCACCTTTGCCAAATCCATTTGAGACTTGGCAAATTCCTAAATATGCCAAACAAAAAATGTCAAACGGTTGGAGATGCTCTAAGGGGGCTGTACAAATCGACAATAATCATGTGTCAAAATATAACATGTCAAAGGTATATATAATATAACACATAAACAAACATTTGTGTTGCAATACATCAGAAAATAGGTAAAAATAAAGAGAAATTAATTAATCTCAGGCTTTTAACCTTCACCAATTCAATATAATTCTTTGCTTAGAAAAAGATTCACGATAATAATAAAAATTTAATTGGAGCAAAATTATAATTAGCACTAGATACTAAACATCAAATGGTAAGCAATCAGTCACTTCTTATTTAGCCTCGGACAAAACGGTCACTTAAACGTGTAAACTAGTTATTTAAATAATCGTATTACTGTGTAACGTTTAAGTATTGAGTATATAAGCTAATGACCGTTTATAAGAACAGTGATGAGAACGTAAGAGATAAAAAAGATAATAGAAAGACTAATGCTAAATACTTTAGATCTCATTACAGACCAATTAAAAAGGATAAATAAAAAATATTCATTTTCAATTAACTAGCTAATTAGAGTGTTTGTTATCAGAATAGACTGATGTTTCATATACTAAGAAAAATAAAAGATATGGGGAAAATGTTAGGAAAATCTATTTTTTTTATTTATATAAGATATATATTTTAGAGATGAATATAGAGTAGAAATAAAAATCATAGTACAAGCAAATAGTATTATTAACTAGCTAATTAGATAATTAAACACTTAATTAAGGGGCTATATTATGGGAAGGTTGCCCCTCGCCACGCCACTGGCCCAGTTCGTCTGTCTTCGTGCGGCGGCCGCCGAAAGCCCCTACCTGTTCATGGTTCAAGCTGAATTGGTGATCGAATCTTTGACCATATAAAAATCAGATGACGTAGTACTCTTACAGATAGTCAAGAAATAATATAGTTAGGCTGTTGTGAAATGCTACTTGCTGAGTGTTGTTGACACTCAAAAGTGTCACGCGTATAATGGAGTCCACCGTAAAGTTTCTGTCGTCAAGATGGCTGAGACCTTGAGAAGTTCCCGACCAGGTAAAACTAGTCGGAGGCGACAAGATAGCAGTAGAGACTAGCTCCATTAATCCTGCATATACGTACGAGATGGGAATTGTACGTACATGCCATAACCGGATAAACAAGTCCTATTTGGAGTTTTACTCGGTCAGGAGTCCTATTCGGTTACGGAAAGACCAGCCGCCCTATAAATATAAAGGGTGACGGCCGATTGAGATCTCATCTATCCAATCGTCAAATCAATCTACTACAACCCTTTTACTCTCTTCTCCAACCTCATGTTGTTCATCCATTGATCCAACGACCAAGGATGGCGCCCTAGGCTCGTCGGCCGACCTAGGGCAACCCGGCGACGTCCAAGCCCTGACGTGGTCCCTCCCGGGCGAGAGCTTCGACGGTTCCTTTGCTAGTTTGCCCGAAAACTAATCATTCTTCGTCACGTAAGTGCGATAGCTATCCTTTGTCGGTTTGCTTGTAAACCTGACCGTTCTTCACCACGTAAGTGTGACCTCGTCGCTGCGTTCTTCGGTCTATAGCGACCCGGGCGTCCAAAGCCCTAGTTGGTATGTGATCCGGAACCACTTTCGGCGTCAACGTACTTTTTGGCGACTCCGTTGGGGAAGAATTTACTTCGGCTCTACTTTGCAGCCGAATCTTCTTGCTCTAGCCCTATTCTTCACTAATTTATCTTTCTTGTGCTCGCCATTACCATTGTATTCGCCCTAAAAGGCCGATCACATCTGGTTTTGACCCCTTATGATCTCGTTTGCTATTTTTCAACACGGCGTGCTTCACATTGGAAAATTCAGCAAGACGGTCAAGTTCTAAATCATGGAGTACCAAGGTGTCACGTCACAAAACTACTACAATTATCCTGAGGTACAACTTGCAAATACATCTTATGATTATAATAATTATTTTGCAAGTTCTATGAACTCTTATGTTGGTGTTGCTAGTCATAATGATAGTAGATATGTTGCATCGATTAATACTTTTGCTAATGCTCCTCATCATACATATCATAATCATACATATTATGGTCAAGAGCCGTTGTCAACTATGAATTCTTTGAGCTTTAATGATACTAGCAACATACAACATGTAAATTCTTCATCGGCTATAAGTTCACAGTACGTAGCATCACCACAAGACGTGCCGATGAATGAGAGAATTGGCTATGACAATGATAATTATTTAGTCAATTGCTCTCAAAATTCAGCATCAAATGCAAATGCTACTACCCATAATTCGGCCTCATATGTTGGTAATAACTATGACCGAATGCATGAAAATTTAGCAAAACATTTAAGTGCAAGTACTTATGATTCGGCTTCACGTGTTATTAGTAACCATAGCCGAATCAATGAAAATTCAGCACCTTATGCAAAGATCACTCCTCACAATTCGATTTCTAATTTAACTCAAAATCATAGCCGAATTAGTGAAATTCCAGCAAGGTATTCGAGTGCAAAAACATATGATTCGACTCCACATGATATCGATAACTATAGCCGAATCAATAAAAAATCAGCAATGCATGTGCATGCTAACAATCATGATTCGGCTTTATATGTTACTCTCAAATCAAGCCAAATCGATGAAGATTTAGCCCATGCTAGAAATCCTTATGGATCCTCTAAATGGAAGGTTCCCGCTTATCATAGACCATACCCGTTACTCTATGATTACTTAGAAGATCCTGATGGTTGGTGGGTACCTGATTTTTATAAATTTAGTGGTGAAGATGATAAGACCGTTGTGGAACACATTAGTATTTATCTCTCGTAATTGGTTTTTGCCGGTAAAGAGGATTATATGAGAGCGCAAAATTTTCCTTTATCTCTCACTGGTATTGCCTTTGCATGGTTTACATCTTTACCCGAATGTACTGTTTGGTCATGGTCTAGATTAGAGGAGTTATTCTATGAATACTTTGGAAAGACCAATGACAAAAGACCGATTACAACTGAGTCATCGGCTAAAGGGGCGTTGCTAGTGGGCATGAAAGGAAGAGTCAGTTCGGATGTAAGCGAAGGTTCGACTACTAAAGCTGAACAACATAATATCCATTCTGAACCGATCATGACTCAAAAAGAAAGTCTTGCTACTGAAAAACATGAAAAGCGCTAGAAAACGGCTAGACTTGATTTTTCAGGAGCTAAAGGGGTTATACGCTTATCCAGTGATTACCACATCATTAATGGAGATCAAATCCCTACAAGCGAGAAAGAAGGACCGCTTGCCTACCCAAAATCGGTTGAGCCGATTGCCGCCTGCCTAGAATCGGCTAGGTCGACTTCTAAGTCGGCTAAGCCGACTTTCCATGTTGGTGTCTTACCTGTTACTGCCCAAGTCGGCCTAGACGATTTCTGGTCGGCTAAACCGATTTCCTCTGTTCCAGCAGCTACCGAAGCGCTTTTGGGTGGTTCGACATCTATTGTTGATCGTTCCCTGGAGATGAAGAATAACGTCATTCAAATCAAGAACCTATGCTTCTTTGACATGATCAACAAGGTACCAAATACGAATATTTTGCTCAAATTACAATCTGGTCATACTATCTCACTTACTGCATCTATTAGAGATATCCTTGCTAGTAGTTGTAAAAAAATCGATTGAGAATAGCATTTTATTTGGTGATGTTAAAACAAATTCAGATTCTATCGGCCAACATATTGTGCCATATGGCAAGGTCGATAGTGGTAGCTTGTCAAAGATAAAGTTTCCCAAAAGCTGCTACAAAGTTGTAGCCAAATGGATTGATATTAAATCTGATCCCTTTGTTTGCCTAGCTTTAAAGCCGACTCCACAAAAGAATCGGCTGAAGAAATCAAAGTACACCTTTGACTTTACTTTTTGTGATCATGTCTTTGATATGTTGTTAAAAAATAATTTTATTAGAATCATTGATCACAATGTTTTGTCATATATTCAAAACTTAGTTGAGCTTACATATTGCAAGTGGCACAATTCTTTTGATCATAATACTTCTAATTGCAATGTGTTTCGTCGAGTGATCCAATTGGCCATTAATAAAGGACGATTGAGATTTTTTGAAGCTCAACAAATGGACCATTTGGATTCAATTGATCTTGATGGCAAGCAAGTTTCGGATCGGCTTGTATTAGCCGATTCACTCGAAGCTCAATGCTCGAATGCCCAAGAAAGAGATATGGAGCCCTCAAGTGAAGACAAGGTTGTTGTTCAAGAATTGCAAATGGAAGATATTCCAAACACTACAAGAATCCTGGGCTTATGTGACAAACAGATTATGACGATAACAGTCTGTTTCCTGTCACTGTCTACCTACAGTGACAAAGTGGTTGTCGCCATAGAAGGTGGGTCACTAAACAGCTTCTGTGACGACTAGAGGACATCGTCATTGATACAATGACGATAGTTCTTCTGTCATTAATGCAATGACAAGACTAAACTCGTCATAACAAATTGAACCAAATAACACCACATGTATGACAACATGGCACATATGACGTGGCAGATGACAAGATAGGTGATGTGGCAATGATATAGCAGACAACATGACAATTACCATTCAAATTAAAAAGCATATTCCAGATTAGAAAAGTAACCATAAAATACAAACCACAACCAATTACATAATTATATTATAATAATTACATTCTAGCCATAATTAATTTTCTGGTCTATGACAAACACATCTCATTATACATTTTTTAACACCCCATACAAAAACACAACAAAAACATGAATACAAAATGCTTCTAGCCAACTAAACATATTCCAGCAACATCTAGCACCAAGTTCCTGCACCAAACAATACCACCCGGCTGCCAGCGCTAAGTTCCGGCCACAGCAGCCGGCCAGCAACTAGCCTAAAAAATTCCAGCCCGCCACCAGCGCCAAAAATTTCGGGCAACAGCCTGCTAGCAACCTGCAGCGCCAAAAAGGTAACCATGAATACGACCATACACTTAGGATACAAAACGATATTCAACCTCAACTCCATGAGTACAGTAGTATACAAGGACACTTTGGCTAACAACAATTTGACTGAAATAACAACAACGATGTCCAAACAGCTTTATAAAAGCAAGATTGTTCGTTACACGGTGAAATAGATCATGTAACCTTCCAGCAAAATTGTTATTTCTGAAATCTGAGACCATTGGAAGGAAATATTTGTTACCAAGGGAATAGTTACATACAAAACAGATACCAAGCGTAAGTCTAGATAATACATGTTAATATATGGGTAGAATCATATACCTGAATATACTACACTAAGACACTCGATCAGAAATATACCAAGGGAATGTTTTATGGGTAGCCTCATATATTGAGATCAATTTGAAGAATAATGCAAAAAATCTATCAAAAATATATTTTAGTATTATTAGTATGGACAGTGAGGCTACTAGAAGTTTACCTACACTAAACAAGTATCTAGGACCCATAGTGCTGCAATCAAGCAGCAAATTATTGAAGTCTAAAAACAATCAAGCAGCAAGCTAATGTATGGTGGAGAGCATAGAAAAGCATACATGTCTTGTGGGGGACTGCAGCATGCGTAGCAGAGTAGAGCACACAGCCATATGCCTGCATAGAAGAGCAACCACACACCAGTAAGTATCAACACCCCAGAGGTTCCATGAATTGCAATTAAAATATTCAAATGTATTGTTATTTGCGCAGGATGCTAAAAATAGAAGTTCAAAAGTGAAGTGCTGAAATATGAAAAAAATCTATTGGTCAGAACAAGAAACTATCATGTGAAGTTTATACTCTAAACTTGTGCAGAAATACAAAGGGCAAATAAATGTATCAGGTTGTATCAAGTTATATCATCGCTTCTGTTTACACCAGATTTTGGGCCGAGAAAGATTACTATTTTGTTGTGAACATAAACGGCCGGTTTATTAAAGAAAAAAAGATCGGCCTAAAAAGCTTATATGGGTCAAGCATAGTCAAAAGGATTCGTATGGACCAGCACGATGGGCTTCGAAGACGTGTCGGACTCGACCAAGGAGTTCAAGTTCGGGTCGTCTTGTATTTTTAACTTTTTTGTAATCTACTCGTGTTAGGGCAGGAGTCAACCGGGTTATAAATAGCTAGAAACCCGGATTTTGTAAGGACACTCAATCAATCAAACACAACCGGCCCCCGGCCAAAACCCTAGGAGTAGGAGTAAAGTAGATCTCGGCGAGACCTTCAATCAGGCAGGGATGCATCTGCATCGACCGACCTCCGGTTTGCTTGTAAGTTTCACCAATGGCTCGTGTCATCGTGTAATAAGGCTGCATTGGCATCGACCAAACTCTTGTTAAACTATGACATGGCTAGTTATCGGTCTAAGCTCGTCTCTTGTAAGACTGTCTTGACTCTAATCAATCTCTTACCTTAGTCGATCTTGACTAGTTATCGGCTCTATTGGTTTGGCAAGCTAATAGATTCATTAAGTTATCAATGTTGTTTCATGTTTTAATTTGTTTATTTATGTTCTAAACAACATCTTGCCCAATCAAGATTGACAAAATAGCTTGCGCTTAAAGGATGTCTAGTATCGGTTGTTCTGAGATTTATACGCTCATAATAGAGGGAATAGCCGATACAAGCTTCTCATCGGCTATTTTCGTCAATCTTGGTTGTTACATGTTGTGCGTTCGAGATATTCAACAAAATCGTGATCTAATTTAAGAGTAGATAGATCTGATCTAGCATGTCTATTATGGCTGTATTTTCGAACCCCACTGATATATATGATAGATTGAGTCTGTTTGTCTTAGATTAAATCATGCTTTTGTCGGATAGATCTTGTTCGTGCTTCATGGACCCTGCATCGGTTGAAATAACCAATCCAGTTATGCTCTCTTCATAATATGTTCTTTTAAATGGTTTGAAATCAATGGATCTATTTTATGCACGAGACGTGATCTAGCTTGACCATCATTAAGGCTGCATGGAGACACCCCACTGTTGATGTTTGAGTTATTTTATAGATCTATTTGTTATTACGGCTGCATGGAGACACCCTACTGTTAATGAATATAACTGCTTGTGCATTTAGTCGATACGTTGGTTTTATGCCATTTGAACGTACATATAGATCTTTATCTATCAATGTCCTTTAAGCTTATCGGCTATCCGTTTATTATAAATTTTCATCTCATACATGTTATAGCCGTTATGCTTTGTACCTTTTTCATCATTTTACATACAATCTCATGGGAGTTGACTTTGTAGTCAATATCCTAAAGATAAATGGCTATATCAGAGCACATAATTTGGAACTGTTTGACACCAAACTGGCAGGTTCCACAATTTGACGATCTTTTGCTTCTCCTTGTCAATTATAGGTCAAATTGACTAGCACGCCTGAAGTCGATTCTGCAGAGAATCGGCACCACCGTTTGCTGAAGGTCCAGGAGGTCAGGATTCGCTCCGTACCCCTCTGAGGACCGTGCGCCCAGGTGTGTTGGCGCATCCCGACCGAGATTTTGCATCAACACATTCTTTTGGCACGCCCGGTGGGACACAATCGTCTAAATCATGACATTTGACAATGATGAAGTGCTGCACGTGAAGATGGAGGACCTCCCAGAGGAAACTCAGCGCTTGATAGGAGAAGCTATTGATCAATACCGACACTTATGCTTACTGAGTTTCAGCAAGACTAGGGATAAGAAAGTCGTTCAAAAAACACATCTTCCAAGAGTGGTCTTTGATGGTCATGCGGATCCAATGGTCCAAGTCCATCACAATGCTATGCAAGAAGGGATCAGCAAGGCGATGGCGTCCACTTTGATGAACCACAATGAGGTTTTTCTCAACAGCCTCACAAATGTCATGAAAGAGGTTTTCAACATAAGTGGTGATAGAAGAGGTCCGGCATATAATAATGGGAACACTCAAGGAGCTGGAACTTCTAATGGACCTCAGATAATGGTCCAAATGGCAATGGGAACCAGATGATAATTAGCCCTGGGGGCATGACACCGCAGCCACTGCAACAGCCGATTATGAGTAATAACATATACTCATCGGCTACAAAAATAGCTCCTCAGGCAAGGCGCATCACAAGAGATTTCAATACACCGCCATATCAAGGGAACGTAGCATCTGGTGATATCCCTCAGGGGTATCATTATGTCTCTTACTTCTATACTTTGGATGCTCAAGAAAACCCAGGGTATAATGGCAATACCTTCGGGGGGCAAAACATCGGCTATCAGAAGCCGATGAATCAGATGGACCAGTTGATGAATCGGGTAACTGACCTGGTTCAAAAGCAATTCGGCTTGACGCCAAAATCTACAGTGACCGGTTACAAAAAGCCGTATCCAGAATGGTTTGATCAGGTTGTTCTTCCTCCAAGATATAGAATTCCTGATTTTACCAAGTTCACAAGAACTGGTTCAGTATCAACCATGGAGCATATAACCCAATTCTTAATCCAGATTGGAGAGATCGGTGATGAACAAGCACTCAAAGTCAGAATGTTCCCTCTCTCTCTATCTGGCTCGGCTTTCTCGTGGTTTTCATCTCTGCCACCCAATTCCATTCAAAGCTGGGATGACTTAGAAGATAAGTTCCATAAATATTTCGGCTTCGGAGTATTGGAAAAATGCTTAGTGGACCTAATCGATACAAGGCAAACGAATAATGAGTCTGGATGCTAGTATCTCCAAAGATTCAGAGAGATAAAAAATCAATGCTATTCCTTAACATTGCCAGATTCAAAGGTGGTTAGCATTGCAATTCGAGGACTGATACCTACTATCAGAGAAAGAATCGGCTTTGGTTGTAATAATATGGCCGATTTAGCTAAAAAGGTAGCGAGTATTGATGCCCAAAATCAGTACAACCAAGTCTTCAAGCCCAAGAAAGCCTACAATGCGGAGAGTCATGTTTTCCTGCAGAATGAAAACGATGATTCAGAGAATGAATGTGATGAAGAAGTGGCTGTTGTAGACTGGGTTTAGAAAAACAATGAATTCATGCCTTGGGCAAAAGTTAAAAGTACCGAGAAGGATGTAAAGTATAGCTTCGATGTCACTAAGGCCGACAAGATATTTGACTACTTGCTGGAAAAGGGTCAGATCAAATTAACTGGGAATCATACCATCCCATCAGCCGAAGAGCTTAAAAATAAAAGGTACTGCAAATTTCATAACACTGGTACCCATACTACTAATGATAGCCGAGTTTTCAGAGATATGATACAGAGGGCAATTGTTAAAGGAAGGATTGGCCTAGAAAAGGCCAAAGGCATGGGCATCAACGGCCATCCTTTCCCACAAAACATGGTAGCTCCAGCACCTCGAAGTGAGATCAGGGTGTTGACTTCTGATAGAGCCAGGACAGACGGGACAGTTGATCCAAAGAAGCAATTAACAACTAAAGAGTATCAGGAGATGAAAGGGAAGAAAAGCAATGATCAACCTGAGACTTCAAAAGCTGGAGAAGCAAGAAGGCATCCAACTGTCAGGATCTTACTGAACAAGTGGCAACGACAGAAGGAAAGGAGCCAAATGCAAAAGGAGAGAGATGAACAAGAATATCAAGAATGGCTCGAAGAAGAAGAGTACAGGAAGTCCCGGGAAGAAGGAAGACGCATCAGAGATGAAGAGAAGAATCATTGGGATTGTCCCTTCTTCAGACATTGTTGGAATGAGGGATTAAAACTTCCTACTCTTTGTAATTGCCCAGAGTGCAGTAATCAATACCGAGAGTATAGGCAGTCAAGAGACAACCGTCGGTCTGTACATGAAAGATTGAAGTTTGGAAATACAGATCGGCGCATAAAAAATGAAAATGTTCATAATCGGCTTGAAGCAAGATTAGCCGATCATGATCATCCATGGCAGGAAGGACAATGGTGTCCTGGTGGTTTAACCAGAAGCCAGAAATGACGGGTTCAGAGGTTGAGAAACGATGAAACCCAAAAGAAGAGATCCAAAGTCTGGCAAGTCAAGCAAATAGCCGATAAGGGTGAGTCATCGGCTAATATCGCTGCTCTGTTCATGCTACCTACTGAATTCAGATCCTCTGATCATGAAGAAGAATCTGATAATGAGGAATCCGTTGCTCAGTGGATCTATCAAGCAGAAGATGCTACATTTCAAAAACCCGAGAAGCATTCTCATTTAAAGGCTTTGTATTTGAAAGGGTTTGTCGATGGAAGACCTTTGAACAGAATGGTAGTTGATGGAGGGGCAGCAGTTAACTTGATGTCGTATGCCACTTTTAGAAAGCTTGGAAAGACAACAGAAGACTTGATTAAGACCGATATTGTCACACCCTGAAATTTGTGTTTCTTAAATTAGAGCTAAAATGCTTTAATTATGAATTTTTGTGCTCATAAAATGTAGGGAAATAAAAATTTTCTCTAAATTAAAATTTATCCTAGGGTTTAGAAACATGTTTGTGCATTCATATTGGTGCATTTGAGTTTTGTGATGTGTGGTTTTAGCTAAAATTCAAATTGAGTTCAAAATGGTTCGAAAATAATTTTAAAATAAATTTCCTAGAAAGGGATTTTTTTTAAAAAAAAGAGACTTTTTGTTTTCAAAAAGTTTGGAAAGTTTAAAGTTTCAAAAACTTGTTGTTCTCCCAAAGTTTCAAATCAAAAGTTCAAAGGAATTCAAACTGGTTTCTGAAAATGGTTTGAAAGAGGTTTTGAAATAAAAAAAAAGGCAAGAAACCCCCACTCACCTCTCTTCTCTATTTCGGCCCGAGCAGGCCTGCTCGGCCAGTCTCCTCTTCCCTTTCGGCCTTTCCCCCTCCTCCCCAACCAGCCCAAACCGAGCCTGCTCCCGGCCCGATCTGCTTGACCTGGCCCTAGGCTCGCACTCCCTTCTCCCCCTCCCGCACGGCCCATACCGGCCCGCCTCCTCTCTCTCTGTTTGGCCGACACCCCGACCCCACGTCTCCAGTCGCTGACTACCGGGTCCCACCGGTTAGAGCCATCGTCTCCCTCCCGTAGACGACTTGGACTCCATTGCCGAGCTCACGTCCGCCGCGCCTACGCCTCCCTCTTGCCTTCCCGGTCAAGTTGGTACTCCTATAAAACACACCGCCACCCTCCGCCTCTATCCGTCTAGAAAACCAAGTTTCTCGTGCCTTAAATCGCACTGCCATCGAGCTTTGGATCTCGCCGAAACGAAGCTCGACCCGCCGCCGTTGTCCTCGCCTCTCGCCGCTTCACTGCCTTTGTAAGACCCATCACGAGCCTCGGATCGATCTTGTGAAGCTTCCCAACCTTTCTTCTCGCTCTCTTTCCCTCTGTTTGCCTAACCCGTGTTCGCCACCGTCTGCAGAGAAGTCGCCGCCGCTCCATCAAGAAATCCACCAGCTCCTCGCCATCCTCTCTGTCTTCGTTGCGCCAGGTGAGTTCGTCACGAGCTCCTGGTTCGATTGAACCCGTCCCCGAGCTCTCTACCGCTCTCTAGCTCGAAACCGAGCCGCGCCGGCCGATTCCGGCCATGGCACCACCGTGGTCGCCGACCCCTCCCCCAACTCCGGCCGAAAGCGCCGCCCTAACCTCCCAAGCCTAATCTCATGCATCCATCTCAGATCCAACGGTATACGTTGACCGATACCCCTTCGCCCGCCACGTTTTCTAAAGAGCCCCTCAAGTTTCTAAGCATCAACCCGCGCTCCACCTTGACCTGTTCATTGAGTCTGTGCAGACTTACAACCAAGCCCCTGCGTTTTCTCTTAAATGAGGCGCAGTCCAGCCGAAATTCTGATTTCGTTTTATTTATTTAAAATTACAAAATCAGGTTTGAATCAATTCCAGTTTTGCCACTGATTTCAAATGCCTATAACTTCTTCGTTTTAACTCCGATTTAGTCCGTTCAACTTGCGTTAGATTCGTTTCGAAAAGTTCTTTCAAAATATATAACTTTCACTACTGTTTTCTGTAATTAAAATTTGAGTTAAATCTAACCTAGTAATTAGTGTCTTTAATCTTGTTTAGTATATATCTTTTCCGTTATAGCTCCGATTAGAGTGATCTTCGCGTCTGTGTGTTCATAGCGAATCGTAGATCAGTTTTCAAAACTCTTTATTTATTTATTTATTTATTTATTTATTGGTGTATTGTTCTAATTATAGGCTATGTTTGCTTTGCATGACTGCTATTGGATGCTTGTGTGGTGTTCTGTGATCGTATGTCTAGTCGGTGAGTTGTACGTTGGTGATCAAGAAGAAGTTCGTGATCAAGAGTTCAAGATCAAGAGTCAACCTTTGGAAGTATATAAGTCAACAGAAGAAGGATCTTGAGTTTAAGGCAAGTATAGCAATCGGGTTTTCTTTTCGCAATCATGATCATGTTGCTTAATTAATGTATGCATCGAATGATAAAAATGACTTATTAGCAACTTAAGAAATTATCTGTACAAGAACCTTCGGGATTTACAGTGCAACTGTTGGGGGTTATATGGCTCTGGCTTTAGCTCAGTATGAGGACCTTTTCTAGCTTGTTAGAGGTTACCGAAAGGCGCAAGAGGGGCTCCGATCTGTATGGTCTTGGCCGACCAAGTTGGTGCATTTTGTCTTTTGTTAGTCACCGCTTGTAGGGGAGATTCATGCTTATTGATGGGGAAACCTAGCGGCCCTAACTTGTTAGACGAACCTTTGAAAGGCTTCATCGTGAACCCTGCCGACTATCCTTGGAAGTGAGTTAAGAGGCTGATCACCTCGGGCGAAAGGGCAATTCACGTCTTGCAGTGAAAGTGTACACCTTTGCGCAAAGTTTATTAAACTGATATATCAGCCTTGCTCAAGGACACGAGCGGCCTTGAAGACTTTTACATTTATGACTTTTGTTGGTTAACATGTTCATTATTTACCGTTTTATGCTACTCATTATTTATGTTACATTGATCATGAGACTTGGGATCTATATCACTTGTTGCTATACTTGTGGAGTTCGACATGGACTCACTCTTGCTTTTCCCCCACACCTCAGAGAGTTAAGCTTTGGAGAAGCTTAGGCTTGTGGTCAACCAGTCAGTTGTTCCCTGTGAAGTTGGTGTCTCCATCTGAAGATCGGAGTGTCTTCCCGCTGTCTACTCCTTAAGGTTATGTTCTTTGTGTTTATACGTTATATATGAGCATTGTCTTTCGATATTACCCTTTATTTGTAGCTATATGTGAGATTTGACTTCCTGGGCTCACATATAGTGTATACCTGGTTTTGTTCTTAAAACCGGGTGTGACAAAGTGGTATCAGAGCAATGCTGACTGTAGGACGCAAGCCTAGTTAGAAACTGGTCGTTTTAAAGTTTTGAAAATTGCTATAGAACTCTTGTTCTATCAACCTTGATATTTTTCTCCCTATTGTATCTTCTACCCTTGTTATTTATCCCCTCCTTGTTGCTCAAATTTTAAATTTTGCTCTCACCTTCACTCCTTGCCTTGAATTGCTTTAGAAAGCTTTCCTTTGTCTAAGTAGACGGATCGTTGACCAAGCTATGTCGTCTCTGACCGCAGTTAACAAACGGAAGCTGATCGCTATGCAAAGTCAAGACCTAGGAAGAATGACGCAACAGCAAAACGCAACACACGGACCAACCAACATGGAAGGAAGCCATAAAGAACAGTTACCAGGTGTTGAAGTGGAGCAAGATTACATTTATGGAAAGTTGAGGCATGTGGATATGACCACTATTCATGGAGCAAAGAAAGCAGTGTATGGCATGATCCCAGTCAATTCAGTAACTGCCATGGTTCTTTTTGACCCTAGTGCTTCGCACTCGTTCATCTCTGTCAAGTTTGTAGCTCGCCTGAAGATAAGAGAATGGCCAACAAAGAAGCTCATAGTAGTTCGTACACCAACTGGAGAAGTTGAGACAAACCATGTATGTCGAGATGTTAGAGTCCAGATAAAAGAGAGTGAATTCATAGTGAAGCTGAATGTTTTGGAACTCTCCGGAATCGATGCTATCCTTGGACAAGGATGGTTAAAGGGTCATAAAAGTGAGGTCAATTATTCCCGACGTTCAGTGTTTGTAAGAACACCATCAGGCGAAAGGATTGAATATCGAGGTATGCCGTTATCACCCAATGAATGTGAAGCAGGTCTGTTGGGAGATAGCAGTAGTAAGGTGCAAGAGGTTCAGGATCGATGTTTTTGTTGCAAGCATTATGGGAATTCTTGTCTTCAAGAGAAGTCAACCAAGGATGAGGTCAAAGCGAACCCAAGTGGTGAAGTCAAGGAAGATAAGAAAAGGAAAGCAAATTCATTCGAGCCACCATTGATACGTCACCAACAATTGAGTTCTACTCCAGTATCACATCCAGTTCCAACTCTTGTTCAGACAAGCCTAGATCAGCAGCATTTAGAAGCTCCTCCAATTAAGAACTTTCCACATGAGGTTTGCATAGATGGATGGACAATCACCTACAAAGAATTCCAACCACGGAAGCGAGTTAAGAAGCAGAATAAACTGGTAAAAGTCAATCCTCTGAGTCAGCAAGATGGCAGCACATCAAACAACACTTCTACCGCAGCAGATCCAACCAAAGGAAGATGTTATCATTGTCGACAGGAAGGACACTACGTAAGATCCTGCCCCAAAAAGGTCAACAACCGACTCAAGGAAGTAGCCACAACCCAGTCACTACAGAATAGTCACCAACAAGTGATGTCAGTGCCTGATGCAAAGAAAGTCCATGATAGCAGTTGATAGATGAAGAGTGTACAAGAAAAGCTACCCTTGATGTTCTTGCAGATGTATCATGTGCTAGTAGTTCTTGTGCCCTTATGTAATGAAACGTTAGTAACAAAGTTAAGTCAAGTCCTTGGCCCATGTGTGGCTTGTGAACCTGTGATGTTTGTTGCTTGTCTTTATGATGATGGTTGTTTTGCATCTTTGTAATGAGTGCAATGATTTTGTGGGTTTCTTCACAATCTCATTTAGGTTTAGTTGATAGGTTATATGCATAGATAGTAGGGGTTTTGCTCTTCTCTTGTCTTCCCTATCCTGTCTTTTCGGAGCAGTCTGTCTTTATCAGTTTATATCTCTGTTTATGGATGATCAAAAATCATGGAATAATTCTGGACACAAGTAGACTTCATGATCTTTCTCTGAGCGCAAGAACCACCCTGATAGCTGTTATGGTTTTGGAGTTATGAAATTCACAAGTTGATGCATCTGTGCTGTCTGGAATCTGGAACAGTTACTATTGTCTGCTGTTTTCGACGACCTTAACTACAGAATCTGGAAAAGTGTTCTACATGAAAGTTGTAGAGGATTTCATAAGATTTCCAGAAAGGTAAACTGCAACTTCATTGGATAAACAGAGCTCGAGTTATGGCTGTTTTACTGCGCTGCTGTTTTGCTACTCGCGAGAAATTCCAGAATTCTTGTTCTTACCTTCGCATATGAATTTCTCTGGGATGTCAGAAGGTCTTTATGCTAGTTAGCTTAACTAGAAAAAGGTGGAATGCTATCCTTTTATTGTTTCTCCTAGTTGATCCTTTCTTAAGGGGGGTAGCTATGATGAAGTTAACTTTGAACCGTTTTCAAGATGAAGTTTCTTACCATCTAGTGTTTTAATCGGAAGAATCAGTCATGGATGAGTCTTCTCTTGTCTCTCTTGTTATATCAACCTTGTCTTGTCATCTCATGAAGCTATGGTTAAGTGTGTTATGAAGAGCTGAATCCTAACACATACATGTTGAAAAACAGATGGTTGCTACCAGGAGAAATGACTACGATGATGCAACAGGAAATGCTCACAACTCTAATCCACCGCCATCAAATCCTTCGGCTATAGAGCAAGTTTTGATAATGCAGACTCAACTATTACAGACCATTGCTCAAAATGTGTTACACAATCAGTATCGAGAACCACCTATTGACAAGCGTGGTGAATTTATGAAAGGACACCCACCGACATTCTCTCATACTAGCAACCCAATAGAAGCTGATGACTGGCTTAGAGCTGTGGAACGACAACTTGACATAACACAGTGTGATGACCATGAGAAGGTGCTTTATGCTTCAGGCCAACTTCAAGGAACTGCATTAGATTGGTGGGAATCATTCCAGTTTGAGCATCCAAATAAGAATCAAATTGGTTGGGAAGAATTCAAGAATGCTTTTAGATCTTACCATGTTCCAGCTGGAATAGTGGCGATTAAGGAAGAGCAATTCCTCAACTTGAAGCAAGGATTTATGTCAGTGTGTGAGTATCATGACATGTTCACCCAGTTGTCACGCTATGCTCTGGAAGAAGTGAATAGTGATGCTAAGAAGCAGAAACGCTTTCTGAAAGGACTCAATGATGGTCTGCAATTACAACTGATGACGGTTGAATATGCCAACTATCAAACATTGGTGGACAGAGCAATTGTGGTTGAGAACAAGCGTCAAGAGATGGAGGAGAAGAAAAGGAAAAGAGAAAGCCAATCTGTAGGTAGCAACATACACCACCCTTACGCTCATGCACCAGAATTCCAACAATGGAACCAGGAATCAAGTGATCAGTGGAATCTTGAACCTCCTCATGAACTCCATCAGTATCAGCAATTCAATGATGAAGTACTTCACTCCAATTCCCAAGAGCCATGTCTGTCACCTCCTAGTGACACCTTGACGAAGATTTATACTCCCACTAGTGAGGGTTGTAACGTTTGTGATGAGGTTAATCACTATGAGAACGACTGCCATAAGAAATTTATGGGGAGCAATAAAAGTCAGGATGACGAACCACATCAAATACAAGAACAGGGGAAGCAGGAGCCAGGAAGTAAAGTAAAAAGAAGCTACATCCAAGGAATGTTAAATCATGTGTATATGATTAACAAACGTTGGGCTAAGGAAGTCGTGTATGGTTTCATTCAAGTAAACTCTGCTCCCGCCATTGTGATGTTTGATCCTAGAGCTTCACACTCATTCATCTCTAGCCTATATGTACAAGAACATAGGATGACTATGCTTCCAATGAGGAAACCAGTTATAGTTAACTCTCTAGGAGGCGAAATGAAAGCAAACCGCATATGCCCAAAAGTTAGCCTTGACATAAAGGGAGTAAACTTTGAGGCGAACCTTACTATTTTGAAGTTGATGGAAATGGATGTTATCCTTGGAAAGGGTTGGTTATCTGCTTGTAAAGGAGTGGTTAAGTATGCCCAAGGTTTGGTGCTTCTAACAACACCGACAGGTGAAAGAAATGAGTATCAAGGTTTTCACCCTGTACCTGAGGAATACGAGAATGACCCATTAGAAGGGGTACCCATCGAGGACAGTAAAGTGGACTGTGAGTTTTCAGATACCAATATAAAGGAACAAACACAGGCAGAGAAGCTCAGTACGAGAGATGATCACGCTTGAGAAGATTTTCTACACAGGATCGTAGAAATTACCGATGGCTTTAATGAAGTACTTAAAGTTTGTAAAGTGCAATGGAATGATCATATAGATAAAGATGTAATTGGAAAAAAGGAGGATCAAACAAAAGCAGAATATCTATATATCTTTGATCACCATCTTTCAAATCTCGGGACGAGATTCTCTTAAGGGGGGTAGATTTGTCACACCCTGAAATTTGTGTTTCTTAAATTAGAGCTAAAATGCTTTAATTATGAATTTTTGTGCTCATAAAATGTAGGGAAATAAAAATTTTCTCTAAATTAAAATTTATCCTAGGGTTTAGAAACATGTTTGTGCATTCATGTTGGTGCATTTGAGTTTTGTGATGTGTGGTTTTAGCTAAAATTCAAATTGAGTTCAAAATGGTTCGAAAATAATTTTAAAATAAATTTCCTAGAAAGGGATTTAAAAAAAAGAGACTTTTTGTTTTCAAAAAGTTTGGAAAGTTTAAAGTTTCAAAAACTTGTTGTTCTCCCAAAGTTTCAAATCAAAAGTTCAAAGGAATTCAAACTGGTTTCTGAAAATGGTTTGAAAGAGGTTTTGAAATAAAAAAAAGGCAAGAAACCCCCACTCACCTCTCTTCTCTATTTCGGCCCGAGCTGGCCTGCTCGGCCAGTCTCCTCTTCCCTTTCGGCCTTTCCCCCTCCTCCCCAACCAGCCCAAACCGAGCCTGCTCCCGGCCCGATCTGCTTGACCTGGCCCCAGGCTCGCACTCCCTTCTCCCCCTCCCGCACGGCCCATACCGGCCTGCCTCCTCTCTCTGTGTTTGGCCGACACCCCGACCCCACGTCTCCAGTCGCTGACTACCGGGTCCCACCGGTTAGAGCCATCGTCTCCCTCCCGTAGACGACTTGGACTCCATTGCCGAGCTCACGTCCGCCGCGCCTACGCCTCCCTCTTGCCTTCCCGGTCAAGTTGGTACTCCTATAAAACACACCGCCACCCTCCGCCTCTATCCGTCTAGAAAACCAAGTTTCTCGTGCCTTAAATCGCACTGCCATCGAGCTTTGGATCTCGCCGAAACGAAGCTCGACCCGCCGCCGTTGTCCTCGCCTCTCGCCGCTTCACTGCCTTTGTAAGACCCATCACGAGCCTCGGATCGATCTTGTGAAGCTTCCCAACCTTTCTTCTCGCTCTCTTTCCCTCTGTTTGCCTAACCCGTGTTCGCCACCGTCTGCAGAGAAGTCGCCGCCGCTCCATCAAGAAATCCACCAGCTCCTCGCCATCCTCTCTGTCTTCGTTGCGCCAGGTGAGTTCGTCACGAGCTCCTGGTTCGATTGAACCCGTCCCCGAGCTCTCTACCGCTCTCTAGCTCGAAACCGAGCCGCGCCGGCCGATTCCGGCCATGGCACCACCGTGGTCACCGACCCCTCCCCCAACTCCGGCTGAAAGCGCCGCCCTAACCTCCCAAGCCTAATCTCATGCATCCATCTCAGATCCAACGGTATACGTTGACCGATACCCCTTCGCCCGCCACGTTTTCTAAAGAGCCCCTCAAGTTTCTAAGCATCAACCCGCGCTCCACCTTGACCTGTTCATTGAGTCTGTGCAGACTTACAACCAAGCCCCGGCGTTTTCTCTTAAATGAGGCGCAGTCCAGCCGAAATTCTGATTTCGTTTTATTTATTTAAAATTACAAAATCAGGTTTGAATCAATTACAGTTTTGCCACTGATTTCAAATGCCTATAACTTCTTCGTTTTAACTCCGATTTAGTCCGTTCAACTTGCGTTAGATTCGTTTCGAAAAGTTCTTTCAAAATATATAACTTTCACTACTGTTTTCTGTAATTAAAATTTGAGTTAAATCTAACCTAGTAATTAGTGTCTTTAATCTTGTTTAGTATATATCTTTTTTGTTATAGCTCCGATTAGAGTGATCTTCGCGTCTGTGTGTTCATAGCGAATCGTAGATCAGTTTTCAAAACTCTTTATTTATTTATTTATTTATTTATTTATTATTTATTGGTGTATTGTTCTAATTATAGGCTATGTTTGCTTTGCATGACTGCTATTGGATGCTTGTGTGGTGTTCTGTGATCGTATGTCCAGTCGGTGAGTTGTACGTTGGTGATCAAGAAGAAGTTCGTGATCAAGAGTTCAAGATCAAGAGTCAACCTTTGGAAGTATATAAGTCAACAGAAGAAGGATCTTGAGTTTAAGGCAAGTATAGCAATCGGGTTTTCTTTTCGCAATCATGATCATGTTGCTTAATTAATGTATGCATCGAATGATAAAAATGACTTATTAGCAACTTAAGAAATTATCTGTACAAGAACCTTCGGGATTTATAGTGCAACTGTTGGGGGTTATATGGCTCTGGCTTTAGCTCAGTATGAGGACCTTTTCTAGCTTGTTAGAGGTTACCGAAAGGCGCAAGAGGGGATCCGATCTGTATGGTCTTGGCCGACCAAGTTGGTGCATTTTGTCTTTTGTTAGTCACCGCTTGTAGGGGAGATTCATGCTTATTGATGGGGAAACCTAGCAGCCCTAACTTGTTAGACGAACCTTTGAAAGGCTTCATCGTGAACCCTGCCGACTATCCTTGGAAGTGAGTTAAGAGGCTGATCACCTCGGGCGAAAGGGCAATTCACGTCTCGCAGTGAAAGTGTACACCTTTGCGCAAAGTTTATTAAACTGATATATCAGCCTTGCTCAAGGACACGAGCGGCCTTGAAGACTTTTACATTTATGACTTTTGTTGGTTAACATGTTCATTATTTACCGTTTTATGCTACTCATTATTTATGTTACATTGATCATGAGACTTGGGATCTATATCACTTGTTGCTATACTTGTGGAGTTCGACATGGACTCACTCTTGCTTTTCCCCCACACCTCAGAGAGTTAAGCTTTGGAGAAGCTTAGGCTTGTGGTCAACCAGTCAGTTGTTCCCTGTGAAGTTGGTGTCTCCATCTGAAGATCGGAGTGTCTTCCCGCTGTCTACTCCTTAAGGTTATGTTCTTTGTGTTTATACGTTATATATGAGCATTGTCTTTCGATATTACCCTTTATTTGTAGCTATATGTGAGATTTGACTTCCTGGGCTCACATATAGTGTATACCTGGTTTTGTTCTTAAAACCGGGTGTGACAGATATGAGGTTGACCGACTTTGCTGGCAATCTATCGGTTACTAAAGGTGCTATATGTGTTGAGTTAACAATTGGCAGCAAGAGTATGCCGACTACTTTCTTTGTAGTCGATGCAAAAGGATCCTATAGTGTGCTTCTTGGAAGGGATTGGATCCACGCCAATTGTTGCATTCCATCTACCATGCATCTGAATGTGATTCAGTGGATCGGTGACACCGTGGAAGTAGTGCCAGCCGATTCAACTGTTAGTATTGCTTATTCAGACCTTGATGTTTGGAACTTTGATAACATGGAGTGCTTTTCCGGAAGGATTCTTGAAGAAAACTTTCTCAAGACAACCAACGAGAGTCAACAGCCGGTCTAAGCAATCGGCTTCAAAAAATGTTCTAGAGGATTAATTTACTAGCAGTGATTCGCATCGATGCCGATGAACTAAATCCGGTGTTGTGTCAGTCAAGATTAGTACCTTTAGATTTAGAGCAAAGAATCGACTCGTTGGATTTTACAGCCGATACTAATGTATCGCTTTTAGAATAAAAAATAGCCGATATGTATGTATCGTCTTTTGATTTTAATTGATAGCCGATACTAAGGAAGTATCGCCTTTAGAAGATTCATTAAAGGGAAAAGATTTGGAAAGCTCAAGCAATGCAATGCAAAGAAATATCAAGCAAACTATACTTAACAGAATTATTAAGCCTGACGATGCACGGACAGACTTGTTCAGTTTGTTCGACCACCAGGCCGGATACACAAAAGGGACATTGAAAACAAACTAATCTAGATGGAGCCGGTTCAGGAGGTCCTCCAGGTGTGACACCTCCGTCACGGCGAGCCCCAGGGGCTAGAACTCCTCCACCAGCTCCCGGAAGTCCTCCCTCGTCCTGGCGCCGACGAAAGAGGGAGAAACTTCCCCGGAGATCTCAGCGCCGCTGAGTTCAGCTCCGGCGAGGGCGAAGGTGGCGCCGTGGTAGATGGCGTGAAGGGCCAGCTCCCTGATGCGCGTCCCGACGTCATCCAGGCGCGCCCGCAGATTGTCTCCACGTGCGTTCACGAAGTCGGCAATCGCTGTGGTTCGCCCAGGGAGCCAATCGAGTTGTTGTTGAAGTTCTATATTTGGATAAAAGTGACTAAATTTCAGAAAAAATAGCCGATTCAATTTAATCAAACAATAAATCGGCTAAGTATTTAAGCAAGCAGTTGCCGACAAAGTCACCAGTACTGTTATACATGAGGTAATCAGAGTCACAAGTTGGAAGATTTGGGAAAATACCAGCAACCCTGGCGTCGGACGCCTCTATGTGCTCGAGAGCACTGTTGAGGTGAGCGCGGAGGACTTCCCGTTCCTCCAACAGGTGGGCGGTTCGGCGGCACTCTTCCTCCAAGAGGCGTCGGGTGTCGGCGACATTCCGGATGAAGGCCCACGCACCATCATCCAATGCCAACTCAAACTCCGACGGGGGTTGGCTGGGGCCTTGGCCGTCTGCCGGAGGAGGAGGACTGCGAAAAATTAGGGTTTTTCCTCGGGTAAATGAAGAAGTTTGGATCATAGGAAAGCGCTAAAGAGGAGAATCATTACCTGAGCACACGGCGACGGGTCGCCGGAGGGCCATCCACGGACTCTGATGCCCTCGCACGGCGTTTGCCGCGGTTATCTGCCTTGCTTCGACCGCCGAGTGGAGAAGAAAAACAGTTGGTAAATGAGAAGAGCAAAGGCCGAAGAGTAAAGCAATGAATACGCGGTGTGTTCGAGGAGTCGGCGTCTGGCATTTATACATAAGACTCGAGAAGGTGAAAAGGCGTCGGCTCGAAGGCACCCTCGGATTTAGATCCTAAGGTGAATCGACTAAATAAGCCATTTTTATATCAATCAGCTGAAAGATAGGCCGTTCTGGTATTGATCGGCTAAAAGATAAGTTGTCTGGATAACATCGGTTGAATAGCTGATGAAGTTGCAAAATATTAAATAAAATAAAGTATTATGACGCCAGTCAACCAACGAAGAATGTTTACAGAAGAGGAATTGAAGGTCAGAGATTACAGATAAACATAATTACATGTTTAGCAAAGACTTCAGTGCACTCAGAGCATTCAAGCGGATAGCATCTATTTCATCAATCTCTTTCTGATCTTCTTCAACGGAGCCCGGGATCGGTTTCTTCTTGGCTTTAATGTCCTGAAGCTCACCATGAAGAGTTGTTATCTTTTTCTTATGATCACGGAGGGCAACAGGGATGTTCTTCAGGCTGTCCTTTTTCAACTTGATCTGTTCATCGATAGCTTGAAGCCTGCTCAGCAGTTCATTCCTCTCAATTTCCAGAGATGACAGATTGCCGATAAGAACAGTGGAGTCTGAATTCAGTTGATCTATGGCGTTCTTTTCGGCAACCATATCAGAAATGCAGCGCTGTTCACGTGCTAGCAGATGTGCTTGAGTCTCTCGCGCCCTGAATTTGGCTTTGACTTTGGAAAACCTTGGCTCGAGGAATCCTATGTGGGCAACGGAAGACAAAATCTCTTTTAGATCTCTTGGTATGCTATCTTTGATCAGATCGAAGATGTCCCTGACTCCCTTTGCATCCTGCATCAAGTCGGCTGTGTTGACCTCCAGAAGGGGGATTAATGTTTGAAGCCGAGTCTTGATTTCTTCAGGAAGATCTCCTAAGGATCTAGCTGCAGAAGCTTCCTCTTCATCTATGTAATCTTTCAAGTTGAAGGGGATGGCAGGGGAAGAAGGCACTCCTTGTTCCTACTCAGAGAAGTGTATAAGTGGTCACGAATAAGGGGATATTGAAAAGAAAAGTAATGGTTGATTAGAAGAAGGCACTCCTTGTTCCTACTCAGAGAAGTGTATAAGTGGTCACGAATAAGGGGATATTGAAAAGAAAAGTAATGGTTGATTAGAACACCTGGTCAGATGGGCTGATTTGAGTATCTGGAGGGAAGAGCATCTGAAAGAAAACTTTCATTAGTTTTTTTCAAGAATATTCACTAAAGAAAATGGAGCTATCAGCCAAAAGATATACCTGGTTGGGGAAATTCTTAATCAATATCAGGAAGAGGGGGTGCCTCAGGGTCTATATTTTGAGCATCCACTTGCTCCTGAGGCAACTCAATATTATGAGTGTTGATTTGTTCCTAGAAATTGGAAGATAAAAGATTACAAATTTATTGATGAGAATAAGGAACAGCAGATTTGTACCTCTATATCGACATTTTTTATTAAGGATTGGCTGCTAATAGAAATATTTTTCTTCTTCTTTTTAGATGTAACCTTGGCAGTTGGCTTGATAATCTTTTGCCTTTTAGAAGAGTCAGCTTCCCTTATAAAGATGTTAAGGGTTTGATCATCTAAAGCATCAGGAGCTTTCCTCTTCATCAAAGTTTTGATAGTGGGAGCGTCACAGCTGTTGACACTAGTTATCTACCATAATTAAGGGATAAATAAATGTAAAAAGGGCTAGAATTTGATCACCAACAAAGGTTTAGGGTTTCAACTGACAATATGCCACGAGTTTTGGTGAACTATGATTCTGCAGGGACTAAACCAGGAAATCAGCACTGATAGCTTCCCATAGAAGGAAACCGATGGGAGATAACGCAACCACCACGTCAGGATTATTCTAGAAGACTCCAGAGGACGCAAGAAGACACCAGGAGGTCGACCACCGAGAGAGGCCGCCAGGTGGGACCGGTCGGTCCCACCCTTAGACCGACCGGTCTGCCACCGGGCCCGCTGGCTTCCGTCTTCTGCAAGCTTCCTCCACCGACCTTTAGGACTCATCTCGGCCGTACCTTAAGTCGGTTTGATCTAACGGCTGCGGTTGATCCCTCAGGGCTATATAACCAGACCCCAGACCCCCCTCTCCATCATCATCAGATCTCAAGTCATTAGAAGAGGAGGAGGATCTATCAGAAACCCTAATTTCCTTAGAGCCACATCAACTTAGGCATAGCTAGATAGAATTAGAATTAGAAGAGGCAAGCTTCGCTTGGATTCCGGATCTAGTCGCGAGAAGGCTCGGTAAACCCAAAATCTTCTCTCTTGTATCAACATTATGGATCTAATTGTGTTTCTAGTTCATAATTGTTCTTCTAGTTCTTCATTGTTCTTCATTGTTCATGTTCTAGTTCTACTATATCGTCTAGTTCATCTTCTAGTTCTAGTTCGTGTTCTAGTTCATACTCTAGTTCATCTATGTGTTCTAGTTCATCATACTGTTCATCATTGTGTGCTAATTCATAGTCTAGTTCGTAATAGTTTAGATATAATTGATATGACTAAGACATTAATTACTATATTCTTAATTATATTGCTTGTAGTATGCTTTGATTATATATTTGGCATAGATAGATTATCATCATGTTTATACTCATGTTCATATAGCGCTCATCTTAAAGATCAACGGGTGGGTGATAAATGTTGTGTAGGTGTGGTACCTATACATTATTTATCTGCGAATGCATCCTATGTTCCGGATAGAGTGGTAGATCGCGGGTGTGACAGGCCTGTTAAGTTCTTTGTATTCCACCTCCCGAATGTAGTGTTCAGTATGGCTCAGTTAACTCATGGTTTAGGGGTTACTCTGTTTGGCACCTTTACTATGGAGTTGCCTCTTGAATATGAATATGGGATAACCTAGCCAATGATTGCCAAATATAATTGCACTAATCAATGTATATTATGACTTATAATTAGAATAACTTAGGAATACTTCTTTATAATGTCTATTCTAATCCGCATGCCTTGTCTAAGTTGAAATGCTCTAAGGACTATCATAGATTGATCTTTTATCATTTATAGTGTACCTCATTATTGTGATTGATCCCTGTTTAGGATAAAGGAGTGTGTTCTTGCTTTGTTCTCAATTCTCATATCACATGTGTAGAGTAGCTCTTGTCCTTATTTATGTCACTTCATTCCTAGTGCTAAATATAAATAACGATACTTGGAACATCTCTGGGTAAAATGCTCCTACAACGGGTGTATTTATCTGTGCGCTTGCGGGTAAATATTTATCTTTAGAATCGGTGCTATGATATAATCACATTGCTAGTTTTATGTTGGGGATGACAACTTGACGTTAAGTGATGCTAGTAGTGTCCCGTACACTTCTTAGTGCCTTCACTAGGTTATTGTTTATGAAGTCTATCTTAGAGTGATTCCATTAAGGAGTGTCAACAAGCATTTTTGGCGCCGTTGCCGGGGAATGAATGAGTAATTAAGGACGGTAGCTAGAATACATTTTCAACATCTAGGAGAACTCTTACACATGTGATAATTGAGATATATTATTCACCCTTTATCCAAACAGGCCCACCCTGGCTTTTGTATAGTTTTGATCTTATGCAGGGTGAGGTGTATGACTGGTTTTGAACTTCCGACAAACTACGTTGCGGGTCCAGAGCTTTGCTCAAGCCTCAAGATCCATTCAATCACTTTGTTAGGAATCAACCAGATAAGGTATAGACAATTGTTGTCACTTTGACTTTCCGACAAACTCCCACAAGGATCGAAGAAGGTCAATGTTACAAGTTTTCAAGCACATGACGAGTGACGACACCAGACGTTGTACCACTCACAATTCCATTGTGAGTCATGGTAAGTTTAATCGAGGTGAGTCAGTCTTGCTCATGGACTTTAAATTGATGAGTAGTTATCTTATTAATCTTTTGCATATCATCATACATTCACTCCATTTAGTTTATGTTCTCTCATACATGTTTAATTTTTATCACTTGCATCCACTCATGTTATGTGCATCTAAAAAGAAAAAAAAAGAAAAAAAATATATACTACTCACTTTGATCACACTCTTTCATCCCCCATTAAAGTGAATCTCTGTAGTGCTTTCATGCCACTGTTATTTACTATAGTATGCTTAAGGTTTGGAGTATGTTCATACAACTTTTAAATTAAGCATGGTGCTTAGTCTAGGAGTGTTGATCTTACTTTCAAAGGCTTTTTAAATTAAGCGTGGTGCTTAGGTTAAAATGCTTTCCTAGATTAAATTAGACATGGCGTCTAGTTTGATTTTTGAACCAAGAGTATGCTCTAGTAGATATCGGTTATTTTGTTGGACTAACCCCTGTAGAAATCTCTCAATATCAAAATGGGGAAGTCAAGAGATGAACTCACACTGGGATGAAGCAAGGCATAGGACGTGCTCCAACAACTTCACACAAAAGACATGGCTCATTCATCACTGAACTGTAAGTATCAAAGAATATTCACTTTGTCTTTTGCTATAAGCTACCTTTGCCTTGAGCCATGAAACAATACAGCCAGCAAGTTGTCTATGAACTATGATAAATCATGTCTATGCTAAAACAATTCCAAATCCATCTACCCATTAGCATAGACAAGGATTATAAATTTAATAGTGGACAACCTGTATTTCAACTTTATATGTTCCCTCGGGTATGTGTCCATTAAAGAAAGGTCTTGCTCAACGAACCTAAAACTGCGAGCCCTCGCCGAGAGGTCAATCGGTAGTTATCTTATGACTTTTTAAATTTAGAATCTTGTCTTAATTTACAAAAATTAAAAAAAATAATTGAAAAAAAAATATTATGTTCTTAGGACTAGTTCCCTTCGGGTATTCTTGTCACTAACCACTGCAGGGTGAACAATGTCCGAGAACATGAGAGTTGCAAATACAACACGAGGGATGCTTCAACATTCACACTTGCCTTTGTCTAAGTGTGGGGAGGAAGGCTAGCTCTTCCAAAAATTCTACAACCATGCTCCTCCTCCCAATTAAGAAGCTGTCAACATCCCGACACACTGGTTTGCAATCTCTCTACTCACTGCTACTTTGTCTCTTTAAGTTTGAATAATATTACAAATTCTAAGCTTAAAAATCAAACTTAAGATACAAAATAAATTAATCCTTTAAAGAAGAAGTAATGGTGAACAATAAAGGTAAATAAAATATGGGATACAAGTTCTATGCTAATTAAAATGCCAAGATTAACTTCTCTATAGCATAGAAAGTGACTTTAGCTCTATGACAACACTACCCTTGTTTTTACTTGTATATTCCCTCGGGTATGTGTTGTCCACTAATGCTTTCAGGAATAAAATAATAAGTGGAGCAATAAGTCCAAACATAATTCATGAGAGAGAAAAAGGATAGCTTAGAGGTTGGGGAAGATAAAGTGCAACACATGAGACAAGATGCTCAGGAACAAGCTCAAGATTCAAGGAGAAGCTTCAAACAAAAGGAAGGGGTCATGATAGATCATCTAACCCTCATCACATGGCGCCACTGCGTTTCAATGATGAAGGTAATATTTTAAGGTAAGTGATCATTCTCTACAAAAGCTTTCCCTTGGTCTTGCTCTGCACTTAAATCAAAAGAATCAAAATGTTTGAGTTACAACTTTGAATAATTCAATCTATAAAACTCAACATGCTTTGTTCTTTGAGAATCACTCTTTTAATCACTTAGTCTTGAACAACTCAACCCTCATTGTCAAATTCATGCTCACTCTTCTGATTTCATCACCCATGTTTTAAGAATGAAACAATGCACAAAATACCAATCTTATCATATTAAATGTGCCTAAGGTTAGAGTAGAGTAAATGAAGTTTTGGTTCCATTGGTGTTTTCTCACTAGCAGAACTTATGCACTTGATCTCTGCCTTAGTTTTATGAGTAGGACACACTTTTCATGAATTCTAGAGGATGTCGCTAGCTTACAGTATTAATGCTTCACTTCAAAATGTTGGTTTGGTATTTACCTCCTATTTTCTTGATACATATGTGATAAAACAATTATTGTACCATCATTGAGTCACATACATAAATGGAAATCCAAAACTCTGTTGCTTTGTGCTTTAAAGAAATAAATCAAGACTCTAAAATAATTAAGGTGTAGTTTTTTCACTAACCCTTAATCTATTCCACGAGTTATGGTTGAGAAATTTATCATGCTCTAGAAATCAAGAATGTTTTTATTAAAAGATTCACTCTTCCGAAGTAGTATTGTGTTAGAGGCATGGGCTATGCAAAAGTATAAAAAGGAGGAAATAAAAAGGGACAAGTGTCCGACTACCTCAAAGAAAAAAAAGAGAAAGAGAAAAAGAGTTATGATAAAAGTATGAGAAAAGAATGATAGCTCATGATCCCTCTAATTACAATATGCCAGCAAGAGATGACAAATTTCAAATGTTCTAAGATCTTGATCTATGAGTATGACATCTTTCTTCCTAAACTTTGAACTTTGACTTGGTAAGATATGTTTTTCACTTCTTAAAGCTCCAGATATATATTCGTAGAAAAGAAGAAAAATGCATCAGTAAGGAATCATAAAATATAAAAGAGCGATTTGAGAGTGTCATACAGTAGAATCTCTGATTTTCATTTTAAAAATATATAAAAACTCCAGAATGAAGGTTGATCAAAGAGTTAGAGATACAATGCTTAACTTGATTGTTCTATCTTTCAATTGTTTAAAGATTCAGATGAAGGCAAAAGCTCCATAGTTAAAGGTAATATGAGAAAGTCAGAATATTTAACTCTAAGCCAAGGGAAGATTTTTGTTTGAACATATGTACCATTGAGGTGTGAAAGCATAGTAGCAATTCCTGATTCATCATGACTATTTGCTAAGGGACTAGCACAAGGTAAGCTTGGGGGAGTTGCTGACACTGGTTATCTACCATAATTAAGGAATAAATAAATGTAAAAAGGGCTAGAATTTGATCACCAACAAAGGTTTAGGGTTTCAATAGACAATATTCCACGAGTTTTGGTTAACTATGATTCTGCAGGGACTAAACCAGGAAATCAGCACTGATAGCTTCCCATAGAAGGAAACCGACGGGAGATAACACAACCACCACGTCAGGATTATTCTAGAAGACTCCAGAGGACGCAAGAAGACACCAGGAGGTCGACCACCGAGAGAGGCCGCCAGGTGGGACCGGTCGGTCCCACCCTTAGACCGACCGGTCTGCCACCGGGCCCGCTGGCTTCCGTCTTCTGCAAGCTTCCTCCACCGACCTCTAGGACTCATCTCGGTCGTACCTTAAGTCGGTTTGATCTAACGGCTGCGGTTGATCCCTCAGGGCTATATAACCAGACCCCAGACCCCCCTCTCCATCATCATCAGATCTCAAGTCATTAGAAGAGGAGGAGGATCAATCAGAAACCCTAATTTCCTTAGAGCCACATCAACTTAGGCATAGCTAGATAGAATTAGAATTAGAAGAGGCAAGCTTCGCTTGGATTCCGGATCTAGTCGCGAGAAGGCTCGGTAAACCCAAAATCTTCTCTCTTGTATCAACATTATGGATCTAATTGTGTTTCTAGTTCATAATTGTTCTTCTAGTTCTTCATTGTTCTTCATTGTTCATGTTCTAGTTCTACTATATCGTCTAGTTCATCTTCTAGTTCTAGTTCGTGTTCTAGTTCATACTCTAGTTCATCTATGTGTTCTAGTTCATCATACTGTTCATCATTGTGTGCTAATTCATAGTCTAGTTCGTAATAGTTTAGATATAATTGATATGACTAAGACATTAATTACTATATTATTAATTATATTGCTTGTAGTATGCTTTGATTATATATTTGGCATAGATAGATTATCATCATGTTTATACTCATGTTCGTATAGCGCTCATCTTAAAGATCAACGGGTGGGTGATAAATGTTGTGTAGGTGTGGTACCTATACATTATTTATCTGCAAATGCATCCTATGTTCCGAATAGAGTGGTAGATCGCGGGTGTGACAGGCCTGTTAAGTCCTTTGTATTCCACCTCCTGAATGTAGTGTTCAGTATGGCTCAGTTAACTCATGGTTTAGGGGTTACTCTGTTTGGCACCTTTACTGTGGAGTTGCCTCTTGAATATGAATATGGGATAACCTAGCCAATGATTGTCAAATATAATTGCACTAATCAATGTATATTATGACTTATAATTAGAATAACTTAGGAATACTTATTTATAATGTCTATTCTAATCCGCATGCCTTGTCTAAGTTGAAATGCTCTAAGGACTATCATAGATTGATCTTTTATCATTTATAGTGTACCTCATTATTGTGATTGATCCCTGTTTAGGATAAAGGAGTGTGTTCTTGCTTTGTTCTCAATTCTCATATCACATGTGTAGAGTAGCTCTTGTCCTTATTTATCTCACTTCATTCCTAGTGCTAAATATAAATAACGATACTTGGAACATCTCTGGGTAAAATGCTGCTACAACGGGTGTATTTATCTGTGCGCTTGCGGGTAAATATTTATCTTTAGAATCAGTGCTACGATATAATCACATTGCTAGTTTCATGTTGGGGATGACAACTTGACGTTAAGTGATGCTAGTAGTGTCTCGTACACTTCTTAGTGCCTTCACTAGGTTATTGTTTATGAAGTCTATCTTAGAGTGATTTCATTAAGGAGTGTCAACAACAGCCAATCCTTGGATTTGGACACCATATGTTATAATTTATTTATGGGGATTCAGAGTGACCAAATTCTACAAAATTTGGCATATATCAGAGGTGAGCAGATAATAAGGATATAAGATTTGAGAACAAATTGAGTTGTACCTCGTCAGTTGCCTGGAAGTCTGAATCCAATTTCAGACAGTAAGTGGCCATAGCCTCGCTGAAGAGATGGGTGCTCCATTGCTGCCACCAGTTCTGGAAGGAGATTGAAGAAAAAGGTCTGCAGTCCCATTCCTTGACCATCGAGATTGAAGAAAAAGGTCAGCAGTCCCATTCCTTGACCATCTTCAGGGAAACAGATTTTTTCAGTTGGAGTATTCTATTATACTCTAAGGCAGAGTCTACTGCTTCCCTTGGCCTGAGTTTATCAGCAAAATATAAGGATGGAGGCACTTGACCAAAACCAATTTGTCTTGCTGCCATAACAGGATGATAAAACTCATAGGACATGGGAGGTTTTTCCCTACCATGCCTGATTTCGGTTAGCAGAAGACAGGTTTCCTAATCTGACATAAAGCTTCATGCCCTCATTTCACATTTCCTTTGAACCTGAAGGTGTATGAATTCTCAAATCTTTGATATCTGAATATTGGAACCAATTGGAGGTAGCAGCAGGAGAATCCCTTGTAGAAGATTTTGATAAAAGCTAGCTTTCATCAACAGATATTGTAAGCGGCAGCTTCTCCAAATGAAGTACACCTCTTCTACTTTGGCATTATCAAACAATGATCCTTGCTTGGGCTATCTGGATATAGTTCTTGGAAAAGATAAGTTTTTCAAGTCCGGGTTACCAACCTACGAAGATGAAAGTTAAGCCAGAGTTGGAGCAACCACCACAGGACGTGTTATTGATGGGATGTCTTCATTTTTCATCAACTCTGGGCTACTTTATTCACATACTATATAGAGCCCCCAGAAGGTACTTTCCTAGAGGTATATCTGAGGTCACAGATAATTTTTCTACTAAAGCCAGGAAATTGGAAGTTGGACCACAACTCTGACCACAGAACAAATACTTCTCCAGCCACATGTTCAGAAAGATGATGTGTTCTCGTTCTGAAACACTGGATTGAGGAGTATTGAAGGTAGTAATATAGTTGGCCCAGCCACCAGATTTCCCAAGCTTGATGGAGGGTTTGGTTTGGAGATTGCAAGGGTTAGTCGATCCAACGATGTTTAGGCCGGTCAACATGTGCACATCGGCTAAAGTTGGAGTCATAGGGCCTTTCTTGAACATGAAGGTGTTGAAGGTACCAGACCAAAAATAACAGGCAGCCTTCAGCATTTGCTCGTTCTTCTTCATATCAGCCAAAGATAGGGTGATGCACTGATCTAGACCACGAAGAACCCAATCTGACTTCTTCTTCGCTCCCACCTTAATCAGTCAATCCCTCCAGCCTGGAACAATCGATGGCCAGTTCCTGAAAAGAGTCTTTCCCCAGTGCTTTGAAGCAAAATCTGAATTATTGAAGGGAATTCTCTGGGTTTCGGCGGTGATGACTTCAGTAGGATCAAGATTGCCTACTGGACCGAGAAAGAAATTATTCGGGTTATCCTGAAGCGGGATGAGGATCTGGTCATGGAGCGCCTGAAAATTCAAAATTTGGGAGAGGATATAAAGGTGGGGATTCATTGAAGAAGAGGTATGATAAGGGACTCGAAATTTACCTCAGGGATGGAATCTTCAGTTGCCATTTGATCTGCGGAAGCACCAAACTCTAGCTCTCAAAAGAATTTTTGCTTGGAATCAAGTGGCGGCGGACTTCTTTGAAAGTTAGGGTTTGAAGGTAGCCTTGGAAGAAGCAATAACGTTGAGAAGAAGGACTCGGCTGATCGGCTAAGAATGGAGATAGTCCATCGGAACCTAAAAGAAGGAAAATAGCATTTTTGGAATAAAATAAATTTCATCCCAAAATTAGGGGGCATGTGTTTACACCAGATTTTGGGCCAAGAAAGATTACTATTTTGTGAACATAAACGGCCGGTTTATTAAAGAAAAAAAGATCGGCCTAAAAAGATTATATGGGTCAAGCATAGTCAAAAGGATTCGTATGGACCAGCACAATGGGCTTCAAAGATGTGTCGGACTCGACCAAGCAGTTCAAGTTCGGGTCGTCTTGTATTTTTACTTTTTTTTAATCTACTCGTGTTAAGCCAGGTGTCAACCAGGTTATAAATAGCTAGAAACCCGGATTCTGTAAGGACACCCAATCAATCAAACACAACCGGCCCTCGGCCAAAACCCTAGGAGTAGGAGTAAAGTAGATCTCGGCGAGACCTTCAATCAGGCAGGGCTGCATCGGCATCGACCGACCTCTGGTTTGCTTGTAAGTTTCACCAATGGCTCGTGTCATCGTGTAATAAGGTTGCATTGGCATCGACCAAACTCTTGTTAAGCTACGACATGGCTAGTTATTGCGGATACATGGGTGTATGCCGAGTCTCTGAGTGATGAGTGATTGTCAACGGGTTTGATCGCATGTTCTTTGGCTTGTGTTGTGCAGGTGTCGAGCACGGACGCATGTGATCGAAGGCAGGTGAAGGTCAAGTTGAGACGTGCTGTGTCGACGGACCGGGTGCGGTGAAGGATGGGCGTGTCGTGCGGCGGACGTGCCATGCCGAGGTACCGAGCGGTGAAGGGCGGACGTGAGGCTTGGACTGAGGGACCGGAGTGCCTGAGGATCAGCTGTGGTGGCTGGCAGCCTGGGACAGCGACGAGCAGAGACTTGCGGGGCACGGTGTTGCTCGGGTCGAGGACCTAGGGACACGTGTCAGTGGACGGGGTGCACGGGCGGTGCATCCCCTCTACAGCTTCAGTTTGGTGGTAGAGCCAGGGAAAAACCATCGAGTGGACGGTTTCCTCCAGGTTTGGGCCTCAAAACCGGGCGCTGCGGGTTTCTGAGTTTGGGCCACAAAACTCAGGCGTTGGACTTGGAGCTGGTTTCCGGTTTGGGCCTCGAAACCGGGGGATAGCTGGAAAAGGCTGGTTTCCCGTTTGGGGGCCACAAAACCGGGGGTGCAGAGCGAGGACGGCACGTGGCGGCAATCGAAGGTTGCGTGAGGCAACGCGGACGAGTTGTGCGGGCGTGCCGTCGGATACACCTACCACTCGAGTTGGTCCAGAATAACCTTAGGGTTTAGCTGGTTCGCTCTGTAATTAGTTTAGAAGGGGTAGAGTAGAAATAGACTTAGACTAGAATAGGATAAGTAGTCGGGAGACTCCCTCCTCCCACCTATCTCAGTTTTCAGCCATTGGCCTTTGCCTTCTAGTTTTTTCTGTGCTCCCACACCTCTTCTGTAGCTAGCTGAGATCCACAGGAAACTTGTTCTCGGTGTACTGTTGAGGAAGTGAGGCCGATCACTCACTGTTGCAAGTACCGCTCGTTTCCGGTTCGTGTTTTGATAGTGCCGACGCGGTGTTCGAATCGTGGTTCGTGCTTTGGTTGCTTCGGTCTGTGTTCGTTGCGTTCTTCATTCCCTTCAGCTTTTCCATCGATCGATCTCCCTCTCCTGTGTGTCTTTGCGAAATCCGTTTGAATCAGTTTGTTCGAACCATTGAGGAGGTCATTTTGACCAAAGGAATTCATCTAACTCCTCATGATCGAGTAGATCGGGACGATTTCGTTTTTGTGACACCTTTCGTTCATCCACTTTCCCTTTTTGTTTTCCCGTGTTTTGGTTTGGTGTCTTGAGAGGATGATTTCTTGAGGATAGTTTTCTAACTACTCTGTGATCTTCTTCTCCAAGTTTGGAAACTTGGGATTGTGATTTGATCGATTTTTAGAGAGATTTGCTTTTCGGGAGAACGCACAGGACTGAGCTTCTGCGCGGGAACAGTTCGCAGTAGGCTCGGGCGAATCGGAGCGTGCCGAGGCTCACCTTCGAACGGTGCCCTCGAGCGAGCCGAGGCCTCCCCTCGGACGAACCGGAGTTTTTCTCGAGGCCTTCTTCGAGCCTCGGCGAGGGAGTTTTTTTCCCGAGGCCTCTCTCAAGCCTCGGGCGAATCGGTGTTTTTTCCCGAGGCCTCCCTCGAGCCTCGGGCGAGGCGGAGTTTTTCCCGTGGCCTCTCTCGAGCCTCGGCGAATCGGTGTTTTTCCCTGAGCCTCTCTGGAGCCTCGGGCGAATTGGAGTTTTGCACCGAAGCCTCGTGACTCAGTCTTTCGGCGGTTTCCTTTGCGTTCTCTGTTCAGTGTTGCCTCGCTGTGATCTCAGGGATCATCCACCCTCCTTCTTAAGGGTCGTGGGCATCACTTCAAAGAAAAAGTTTTTGGGGTTGATTTTATTGGACTGAGGCCGTGGTTTCTGTGAACAAATTCTGAGGCTCCCATTCACCCCCCCCCCCCCCTCTGGTCGCCTTGGTTGGCACTTTCGGTCCTTCAATTGGTATCAGAGCAGGTTAAGGATCTTCCACCTTAGCCGGTTCCGAATCCACCGAAGGAGACATGGATCGCGGCGTGGGCAAACCGCCGTTTTTCGATGGGACGAACTATGCGTACTGGAAGATACGCATGTCGGCCTATCTGCAGAGTTTGGGTGCTTCGATTTGGGATATTTGCAACTCTGGTGATTACGTGGTCTTGGCTGCTTGTGTCACACAGCAACAGATCAATGAGCACGATGCCAATAGCCGAGCCCGTAATGCTCTCTTTTCTTGTCTGAGCATGGGTGAGTTTGATCGCGTTTCTCACCTCGCTACGGCTCGGGAGATCTGGGATACCCTCATGCGTTTTCATGAGGGCACCTCTCAAGTCAAAACCCGACTCTACGAGTCGTTCAAGCGTGAGTATGAGAACTTTCGACATCAACCTGGCGAGAGCATAGAAAGTTTATTCGCTCGCTTTCAGGTGATTGTCAACAGGATGAGGGCTAACAGGAGCAGTTTGCCTTTTGACGATCATGAGCGTGCTTTGAAGCTTCTGCACACTCTTGACCGGTCGGTGTGGGATTCCAAGGTTCAGGCGATCATCGAATCGCCTAACTATGAGACCCTCACCTGCGACGAGCTCTTCAGTAAGCTCAAGTCCAGTGAGATTGACGCCATGTCGAGGGCTTCTTATGCGAACCCTTCTGGCCCGACTATGGCTTTGGTTTCTGGCTCTTCTCCTAACTCTTCTGCTGGTTTTGCACTGTCTTCTCTCTCTTTTCTGTTATAGAGGACCAGTTGGAGTCTTTGGGGGACGACGAGTTGGCTCTGCTTGCCAACCGGTTCTCGCGGTTTCACAACAACCGCATGAACCGTCGCCACGGAGGAGGACGCTCAGGATGCTATGAGTGCGGCGACCCCGACCACTTCATCGCCAACTGCCCCAAGAAGAACAAGCATTCGGGGAAGGGCGATCATGGGCACAAGTACGACTCCGGAAAGCATAAGGAGAAGTACGTCCCTCCGAGGCGCAAGAAGAGCGGCGGCTTCGACAAGGAGTACATCAAGAAGAAGTACTTGGAGAAGGCCCAGGCTGAGCAGCGCACGTTCTTCGCCACGCTCAGCGACGTCGACGGCTCGGATGACGACTCCGCTTCATCAAGCGATGACGAGTCCGAGAAGAAGAAGAGGATCGAGGACAAGCTGAACGGTCTCTGCTTCTTCGCCGACGACGACGGCTTCTGCACCATGGCGCTTGGTGATGAGGTTAGAGGCGAGCTGGAGCACACCCCTCGGAACGACGACGACGATGACGACACCTCCCAGGTATCTCTCACCTACGATGATCTCTCTGCCGAGGTTGAGAAGCTTACTGCCGCGCTCCTTAGTCAGGACAAGTTGAAGGACCGAGAAGCTAACCGAAAGCGACCAGAGGGGGGGGTGAATGGGAGCTTCAAAATTTCCTTTCGGAAACTAGATGCCATTGTCCCAAAATCAACCCCAAGAGCGAACCCTAGAGCTTGCTAATGTCCACGACCCTAGATGTAGGGTGGATGCTTCCAAGAAGCACAGTGGGACACTAGACAACCCTAGAAAGCCAACGCAAAAGACGGAACTCGAATCCGATTAAGAACGAACGAACCGCGAACGAAAACGCGCGAAACTGGATCGACCGGACTCTGGCCTGCGTCCGGTCAGCAGGGACCGGACGCGTCCGGTCGCTCAAAACCTGATCTGGGAGCTCTCTGGAACTGACTGGACTCTGGCCAGGGGAGCGTCCGGTCGTTCTCCTGCGTCCGATCACACAGAGACAAAACACGGGAACAGTAGCACCGGTGAGTCCGGTCACTCAACAATCAGAGCGTTCGGTCGAGCTGCAGGAGACTCGCTGAGCATTCAACGACCGGACGCACTTGGTCAGCGTCCGGTCGACCCGATGCCAGCGTCCGGTCAGAGCACAGCAGTCCCCTTTGTCACCCGATTTGTCTCAATCTCACCTAAAACAATTCCTCTAGGGATCAAACTTGGTGAGATAAGTCACAAGGAGTATAGTGAGCTATCTCTAAGAGATCATGGCTCGAACCTATCTCCAAATCGGTGAATCGAAGAATTTCGGGGGAGAGAAAACTTGACCCGAAACGAAAAATCGATCGATCTCCTAGACCGTGAGGTTAGAGGATGATTCCTTCGGTGGAAAGAAGTGCCTCACGTTCTAGAACAACTTGGTTCAAACGGATTCGCAAAAGATGAACCGAGCAAAGAGATCAAGCGACGGGAAAATCGTGGGAAAAAGGATTCCGCGAAGAACACGAACACAACGGAAATCACAGCCACGAATTCGAAACAAAGACGCAAATCAAGCCATCGATCTGTGCTCCAAGGTGAGGATACGGCCTCACTTCCTCAAATCAACAGTACACCAGGTGAGTCTCTCTGCGGATCTCAACTAGCAAAGCAGGGGATGGAGAGCAGGAAACCCTAGCAAATGAAAGCACTAACTGAGATAGGGAGGAGGGTGTCTCCCCTGGACTACTTATACTAACCTAGACTAAGCCTATTTCCTACTCTACCCCTCTCTAACTAATTACAGAGCGAACCAGCTAAACCCTAAGGCTATTCTGGTCCAACCCGCGGTGGTAGGTAGATCCGACGGCCACGCCCGCTCGAACCGAAGCGTTGCCTCGACGCAACCTCTGGATCGCCGCCACGTGCCCCCTCGCTCTGCACCCCCGATTTTTTGTGGCCCAAACCGGGAAACCAGCAGCCTTTCCCCCAGCCTGAGTTTTGTGGCCCAAACTCAAAAACCCGCAGCGCCCAAGTTTTGAGGCCCAAACTCGGAAACCGGCCCATCATCCGAGTTTGTGGCCAAACTCAGAAACCATCCGCGCCCAGGTTTTGTGGCTCAACCTGGAAACCGAGCACCCGAGTTTTGAGGCCCAAACTCGGAAACCGTCCACCCGGTGGTTTTTCCCTGGCTCAACCACCAAACCAGAGCTGTAGAGGGATGATCCACCGCCCGTGCACCCCGTCCACCGACACGTGTCCCCAGGTCCTCGACCCGAGCAACACCGTGCCCCGCAAGTCTCCGCTCGTCGCTGTCCCAGGCTGCCAGCCACCACAGCTGATCCTCAGGCACTCCGGTCCCTCAGTCCAAGCCTCACGTCCGCCCTTCACTGCTCGATCCATCGGCATGGCACGTCCGCCGCACGGCACGCCCATCCTTCATCGCACCCAGTCCGTCGGCACGGCACGTCTCAACTTGACCTTCACCTTGCCTCGATCACTGTCTCCGTGCTCGACACCTGCACAACACAAGCCAAAGAACATGCGCATCAAACCCGTTGACAATCACTCATCACTCAGAGACTCGGCATACACCCATGTATCCCAATCTCCCCCTTGATGAGTGCATTGTCAACTACACACACAAATCATAATGAAAGAAGAAGGTAGGAGGAAGGAAGAGAGAACTCAACCAAATGACCCAAAAGCATAGCAAAGCCGAAGAAGGTCAAGTGGAAGAAGCGAGAACTTGGTCCCCAAAGACATGGGCAACGGCTCGACGCGACCAAGCAAAGCAAAGCTAGCCCTCAAGAAGAGGTAGAACAGGCTCAACACCGCTAGCAGAAAACCAATTGAAAATCGGAGCTAAAAAATGGCAAAGTGCTAGTCCCTCAAGATAGAGGCACAGAGGCTCACACACAACACTAAAACCAAACCACTCCGAAACAATTGAAAAACAATCGAAAAGGTCTCCAACCAATCGAGATCAAACTCGACGCCAACTGAGGAAAATGTTTGCTAGTCCCTCAAGACAGAGGCAACGGCTCAACACAACTAGCACACTTCCCGACAAGTGCGAGCAACCAGGGACTCCCCCTTAGGTCCAACAAGAGAAGAGCATAAAGATCTGAAAATCTCCCCCTTAGCAAAACCTCCCTTAATTGAACGCCAGGAGACATATGATTTGCAAAAACTCTCCCCTTAGTTGAAAATGCACTTATCAAGCACAAACTCTTCCTCTCCTGAGCCAACACAACTCCCCCTTCCAAAATGCATATGAAGTCAGAAATGCAAGTTAGGGCTTCAGGCTTATATTCAAAAGAGTGCAAAAATGCTCTAATCGGTATAGCTCCAATGGCACAACTAAACACTCAAATAGCGAAGGCTCAAACTGATCACACATCACACAACGAAATGAAGCATATGAGCAAGTGAGCAGTTTTTAGCCAAAAAGATAGTCACCATCAGAATAGCACTACACATGTATAGATAGGAATCCAGACAAGTGCTAAACATGTATACAAGGTGAACTACCCCTAGCAAAGTTCAATCATCATGCATAGGAATGAAGCATATACTTGTGATTTCATTTTTATATTGGAGTTGCAGCGTGAAAGACTTCACAAGTTCAATTATTTAGCATGTGATTGCGAGAGGTTGAAGCTTGTCTTTGCCTAACTTTTCAACCGAGCGAAGCCTATGCCGAAGCAATCAGAAGCTTGAAGCTACGGTTTCGGTCATACACTACACGGCTCAAGTTTAACTCAAAGTGCAATGAGAAACAGTCTCGATACCATGAGGTGTTGACAAGCAGTCCCATCTCGATCTTTTCAATTCACTAAAACTTGGTTCAAATTTTATACATGATATGAACAGACCAAGCAAGTGAATGACTCATAACTAGAGACATAGCAACCTAGCATATATGAAAAGCACGAGTGAACTCAACATATCCTACACATGCTAGTTGCATATCTCAATGGTGAACATTTTCAGATTGTAAGTATTAAGTAAATTCACCATTCCAAAATAGCTCAGCTCATAACATGTACTAGTGATCAGGAAGAGCATAAGCTACAAGCATCCATATAAGCATCAGAGCATACTAAATAGAGCATAGTTACATTCTAGTGATTATAAACATGAAGCTCAGAATGTAAATGCGTATGCTAAAATGCAAAAGAAAAGAAAGACAAAAGAGTCAGTCAAATATACAAGATCCAAAGTTTCCCCCATCTAAAAGGGAAACACACACCAAGCTCACCCCTCAACCGATTAAAGTTTGATTCGTCTAAAGGCTTGGTGAAAATATCAGCCAGTTGATGATGAGTATCGACATGGCGAAGGTCGATATCACCCTTCTCCTGGTGGTCTCGCAGAAATGAAAGCGCACATCAATGTGTTTGGTCTTCGAGTGAAGCACGGGGTTATTAGCAACGCTAATGGCACTCGTGCTGTCACAAAGCAAGGCACGCGAGAAAAGCTCAGACCAAAATCACGCAAAGTGGCCATCATCCAAAGCAACTGGGACAGCAGCTAGCCGCAGCAACACATATTCAGCCTCTGTAGTGGACTGAGCGACACTAGACTGCTTGCGAGAAGACCACGAAACAAGAGAAGAACCAATAAATTGGCAAGTCCCAGAAGTGGACTTGCGCTCAATACGACAACCAGCAAAATCGGCATCTGAATAACCGCAAGGGAGAGGGTGAAGGAAGCAGAATACCAAATCCCGAACTCAGGCGTGAAACGAAGGTACCTGAAAATCCGCTTCACCGCCTGACGGTGAGAGGTGCGCGGCGACGCCTGAAAGCGCGCACACACCACAACCGCGAACTGGATGTCCGGGCGTGTCGCCGTCAGGTAGAGGAGCGACCCGATCATGCTGCGGTACTCCTTCTGGTCCACTGCTTCTCCATCCACATCTGCATCCAGGGCAGTCGTCGTCGACATGGGTGTTGGAAGAGGCTTGGCCTCACCCATATCGAACCGCTTCAGCAAGTCCTTGGTGTACTTGCCCTGGTGCACAAACGTCCCCTCTCCCGGGATTGCTCAATTTGCAACCCGAGAAAGAATGTCAGCTCGCCCATCATGCTCATCTCGAACTCCCTGCTCATAGTATCTGCAAACTTGGCAACCAAAGCGTGAGAAGAACCACCGAAAATGATATCATCCACTAAATCTGGACCAAGAGCGTGTCTTTGCCTTGCCGGAGGAGAAAGAGCGTTTTATCTACACATCCCATTTAAAAACCCTTAGCAAGCAAAAAGGTTTTCAACCTATCATACCAGGCTCTAGGGCTTGTTTCAAACCATATAAAGCTTTATGAAGTTTAAAGACATGGTTTGGAAACTTGGGATTTTCAAAACCGGGGGGTTGCTCAACATAAACCCCTCCTCCTCTATGTAGCCGTTTAAGAAGGCACTCTTGACATCCATTTGAAAAAGTTTGAAGCCCCTGGATGCAGCAAAGCCAAGAGTATCCTAATAGCCTCCAACGTGCTACAGGAGCGAACGTTTCCTCATAATCTATCCCCTCCTTCTGACTATAGCCTTTCGCTACAAGCCGGGCCTTGTTTCTAACAACGTGGCCATCCTCTCCTTGCTTGTTTTTGAAAACCCATTTTGTCCCAATAGGCTTACAGTCAGGTGGAGGTGGAACTAGAACCCAAACCTGATTTCGCTCAAAATTCTCTAACTCCTCATGCATGGCATTAACCCAATCCGGATCCGTCAAAGCGTGTCCAACATCTCGGGGCTCAAAATTAGCAACAAAAGCAGAATGAGCGAGTGCGAGATTTGCTGTGACCTGGACCGAGTGACCCTTCGTCGATGTTGCCGATCATCTGCTGAGGCGGTGTGCTAGCGCTGGATGTGTCGTGGCGCCTCCCGAGCTGAAGTAGCCTCACCCTCAACAGCAGTTGGTGCCTCCCCGGGTACAATGGTACCCGCTGGGGTGGCGGATCCCACGGCCCCCAGGAAGAAGAGGTGTCGGGGCCGTGAGTCGTCGTCGAGGCCGCTCTTTGCGGCGCGGCAGGTGGAGGGGGTGCTGGATCATCCATACCTTCAGCACCCTCGTCCTCGTCATCAAAAAGAGGCTCACCAACCTCATGATCACCTGCACGCTCAAAACGAGAAGAAGGACAAACCATGGTCTCGTCGAAGGTGACATCGGATGTCTCCATGACTCGGTTAGTGTCAAGGTTAAGTACACGAAAGCTCGAGTGTGAGTGCCATAACCCAAAAACACACCGTCAGAAGAACGAGATTCAAATTTGTCCAAGTTGCCCTTTTTGAGTATAAAACAATGGCAACCAAAAACTCGAAAATAACTCACAACCTTGGGCAGTTTTGCCAAACGCAACTCATAAGAAGTCTTTTTCAGAAAGCTCTCAAAAAAATGTGATTGGAAATATAACATGCAGTGTTCATAGCTTCGGCCCAATAGCGCCTAGGAGTCCTATGCTCATCAAGCATCGTCCTGGCCATCTCAACAAGGTCCGATTCTTCCTCTCTACAACACCATTTTGGGGCGGTGTGTAGGGGGAAGAAAACTGATGCTCCAAGCCAAGGCGGTTACAAAACTTCTCAAAATCCGAATTTTTGAATTCGGAAACAACTTTTTTCTAATAGCTCGCATCGAGTTCAAAGGGAACTCGTTCTGAAGACGCAAAATCAGATTGCGAGCGAAGGAGAAAGCCTCAGTCTTCTCAGTCAAAAAGAAGACCCACGAATATCTCGAAAAGTCGTCAACAACAACCAAAACATACCACTTGCCACCAACCGAGCTCACCCGAGCCGGACCAACAAGGTCATGTGTAAAAGCTCTCCGGGTGCGAGGTCATGACCTTAGTCACTGGATGGTGGGAGCGGCAACCATCTTCCCATGTCTGCAAGAATGGCAAACTAGATCCTTCTCCATCGAAAGCTTGGGCAATCCTCGGATTAGGCCAAGTGAGCTAAGTCTTGCAAGCAAGTCGAAGCTTAATGACCGAGCCTCCTATGCCACTTCCAAAGATCGGAGGAAGAAGGACTAGCAAAAGACAGCGAGAAGACCAAACGACTCCGAGAAATTCGCGCGAAAGACTTTCCCAAGGGCGAAATCAGACATACAAGATCGCCCTGAGGATCTAAGATGCGACTAAGGTTCGGTTTAAAACGAATCTCATAGTCATCATCAAAAAGTTGCGAAACAGAAAGAAGGTTAAAATGCAGGCTAGAAACGAGAGCAACATCGCGCAACACAAAGTGCTCATTAACCCGCACCGTCCCACGAGACAATACCTTACCTTTACTATTGTCCCCGAAGGTTATGTCTCCTTCCGGCGACCGGGCTAGGCTGGAGAACCATTTGGCGTTTCCATGTGCCTCGAGCAACCATATCCTCGACACAACAAATAGTCCTCCAACCGTCTCACCTACATCAATAAAAAGACATAGGGTGGAGCATACGGTCCAACACTGGGGTTAGTGAAGTAAGGGAATACCAGTGTTGGGCCGGCTGCTCAAAAGAACGGTCAGTGTAAAAACTATTCCTAGCCTGTCTACGGGGTAGCGATCACCACGTACGGGAAAACGTGGTCCGCTGGGGAAGAAGCGCTCACCGCGGTACTCAAACTGGCAGTGGGGGAAAGCGCTCAACTAAGCCTCCGCCACAGGTCCGTTACCTGCAAAAGCAGGACCCCGTGGGCACGCTCTCTACGAGATCTACGCCTAGGAGCCTGGGGCTCAACTGCTCTACGTCTCTCTCCGAGCTCTCTCCTGCCTAGGCCTAACAAACTGAGGTGCTGGACCTCTAGGCCTAGTCTCCCTCCTAGGGGCTCTCATCTCCTGCCTAGGCCGGGACCTTGACGTCCGGACCTAGCAGCTCTCTCCTGAGCCTTCGGCACATGTCCACCATGAGCTGGATGGTACATGTCCGGGTTCTCCATCTCCCGAACACGGCGCGCCTCCCGCTTGCGCCGAAACAGAACTCGATCAAGTGACCATCACTCCCACGAAATCACACTGGTACCCTCACCGCACGCAAAGGGGGTTGTTGGTGACCAGGGCTGTGGGTGTGGCTCACTTTGCCTTTGCCCTTCTGTGGCAACTCCTCAAGAATGGTGGCATAGCGTCAAGCTTGTTTCTGAGGTGGTTTGGCTTGGGTGCCCAAACTGGGTTCTTGGAGGAGCTCTCGGGGGTTCCTCAACCACACCATCTTTGGTGATAGGCTTGGCTGGCTCTTTGAGTGGAAACTTGGCAAGTTTGGGAGTAGTGGTGGAATTGGGCTTCTCACATGGGTTCAGACCACTAGACTCTCCAATCTTCCCAAAAGCTGAGAGATCAACACTCTGAGCAAAACCTACACCAGGGGCACCAACAGCTCGCTTGAATTGGGAGATCATCATCCCGAGCTGCGGCTCACTACTGGAGACCCATGACAGATGGACCGAAGGTATGTGTTTTTCTTCCTCGGTTTGCATCTTGCCATGCTTCACATTGGCAATCTCCATCTCCAGGCCCTCACACAAAGCACACCTCGAGACACAAGTGCTATCTGAGCTGGCCTTCTCTAAAGACTCAAGCTTGGCATTTTTCTCTGCCAACTCAGATTGCAAGACAGGACAAGTCTTGCACGCACCCAACAGCTGCGGCCTAGCACGGAGCTCATCCACCTCTCCAACCAACGCAGCATACTTACCTCTCAGAGTGAGAAGGTCAGTCATGTGCGCGGTTCACGACTCGCACTCCGCCTCCTCCGACACTACCACGGTGGACCGAGCGAACTCAAGCTCCTTCACCGTGTCCTCCCACTTCTGCTGAACTCCTTGCGCTCTCTAGCGGCACGCCTAAGCAACTTATCTTGGCTAAGGAGGGCAGCAGTCAACTTCTCAACCTCGGAGGAAAGCTCGTCGTAGGTGAGAGATACCTGGGAGGTGTCGTCGTCGTCGTCGCGAGGGGAGTGCTCCAGCTTGCCATCGACCTCATCACCGAGCGCCATGGTGCAGAAGCCGTCGTCGTCGGCGAAGAAGCAGAGACCGTTCAGCTTGTCCTCGATCCTCTTCTTCTTCTCGGACTCGTCGTCGCTTGATGAAGCGGAGTCATCATCCGAGCCGTCGACGTCGCTGAGCGTGGCGAAGAACGCACGCTGCTCAGCCTGGCCTTCTCCAAGTACTTCTTCTTGATGTACTCCTTGTCGAAGCCACCCCTCTGCTTGTGCCTCGCGGGGACGTACTTCTCCTGCGCTTGCCGGAGTCGTACTTGTGCCCATGATCGCCCTTCTAGATGAATGCTTCTTCTTGGGGCAGTTGGCGATGAAGTGGGTCGGGGTCGCCGCACTCATAGCATCCTGAGCGTCCTCCACCGCGGCGACGGTTCATGCGGTTGTTGTGGAACCGCGTGAACCGGTTGGCGAGCATTGCCAACTCGTCATCCCCAACGACTCAAGCTGGTCCTCTGTGACAGAAAAGAGCGAAGAAGTGTGCAAAGCCAGCAGAGGATTAGCAGAAGAGCCAGAAACCAAAGCCATAGTCGGGCCAGAAGGATTCGCATAAGAAGCCCTCGACATGGCGTCAATCTCACTGGACTTGAGCTTACTAAAGAGCTCGTCGCAGGTGAGGGTCTCATAGTTAGGCGATTCGATGATCGCCTGAACTTTGGAATCCCACACCGACCGATCAAGAGTATGCAAGAGCTTCAAAGCACGCTCATGATCGTCAAAAGGCAACTGCTCCTTTGTTAGCCCTCATCCTGTTGACAATCACCTGAAAGCGAGCGAATAAACTTTCTATGCTCTCGCCAGGCTGATGTCGAAAGTTCTCATACTCACGCTTGAACGACTCGTAGAGTCGGGTTTTGACTTGAGAGGTGCCCTCATGGAAACGCATGAGGGTGTCCCAGATCTCCCGAGCCGTAGCAAGGTGAGAAACACGATCAAACTCACCCATGCTCAAACAAGAAAAGAGCATTACGGGCTCGGCTATTGCATCGTGCTCATCGATCTGTTGCTGAGAAACACGAGCAGCCAAGACTACGTAATCAGCAGAGTTGCAAATATCCCAAATAGAAGCACCCAAACTCTGCAGATAGGCCGACATGCGTATCTTCCAATACGCATAGTTTGTCCCATCAAAGAACGGCGGTTTGCCCACGCCGCGATCCATGTCGCCTCTGTGGATCTGGAACCGGCTAAGGTGGAAGATCCTTAACCCGCTCCGATACCAATTGAAGGACCGAGAAGCTAACCGAAAGCGACCAGAGGGGGGTGAATGGGAGCTTCAAAATTTCCTTTCGGAAACTAGATGCCCTGTCCCAAATCAACCCCAAGAGCGAACCCTAGAGCTTGCTAATGTCCACGACCCTAGATGTAGGGTGGATGCTTCCTAGAAGCACAGCGGGACACTAGACAACCCTAGAAAGCCAACGCAAAAGACGGAACTCGAATCCGATTATAAGAACGAACAAACCGCGAACGAAAACGCGCGAACTGGATCGACCGGACTCTGGCCTGCGTCCGTCAGCAGGGACCGGACGCGTCCGTCGCTCAAACCTGATCTGGGAGCTCTCTGGAACTGACCGACTCTGGCCAGGGGAGCGCTCGGTCATTTCTCCTGCGTCCTATCACACAGAGACAAAACACGGAACAGTAGCACCGGTGAGTCCGGTCACTCAACAATCAGAGCGTCCGGTCGAGCTGCAGGGAGACTCGCTGAGCATTCAACGACCGGACGCACTTGGTCAGCGTCCGTTCGACCCATGCCAGCGTCCGGTCAGAGCACAGCAGTCCCGTTTGTCAACCGATTTGTCTCAATCTCACCTAAAACAATTCCTCTAGGGATCAACTTGGTGAGATAAGTCACAAGGAGTATAGTGAGCTATCTCTAAGAGATCATGGCTCGAACCTATCTCCAAATCGGTGAATCGAAGAATTTCGGGGGAAGAGAGAAAACTGACCCGAAACGAAAAATCGATCGATCTCCTAGACCGTGAGGTTAGAGGATGATTCCTTCGGTGGAAAGAAGTGCCTCACGTTCTAGAACACTTGGTTCAAACGGATTCGCAAAAGATGAACCGAGCAAAGAGATCAAGCGACGGGAAAATCGTGGGAAAAAGGATTCCGCGAAGAACACGAACACAACGGAAATCACAGCCACGAATTCGAAACAAAGACGCAAATCAAGCCATCGATCTGGCTCCAAGGTGAGGATACGGCCTCACTTCCTCAAATCAACAGTACACAGAGTGGAGTCTCTCTGCGGATCTCAACTAGCTAAAGCAGGGGATGGGAGAGCAGGAAACCCTAGCAAATGAAAGCACTAACTGAGATAGGGAGGAGGGTGTCTCCCCTGGACTACTTATACTAACCTAGACTAAGCCTATTTCCTACTCTACCCCTCTCTAAACTAATTACAGAGCGAACCAGCTAAACCCTAAGGCTATTCTGGTCCAACCCGCGGTGGTAGGTAGATCCGACGGCCACGCCCGCTCGAACCACCGAAGCGTTGCCTCGACGCAACCTCTGGATCGCCGCCACGTGCCGCCCTCGCTCTGCACCCCCGATTTTGTGGCCCAAACCGGAAACCAGCCTTTTCCACCTGAGTTTTGTGGCCCAAACTCAGAAACCCGCAGCGCCCAAGTTTTGAGGCCCAACTCGGAACCGGCCATCATCCGAGTTTTGTGGCCAAACTCGGAAACCATCCGCGCCCAGGTTTTGTGGCTCAACTTGGAAACCGAGCACCCGAGTTTTTGAGGCCCAAACTCGGAAACCGTCCACCCGGTGGTTTTTTCCTGGCTCAACCACCAAACCGGAGCTGTAGAGGGGATGCACCGCCCTTGCACCCCGTCCACCGACACGTGTCCCCAGGTCCTCGACCCGAGCAACACCGTGCCCCGCAAGTCTCCGCTCGTCGCTGTCCCAGGCTGCCACCACCACAGCTGATCCTCAGGCACTCCGGTCCCTCAGTCCAAGCCTCACGTCCGCCCTTCACTGCTCGATTCCATCGGCATGGCACGTCCGCCGCACGCACGCCCATCCTTCATCGCACCCAGTCCGTCGGCACGGCACGTCTCCAACTTGACCTTCACCTTGCCCTCGATCAACTGTCTCCGTGCTCGACACCTGCACAACACAAGCCAAAGAACATGCGCATCAAACCCGTTGACAATCACTCATCACTCAGAGACTCGGCATACACCCATGTATCCGCACAAGTTGCTTAGGCGTGCCGCTAGAGAGCGCAAGGAGTTTAGGCAGAAGTGGGAGGACACGGTGAGAGAGCTTGATTTCGCTCGGTCCACCGTGGTTGTGTCGGAGGAGGTTGAGTGTGAGTCGTGCACCACGCACATGACTGACCTTCTCACTTTGATAGGAAAGTATGCTGCGTTGGTTGGAGAGCTGGATGAGCTGAGGGCCAGACCCTCTTTGCTAGGTGCTTGCAAGACCTGTCCTGGCTTGCAAACCGAGTTGGCAGAGAAGAATGCCAAGATTGAGTCTCTTGAGAAGGCCAGCTCGGGTAGCACTTGTGTGACTAGGTGCGCTTTGTGCGAGGGTTTGGAGATGGAGATTGCCAATGTGAGCATGGCAAGATGCAAACCGAGGAAGAAAACACATACCTTCGGACCATCTTGTCATGGGTATCTTGTAGTGAGCCGCAGCTCGGATGATGATCTCCCAATTCAAGCGAGCTGCTGGAGGTCCTGGTGTAGGTTTTGCTCAGGGTGTTGATCTTTTCTGCCTTTGGGAAGATTGGAGAGTCGAGTGGTATGAATCCGAGTGAGAAGCTCAACTCCACCACTACTCCCAAACTTACCAAGCTTCCACCTAAAGAGCCTCCAAACCTACCACCAAGGATGGGGTGTTTGAAGAACCTCTGAGAGCTCCACCAAGAACCAAGTGTGGCATCCCAAACCCAACCACCTAAAGAACAAGCTGGATACAATGCCACCTATCCAGGAGGAGTTGCCACAGAAGGGCAAAGTGATCCACACCCACAGCCATGAGTACCAACAACCCCCTTTGCGTGCGGTGAGGTATCATTGTGATTTCTGTGGGAGAGATGGAACACTTGAGCGAGTTCTGCTTTCGGCGCAAGAGAGAGGCGCGCCGTGCTCGGGAGATGGACAACCCAGACATGTACCACCCTTTCCATGGTGTGCATGTGCCGAACGTCCAGAAGAGAGTGCTAGGCCCAGAGGTCCAGAACCTCAAGTTCCCAGGCCTAGGCAGCAGAGAGCTCCGAGGAGAGATGCTAGGCCTAGAGGCGCAGTGCCTCAAGTTGCTAGGCCTAGGCCTCGTAGAGAGCGTGCCCGACGGGGTCCTGCTTTTGCAGACTACGGACTCCGTGGCGGAGGCTTTGTTGAGCGTTTTCTCCCACCGCATTTGAAGTATTGCGGTGAGCGTTTATTCCCCAGCGGACCATGTTTTCCTGTGCGTGGTGATCGCTCTCTTCGTAGACAGTCTAGGAATGGTTTTTCTGCTAACCGTTCTTTTGAGCAACCGGCCCAACACTGGTATTTCCCTTACTTCACTAACCCCAGTGTTGGACCGTATGCTCACCCTATGTCTTGTTATTGATGTAGGTAAAACGGTTGGAGGACATTTTGGTTGGTGGATTCCAGTTGCTCGAGGCACATGACCGGGAACGCCAAGTGGTTCTCCAGCCTTAGTCCTGTTGCCGAAAAGGAGTACATAACCTTCGGCGACAATAGCAAGGGTAAGGTATTGTCTCGCGGGTCAGTGCGAGTTAATGAGCACTTTGTGTTGCGCGATGTTGCTCTTGTTTCTAACTTGCATTTTAACCTTCTTTCTGTTTCGCAACTTTTTGACGACGACTATGAGATTCGTTTTAAACCGAATCTCAGTCGTATTTTGGACCCTCAGGGCAATCTTGTATGTTTGATTTCGCCCTTTGGGGAAAGTCTTTCGTGCGAATTTCTCGGAGTCTTTGGCACTTCCTGCTGTCTTTGTGGCTAGTCCTTCTTCCTCTGATCTTTGGAAGTGGCATAGGAGGCTCGGTCATTTAAGCTTCGACTTGCTTGCAAGACTTAGCTCACTTGGCCTAATCCGAGGATTGCCTAAGCTTTCGATGGAGAAGGATATAGTTTGTCATTCTTGTAGACATGGGAAGATGGTTGCTGCTCCCCACCATCCAGTGACTCAGGTCATGACCAAGCGCCCTGGAGAGCTTTTGCACATGGACCTTGTTTGGTCCGGCTCGGGTGAGCTCGGTTGGGGGGAAGTGGTATGTACTTGTTGTTGTTGATGACTTTTCGAGATATTCGTGGGTCTTCTTTTTAGCTGAGAAGACCGAGACTTTCTCCTTTGCTCGTAATCTGATTTTGCGTCTTCAGAACAAGTTCCCTTTGAACTCGATGCGAGCAATTCAGAGTGATAATGGTTCCGAATTTAAAAATTCGGATTTTGAGAAGTTTTGTAACTCTTTGGGTTTAGAGCACCAGTTTTCTTCCCCTTACACACCGCCTCAAAATGGTGTTGTAGAAAGGAAGAATCGAACCCTTGTTGAGATGGCCAGGATGATGCTCGATGAGCATAGGACTCCTAGGTGTTACTGGGCCGAGGCTATGAACACTGCGTGCTACATTTCAAATCGTATTTTTCTGAGAGCTTCTTGAAGAAAACCTCTTATGAGTTGCGTTTTGGTAAACAGCCCAAAGTGAGTTATTTTAGAGTCTTCGGTTGCCATTGTTTTATATTAAAGAAAGGCAACCTGGACAAGTTTGAGTCTCGTTCTTCTGACGGTGTGTTTTTGGGTTATGGCACTCACACTCGAGCTTATCGTGTACTTAACCTTGACACTAACTGAGTCATGGAGACATCAGATGTCACCTTCGACGAGACTCTTGTATGTCCTTCTTCTCGTTTTGAGCGTGCAGGTGATCATGAGGTTGGCGAGCCTCTTTTTGATGACAAGGACGAGGGTGCTGAAGGTATGGATGATCCAGCACCCCCTCCACCTGTCGCGCTGCCAAGAGCGGCTTCGACGACGACTCACGGCCCCGACACCTCTTCTTCCTAGGGGCCGTGGGATCCTCCACCTCGCGCGGTACCTTTTGTACCCGGGGTGGAACCAGCTGCTGTTGAGGGGGAGGTCACTTCTTCCCGGGAGGCGCCACGACACATCCAGCGCCTGCACCCCTCTCAGCAGATGATCGGCGACATCGGCGAGCGAGTCACTCGCTCCAGGTCACAGCACATCTCTCACTTTGCTCACTCTGCTTTTGTTGCTAATTTTGAGCCCCGAGATGTTGGACACGCTTTGACGGATCCAGATTGGGTCAATGCCATGCATGAGGAGTTAGAGAACTTTGAGCAAAATCGGGTTTGGGTTCTAGTTCCACCTCCACCTGACTGTAAGCCTATTGGGACAAAATGGGTTTTCAAAAACAAGCAAGGAGAGGATGGCCACGTTGTGAGAAACAAGGCCAGGCTTGTAGCAAAGGGTTATAGTCAGAAGGAGGGGATAGACTATGAGGAGACGTTTGCTCCTGTAGCTCGTTTGGAGGCTATTAGGATACTCTTGGCTTTTGCTGCATCCAAAGATTTCAAACTTTTTCAAATGGATGTCAAGAGTGCCTTCTTAAACGGCTACATAGAAGAGGAGGTTTATGTTGAGCAACCCCCTGGTTTTGAAAATCCCAAGTTTCCAAACCATGTTTTTAACTCCACAAAGCTTTATATGGTTTGAAACAAGCCCCTAGAGCCTGGTATGATAGGTTGAAAACCTTTTTGCTTGCTAAGGGTTTTAAAATGGGATGTGTAGATAAGACGCTTTTTTCTCCTCAGGCAAGGCAAAGATACACTCTTGGTCCAGATTTACGTGGATGATATCATTTTCGGTGGTTCTTCTCACGCTTTGGTTGCCAAGTTTGCAGATACTATGAGCAAGGACTTCGAGATGAGCATGATGGGCGAACTGACATTCTTTCTCGGTTGCAAATTAAGCAATCCCGGGAGGGGACGTTTGTGCACCAGGGCAAGTACACCAAGGACTTGCTGAAGCGATTCGATATGGGTGAGGCCAAGCCTCTTCCAACACCCATGTCGACGACGAATGCCCTGGATGCGGACGTAGATGGAGAAGCAGTGGACCAGAAGGAATACCGCAGCATGATTGGATCGCTGCTCTATCTGACGGCGACACGCCCGGACATCCAGTTCGCGGTGTGTCTGTGCGCGCGCTTTCAGGCGTCGCCGCGCACTTCTCACCGTCAGGCGGTGAAGCGCATTTTCAGGTACCTTCGTTTCACTCCTGAGTTCGGGATTTGGTATTTCTGCTCCACCCTCTCCCTTTGCGGTTATTCGGATGCCGATTTTGCTGGTTGTCGTATTGATCGCAAGTCCACTTCTGGGACTTGCCAGTTTATTGGTTCCTCTCTTGTATCGTGGTCTTCTCGCAAGCAGTCTAGTGTCGCTCAGTCTACCACGGAGGCTGAGTATGTTGCTGCGGCTAGCTGCTGTTCCCAGTTACTCTGGATGATGGCCACTTTGCGTGATTTTAGTGTGAGCTTTTCTCGCGTGCCTTTGCTTTGTAACAGCACGAGTGCTATTAGCGTTGCTAAGAACCCCGTGCTTCACTCGAAAACCAAACACATTGATGTGCGCTTTCATTTCTTGCGAGACCACCAGGAGAAGGGTGATATCGACCTTCGCCATGTCAATACTCATCACCAACTGGCTGATATTTTCACCAAGCCTTTAGACGAATCAACCTTTAATCGGTTGAGGGGTGAGCTTGGTGTGTGTTTTCCCCTTTTAGATGGGGGAAACATTTTGGATCTTATATAGATTGCCTTTTTCGTTTGTCTTTCTTTCCTTTTGCATTTTGGCATACGCATTTACATTCTGAGTTTCATGTTTATAATCACTAGAGTGTAACTATTCTATTTTAGTATGCTCTGATGCTTATGTTGATACTTGTAGCTTATGCTCCTTCTGATCACTAGTACATGTTATGAGCCGAGCTATTTTGGAATGGTGAATTTTGCTTAAATATATAAAATCTGAAAATGTTCACCATTGAGATATGCAACTAGCATGTGTAGGGTGTGTTGAGTCCATTCCTGCTTTTCATATATGCTAGGTTGCTATGTCTCTAGTTCTGAGTCATTCACTTGCAGTGGCGGACGGCTCGGTAGGGCAAGGTAGGGCGCTCACCCTACCTTGGCTCCAACGTGCACCTCGACCCCCAGGACTGCCGACCCCAAGCAATTGAGGATTCCGGCGGCCGCCATGACTGCAGGCTGCTACTGTCGAACGTGGTGTGGTTCAAGTATATGACTGAATAGCTAGATATATTATATGTTTGATGAATCGTTACTTTCCCTTGGCCTTGGGCCGTTCCTGGACATTGGGCTTTGAACGTTTAGTGGTTCAGGTAATCAGGTTGTGGGCTGGGCAACATTGATATAACATATTGCCTATTTGCCTTCCACTTTTCTAATCTGCAACTACAACTACTCGACTCGACGCATTGCCTTCCGCCGCCGGCCGCCGACTGTTCGTGTTTCAGCGACTCTGCGTTCAGGATCAGGATCAGTCGTCAGTTCGTGAGTTGCCTGTTCATCTCGTGATATATCAAAGCGTTCAGCGTTCAGCCGTGGTTGGTTCTGCGTTCAGCCAGTTCGTCAGTTTGGCGTTCAGCTGTTCGGCCGACGATCAGGATCAGTTCACCCGTTCGGCGATCCGGATCAGTTCACGAGTTGCGGCTTCGGCGTACGGCGTTGACGCGTTGTAACTTGTAAGTCATCCAACTCGACACTGTTTTACTTTTTTCCATTATTGTTATCCAATCTTTTACTTAAAAATTATTACTTACTAATTAATTTGGTTTATTTAGTTTTGAAGCACATGGATGATGGCTTCAGTGATGGCTTTGACTCAGATGAGTTTTATCAAGCTGTCACTGCAGTTGAAGAGGAGATGGAAAATGTATGTATGGCGGGATTACAAGTTGAAGAGGAGAATGAAATTGATGGGGAAGGTATTATAACTGAGTTTAATCCGGATCACATTATCACTGATCCGGGGCTTCGTATACCGATTGATCGATTTTCTATTAATATTAGATCTGAAGTTAGAAGAGCTTTCATAGATAAGGGTCCAACTCAACCAATTGGATATAAATTCCCAAAATCAAGTACTAAAAGATCCTTTCAGAAAAATTGGTTCAAGGAACATTGTTGGCTTGAATACAGTGTGAGAAGGATAGGGCTTATTGCTTTTATTGTTATCTTTTCAATCATGATCGAATGGATGACAAATTTGGGTATGATGTCTTTACATCATTGGGGTTTAATAATTGGAAGAATGCATATTTGGGGCTTCGTAAACATAATGGAAAACTCCATAACCAATGTAGGACAGCATATGAGGATTTCAAAAATCAAAGAACAGGTGTCAAACATAAGATTGACAAACATACAAAGATGCACAAATCAAATATGAAACTCGATTGGATACATCATTGGGTATTGTGAGTTTGCTCACATTGCAAGGTGAAGCTTTTCGTGGACATGATGAGTCCCTTGCTTCTTTGAATAAGGGAAATTTCCTAGAGTTTCTTGATTGGTATAAAGAAAGGAATGAACTAGTAAAACTTGCATTTGATGAAACATGTCCCAAAAATGCCAAGATGACTTCTCCAACAATTCAAAAAGAACTTTCAGAGTGTTGTGCAATAGAGGTCACCAAAGCAATAAAGAAAGAGATGGCGGGTTGTCGTTTCTCCATTCTTATAGATGAATCTCGTGATATATCTGTCCAAGAACAGATGGCCGTGGTTGTGAGGTAAGTAATGGATTTTATAAAGGTCAATGGTTATTGTATATTCATTTTTTTTGTCAAAATAGCTAATTATATTATAATATCTATGTTGCAGGTTTGTTAACAAGAAAGGAAAAGTAATTGAAAGATTTTTAGGTATTAAGCATGTGAAGGAGACAACCTCACAAGCACTGAAGACAGCGGTTGTTGAAGTACTTGGTGAGCATGGGCTACACATTGCAAATCTGCGAGGGCAAGGTTACGATGGTGCTTCTAATATGAGAGGAGAATTTAATGGCCTTCAGAAGCTTATTCGTGATGAGAACCCATATGCTTTCTACGTCCATTGCTTTGCTCATCAATTGCAGTTGGTAGTTGTTTCCATCTCAAGATGTTGTTCATCTATTGAGGATTTTTTTGAATATGTGGCCTTGATTGTGAACAACAGCTCATCATCTTGCAAGAGGAAGGATATATTGCTAGATAAGCAACGCAGAATTCTTTTAGGTAAGTTGGGCAGTGGAGAGATTTCCTCGGGTAGAGGAAAAATCAAGCAACATCCTTGGCTAGACCTGGAGATACAAGATGGGGTTCTCATTTTAAGACATTACTGCGTATTGAATCAATGTGGGATTCAGTAATTGAAGTTCTACAAATTGTGCATGAAGATGAGCGTAATCCAAGTAGGGCAGGAGGTTTAGTGCAAATCATGGAGTCATTTAGCTTTGTGTTCATCATGAAGATGATGTTGCAAATCTTGCGCATCACAAATGAGCTCTCTCTTGTCTTGCAAAGGAAGGATCAAAACATTGTTCAAGCCATGTCTTTGGTTATTGATGTGAAAACACGTCTGCTGAATTTGAGGAATGATGGTTGGGAGCCACTATTGCAGGAAGCCACAAAATTTTGCAGTGAAAATGATATCCCAATACCAAATATGAATGAATCAGTAACAAGATTTGGAAGATCAAGGAAAGGGGGCAAGAACAACATCACTGCTGACCATTATTTTCGTGTTGATACCTTCTATGCTGCTATAGATGCTATTACCACAGAGTTTGATCATCGGTTTAATGAGGTATCTTCAGAGTTGCTTGTTTGCTTTTCTTGTCTTGACCCTGGAGACTCATTCTCTAAATTTGATGTGCACAAGCTAGCTCGGCTTACTGAGATATATTATGATGATTTCTCCTATTCTGAAAAGAAGGGTATAAAAGATCAACTAGAGACATTTATTCTTCATGTGAGAAGAATTGATGAGTTTAGAGATTGTCATGATCTGGGAAGCCTAGCTGCAAAAATGGTTGAACTTGAGAGACATACTCTTTTCCCATTGGTTTATCGTCTAATTGAGTTGGCATTGATATTACCAGTAGCAACGGCAACGGTTGAAAGGGTCTTTTCAGCTATGAAGATTATCAAAACAGAATTGCGCAACAAGATGTCTGATGCCTGGCTCAATCACTTAATGGTGTGCTACATTGAGCGAGAAATATTCAAAGGAATTGATCTTGAGAAGATCAAGAAAACATTTCAAAACATGAAAGATAGACAAATGCAATTGCCTAGACGTAATTGAAGCTTCATCCACATGGTTAGTAGTTGACTTTGCATGTATTTTCTTTAATTATTTATATCCTAAATGCTTGTACTTTATGCTTGACTATCACTAGTGAACTATTTTGGGAGAGATTACTTTACCTATTGATCTCGCCATACCTTAAATTTTTTTCGTCCTCCGCCACTGTTAACTGAACTCCAAAAGGTTAACGAACAAAACTGCTACGTATGTTCTTCAAAACCACTGAAAATTGAGAACACCACCGTTGCTTGCACCTCTCATCTCCCTGTACTGTTGCGGCTTGGATCATACACTGTCTGCTGCCGTGGGCTCAGCCTACTTCCAAAGTCGTACGTAACCATTCGCTGCAACATCATGTCACATGTTCTTGCCTAACAAAACCGAGAGATGTCAATTATGGCTTATGGAAGTGTTCGGTACAGCTTGCAGCAGCTGCGGGTACAGTTTTACAATTGTGTGTTACTGTAGCGGCAACAAGTGCAGCTGCACTGCAACCACTGCTAATACGGATCATATATTAACAAAATGAACCTAATTGAGGTCTTGTTTAGTTGGGATATAAAAAGTTTTTTCATGTCACGGATGTTTCTATGCTCATTTAGTATATTAAAAATAAACTAATAAGAAAACAAATTACATAGTCTGCTATGAAACCCTGAAACAAATTTATTAAGACTAATTAATCTAATATTAAATATGTTTACTGTAGCACAACATTGTCAAAATATAAACTTATTAGAGCGTCTCCAATAGTTTCCAAATAACTAGTCTAGAAGACTTCTATTGGCTATCAAGTAGAGAGATTAAATAGCTAGTCACTCTTAAATAGTTAGTCTAGCACGATCTCTCATAAACAACTCTCTTAGATCTCACGTAACTCTCCACTACAATATCTTTTGTTTATTATTTTTAAGTCTCATATTTGCAATTTGCCATTGAAGACGCCCTTAGGCTTAACTTGTCTCATAAATTACACGCATCCTGTATAATTAGTTATTTCTTTAGTCTACGTTTAGTACTTCATACATGTGTCTAAACATTTAATGTTGCGGTGGGATGTAAACAAGGCCTAAGTAAAGCAGATACTGATCAACAATCTGTCGTGTATTTGAATAGTACCGTGGGGGAAATGAGGCCGACAACCTCCCGTTCTCATCAGTAATGGCCCAATGAACAGGCGCCTATTCATTGCTTCATCGACAATTCAACAAAACATATAAGAAGATTAACCAAAGTTGATAGTCATAAGCATGACCTGCAAAGATGTGCATTCCTGTAAACACATCCAAATCCATCAAGATGCATTCCTGTAACGATCAGGATACAAGATTTACTTCGAGCTGAGTAAACACAGGCCACGAAAGACTCAGAAACCAGGAACGGATAAACTACAAAAAACTGCAAAAAAAATACCTGGTTGTCCACCCTTGAAGAAAAAATACATACGAAAATACCATACATGGAAATGACTCCATGAAGCTGCTGCTGAATTCAGACTTCAGAGTTGACCTGAATGCAGATTAGGAACACTGAGCTTTGGACAACCATATACCTTCAATTCTTTTAGATATGTTAGTCCAGCAAGTCCATCACAGAATTGCAGATTAGGGCAGCTCAACTTTAATGATACTAGTGATGGAAGATTTGGGGTTCCACAGAAAGGCGCTCAATGGAATCAGAAACAATTAATATATTCTCCAAAGATGGGTGGCAGTTTGTCAAATGGTACAGCAGCTCATTTCTGAATCCTCCTTTGACATGGATGCTAGTAAGTGATGGGAGGTGAACAACAGTAGTCAGGTTTGGACAATCTCGCAGTATCAGAACCTTAAGTAGTGGGAGGTCAGGAAGCCGAGCCATGCTGATACACTGACCTATGTCCAGTCTTTGAAGCATTGGGAACACAGGGAGTTCAGTTAAACTATCACACTGACGTAAATCCAGTTTAAAGAGCAAAGGGAGACGAGGAATTCTGACCAGATTTTTGCAATACCTCAGTTTCAGTTGGGCCAAAGATGAAGAAAGTGCACATGGCAGGGATCTCAGTTCAGAGGCATGCTGAATGCTAAGAGTGCGTAAGCAGGTAAATGAACCATCACCCACTCCGGACCACTGTAACCATCTGGGCATACTGTCAAATTCCAGGGTCACCAGTGATTTAAATCCTGTTGTCTTTGGATTGAGGCTGCAAAACTCTGGTCCAATGCTTTTTATTCTCGACATCTCAGCAATTGTAAGATACTGCAAGGCCAACAATTGACCAAGTGGTGGCATGCATTCAAATTGACAATATTCCAATCTTATCACGGTTACCTTTGAAAAGGAAGTGTCACCTAACCAACTAGGATATCTACATGATCTGCAGACTTCTATAGAAAGTTCAGTGAGGTTATTATGTGGTTGCAAGTTCTCTAGTATTTCCTCATGAGAAGCTGTAGTTGGTGCAGGCTCCTGGCCATGTTTGCAGTATTGCCAATCTCCATCAGGAAACAAATTTAAAGCTCGGATATGTTGTTTACTGCACAAATTTGCTTCTTCTGCCTCACCAACACTGGTCACATTATCTAATCCGTTTAAGCATAGCTTTCCACTAAGATTTTGCAGGTCCTTCAGGTTCCTCAGATTACAATGCCAAACACCTCTTTTAACAGTGATAACAGGCAGCGTGTGCAGATTAGTTAGGCGTCCAATTCCATTTGGAATGCATGCTGGTTTCAAGTTACCAGAAGTAGTCACATCTAAGGTCTGCAGGTTAAAGAGCTGGCATATAGAGATAGGGAGCTCTAATCCTCCTATGTCTCGAAGAACCAGATGACGTAGATGCTTCAAGTTGCCCACTGAATCATGTAATGATGGTCTTGCGAGTGAAACCCCATCCAAAACAATAGTACGTAACTGCTTGGAGTGAACAAATAGCTCTTCAGATATTTCAATTGGACCACCAAGCCCCTCCATTGAACTCAGTATGACAGCCCTTAGAGCACTAGACCCATGAAAATGTTCTAATTTTGAAGTCACACATGTCCATGGTAAGAATATGGATATATTCCGAACATCCTTTGATATTTGAGCTGGTATATCATTCTCAAGTCTAAGAAACTCTTCACCTGCTACACAGCATGCAAGATCATGGATAAGATCATGCATGGTGTATGCATGTTCATTACATTGAATAATAGATCGCTTAAGTAAATCAGAAAGATATAACTTTCCAGTTCTGTCTTTATCCCATACATCATCAGTATGAAGAAGACCTAGTGACTTCCACAGGAAAATTATCTTATCTTGAGAAAAATGATAATCTTTAGGAAACAACGATAGGGCCATAAAACACTTTTTCAGGTAAACTGGCATGTGGCTGTAGCTTAGTTCCAGTGCTGGGACAATATCACTCTGCTGTGGATCCAAGTCCCACAGATCACTCTCCAAGACATATTTCCATCTCTCCTCGTCAGTTTCATAACGCAACATACTTCCTAGGGTCTTGATTGCAAGTGGCAAACCTTTGCACCTCTCCACAATCTCCTCACTGATCTGTATGAAATTTGCATAAGCAGCAGGATCTTGACCTTCAAATGTGATTTGTTCAAATAAGGACCAACTAGCAGCTGAAGTCAAGCAATTCAAGGAGTAAAAAGGCATTGTTTGTACAAGTCTTGCAACAGTCTCACTGCGAGTAGTAACAATAATCCTACAGAGTTCTGTAGTCATCATTGGGGCACAAAGGGAATCCCAAGGGGCTCTCTGCTGATTCCATACGTCATCTAATACAATTAGAAGTTTCTTTCTCTCTATTTGCTCTATCAAAGCTTCCTGAAGATCATTCAACTCCAATGCTTCATACTTCTTCTTCTGGAGTGAACTAATAATATTTCTAGTTATTATCTTCAGATCAAATTGATCAGACACACATATCCAGGCAAGTCTGTCAAAATACTGACGTACACTTTGATCATTAAACACCAGTTGAGCCAGTGTTGTCTTACCAAGTCCTCCCATGCCAACAATAGCCAGAACAGACATAGGCCTCACTTCTGACAACAGCATTTTGATAATATTATTTTTATCTACCTCTCTTCCATGTATACTTGGCTCATGTACAATAGTGTTGGAACTAAGGTAGGATCAATCGTCGCTGGAACGCTCGCACTTACACTCAGTCTCGACGAACACGCGAAGAACACAGGATGAACTCACGATGAACTCGGTGGACAGGTTTTTTTTAGTGCAGCGCTCGAACTACTGCGTTTTCTGTTTTTCCTCCCTTTTATTGACTCGATTACATGCTCGTCATGATCCTGCATGTCCGCTCACGCCCCGATTTAGCTGCGCCATCCCACAGCCACGGAACGTGGGCGCCATAGCCGGAACGAGCTCCACTGATTACTAACAGACGCGCACGACGCGCGGACGCGGACGACGCGGTGCTCCCAATCCTAGCTACTGATACAGACTCACGCAATACACACACACAACGGAAGTGGATACAACAAACTCCCCCCTACTTCTGTTGTGTTGAACCAGTGTCAATGATGCCGCTCCGGCTACGCAACTCTTGCAGACGATCGCGCGGAAGCGGCTTGATGAGCAGGTCCGCCAGCTGGTCTCCCGTCTTGATGTAGTCCGTTTCGATCACCCCTGAACTGATGCAGTCGCGGATGAAGTGAAACCAGACGTCGATGTGCTTGCTCCTGTCGTGTAGCACCGGGTTCTTGGCCAGCGCCAAAGCGGACTTGTTGTCGATGTAGATCACCGGGGCGACAACCTTGGCGTTCACCAGATCAGAGAGTAGGCGCGACAGCCAAACTCCCTGGCACGCCGCGATCGCGCCAGCGATGTACTCCGCCTCGCATGTTGATAGCGCTACCACGCGCTGCTTCTGTGATTGCCAGCTCACGGGACTCTGACCAAGGAAGAAGAACACTCCCGAGGTGCTCTTCCGGTCGTCGCAGTCACCGGCATGATCAGCGTCGCTGAACCCAATCAGCTCCATAGCTCCGTCCCCCCGCCGGTAGACACACCCGTAGGACCTCGTCCCGGCAATGTACCTCAGCAGATGTTTGACAGCACTCCAGTGCTCAGTGGTGGGCGCCTCCATGAAACGACTCACATAACCCACTGCGAAAGTAATGTCAGGGCGTGTGTGAACCAGGTACCTCAAGCTGCCAACGATGCTGCGGTACAGAGTCTTGTCCACCAGGGGATTAGAGCTCGCCTTGCTCAATTTGAGGCGCGGCTCCATCGGTGTGCTGCACGGATTGCACCCGGTGAGCCCGGCCTTCTCGATGATCTTGTTTGCATAGGCGCCTTGACACAGTGTGACGCCCTTTGAGGTCTGATGAACTTCGATGCCGAGGTAGTAGTGCAGTGGCCCGAGGTCGCTCATGCTGAAGAGGCGAGCCATGTCTGCCTTGAACCGATCGACCTGTGTGTGGTTTGCTCCAACCACGACGAGGTCATCAACATATACCCCGACGAGCAACAGGTTGCTGCCGGAGCCGCGCATGTACACCGCGTGCTCTCAGTGGCGGAGGACGAAAAAAATTTAAGGTATGGCGAGATCAATAGGTAAAGTAATCTCTCCCAAAATAGTTCACTAGTGATAGTCAAGCATAAAGTACAAGCATTTAGGATATAAATAATTAAAGAAAATACATGCAAAGTCAACTACTAACCATGTGGATGAAGCTTCAATTACGTCTAGGCAATTGCATTTGTCTATCTTTCATGTTTTGAAATGTTTTCTTGATCTTCTCAAGATCAATTCCTTTGAATATTTCTCGCTCAATGTAGCACACCATTAAGTGATTGAGCTAGGCATCAGACATCTTGTTGCGCAATTCTGTTTTGATAATCTTCATAGCTGAAAAGACCCTTTCAACCGTTGCCGTTGCTACTGGTAATATCAATGCCAACTCAATTAGACGATAAACCAATGGGAAAAGAGTATGTCTCTCAAGTTCAACCATTTTTGCAGCTAGGCTTCCCAGATCATGACAATCTCTAAACTCATCAATTCTTCTCACATGAAGAATAAATGTCTCTAGTTGATCTTTTATACCCTTCTTTTCAGAATAGGAGAAATCATCATAATATATCTCAGTAAGCCGAGCTAGCTTGTGCACATCAAATTTAGAGAATGAGTCTCTAGGGTCAAGACAAGAAAAGCAAACAAGCAACTCTGAAGATACCTCATTAAACCGATGATCAAACTCTGTGGTAATAGCATCTATAGCAGCATAGAAGGTATCAACACGAAAATAATGGTCAGCAGTGATGTTGTTCTTGCCCCCTTTCCTTGATCTTCCAAATCTTGTTACTGATTCATTCATATTTGGTATTGGGATATCATTTTCACTGCAAAATTTTGTGGCTTCCTGCAATAGTGGCTCCCAACCATCATTCCTCAAATTCAGCAGACGTGTTTTCACATCAATAACCAAAGACATGGCTTGAACAATGTTTTGATCCTTCCTTTGCAAGACAAGAGAGAGCTCATTTGTGATGCGCAAGATTTGCAACATCATCTTCATGATGAACACAAAGCTAAATGACTCCATGATTTGCACTAAACCTCCTGCCCTACTTGGATTACGCTCATCTTCATGCACAATTTGTAGAACTTCAATTACTGAATCCCACATTGATTCAATACGCAGTAATGTCTTAAAATGAGAACCCCATCTTGTATCTCCAGGTCTAGCCAAGGATGTTGCTTGATTTTTCCCTCTACCCGAGGAAATCTCTCCACTGCCCAACTTACCTAAAAGAATTCTGCGTTGCTTATCTAGCAATATATCCTTCCTCTTGCAAGATGATGAGCTGTTGTTCACAATCAAGGCCACATATTCAAAAAAATCCTCAATAGATGAACAACATCTTGAGATGGAAACAACTACCAACTGCAATTGATGAGCAAAGCAATGGACGTAGAAAGCATATGGGTTCTCATCACGAATAAGCTTCTGAAGGCCATTAAATTCTCCTCTCATATTAGAAGCACCATCGTAACCTTGCCCTCGCAGATTTGCAATGTGTAGCCCATGCTCACCAAGTACTTCAACAACCGCTGTCTTCAGTGCTTGTGAGGTTGTCTCCTTCACATGCTTAATACCTAAAAATCTTTCAATTACTTTTCCTTTCTTGTTAACAAACCTGCAACATAGATATTATAATATAATTAGCTATTTTGACAAAAAAAAATGAATATACAATAACCATTGACCTTTATAAAATCCATTACTTACCTCACAACCACGGCCATCTGTTCTTGGACAGATATATCACGAGATTCATCTATAAGAATGGAGAAACGACAACCCGCCATCTCTTTCTTTATTGCTTTGGTGACCTCTATTGCACAACACTCTGAAAGTTCTTTTTGAATTGTTGGAGAAGTCATCTTGGCATTTTTGGGACATGTTTCATCAAATGCAAGTTTTACTAGTTCATTCCTTTCTTTATACCAATCAAGAAACTCTAGGAAATTTCCTGTGACGGAACGACCCTAATCCTATGGCCCACGTGTCCCTGTCAACCTCTGACAGCCGAACCCATGTTCCATGTGATTAAGACCTGTTCGCCACCGGGCTACATCAGCGCCCAATGTCCGCAGGATCATCTCACAATTCGGTTACAGCATTGCATACTTTTACAAATAACATCGGAATAAAGAGCGGAAGACTTAAATAACATTAGTTTTACAAAACGAGGTTTCAAATGAGGTAAGGAGTACGGTTATTACAAACCATTGTTCGGGTGATTCAAAGTAGACAACGTAGCGGAAACATTAACATAACGATACATGTAACACCCAGCCCGAGGGTGCACGTTTACTCATCGGCCTCATCGGCCTCTTCCTGGATGAAGGTCACGCAACAGGGTGCGAGACACATCGGGGTTTCAGGCATACCTGCAACATGGGTAACAAACCCTGAGTACTGGGGTACTCAACAAGACTTACCCGACTAAAGAAAAAGGGAGAAGACTCAGGAATGAGAGGCTTAGGGTAGTCAAGGTAAGGCTTAAGCAAGATCAAGTATTTTGCAGAAAAGCATTTTTTTGTAAACCTTATTTTATTTTTGAAAGATTCAGTATTCCTCAATTCTTCATCATTCATGATTCATTTTACATTTCAAAACATTCCTAGTTGAGAACCACTCTCCGTTGACAGTCAGTGGACCAAGTCTCCATAACCGAGGAGCAACGTTAATCCGGATAAATAATACTCAGCTGAGGATCCCTATCCACACTGCATATGTAGCACCCAAGCTTGCATATGCCAACTCGTCTACCACGATTCCTCCAAGATTGGGCCCGGTCCTACGCCACCCGGAAGTACAGTACACCACACCAATCCGGGACTTTAACCCACGTGGGTACATGCTACTTCCGCCATCTCTCCACTCCCAGTGCGCGGTTGTCGGTCCAACAAAGGATTCCTCGGAGCCAGAGCTTTCCGTAGTATGTGAATAGTTGCAAGTCTTGGCCAGCAGGGCCCCATACGGATGGTCCCTAATTTTCCAGCCAGAACTATACCTTGGTCATATCTCACCCAAGCGTAATAGTTCTGTCAGTTTTTCAACCCTATCCCGGTCGGTGTCAACTGTTGAGTCCCGGACTACAACATGACGGCACCGTACGCGCGGACAACCTCTTCTCGACAATGACCACATGCTAGCTAGGCAAGCAGTCATCGAACGAGAAGTAAAGCCAAATTCCCATAAAGATTCTTTCAGTGATCACACTTTTGAAAATGGCATTTTATTGCAAATCTATAGTATAGCATCACTAAGCATTTTGCAAATAGTTTTAAAGCAGGGCTGGTGGATCTTCTGGTGGAGGTAAATAATGCAGGTAATAGGTCATCACACAACTCCTATAACCTAATGCAGTAGTTTAACTCAAAAGCATTTAAGGAAAACATTTTATAAAACCAAGGAAGGGTTAAATGCACCGGGGCTTGCCTTGGATGGCAAAGAGAGCAGACTCGGGGTAGGTATAGGTGTTGGAGCTCGGGGTCGCCTCGGGAGTTGGTTCGTCAACAGCGGCCTCGACTCTGGTACCTTCTTCGTCAGCTATACGGATGCAATGATGAATGCTCATGAGAATGATGATATGGACTTATGGTGCAAGACAATTCCACTGAATCTAGATTACTCTTAGGCAAGGCATAATCGAAATCTAGGTTGAGCATAAAAGGTAACCATTTCTTTCTTAAGCATTATTGATGTTAGGCCTTATTATAATTATCCTAAGTATTAACCAAACATATCATCACAAACATCATAGACCAAAGGGTAGGGGTCTATGAACATCAATCAATCCAAAGATCACATCATTAAACACTTATTACCAACCCTAATCCATCTTTTCTATTTTTCTTATTTTATTTAAAAGGTCATTTTATGAAGTTGCTCCAAAAATTACCAAATTAATCACATAAGTTCATTATGGTGTAGATAGATGGCAAAACAAATCTCATAATTTTTGGAGGTCATTAAGGTGTTCAAATAATTCCAGACATTAATTAACAAAAGGCACTATTTAACAATTAAAGATAAATGCTCAAAAATCAACTTGTTCTAAAAGACTTCAAAATTTTACCAGAGGTTCAGCATGTTATAACAAGGTCACAAAAATTTATCTCAAGATTTTTTGAGTTATAAATGATTTTCTAAAAATCCAAAACTATCCATTTATTAATTAAAAGAGGGATTTTACATTTTCAAATTCTTGCAGAAAAGTCAAGTTTCATATTTTTATAAAATACTACACAGTGCAAGGAGCATACCATAATTTTCTCAGGATTTAAGGAACAACAGATTAATTCACACAAAAAAGAGAAAACAGCACACTATTCACAACTCCCCAAAAAGGAAAAAGAGCACTGTGCTCCTTCTATGAAGGGCTCGGGCGAAACGGGCTCGGGCGAGTCGGAAAGTGAGTGCTCCGTCCGAGGCCTGGCCCGGAGGCTCGGGCGAAACGGAAAAGCAAGCGTCCGTCCGAGGCCTAGCTCGACGAAGCGGAGGGTGCATGAGTCCGCTCGAGGCTTGGGCTCGGGCGAGACGGAAACGCGTGCTCGAGGCTTGGGCTCGGGCGAGACGGAGTGGAAGCAGAGGCCGGAGGCCTCGGGTGCTTACCACGGATCGGAGGCAGGGCTCGAGGTTGTGGCTCGGCACGTGCTCGAGGGTGAGGCTCGAGGAAGGAGGCTCGACACGTGCTCGAGGGGCGGTGGTTCCGTGGAGCTCCTTCGGCGGCGAGCGGCGAGCGGCGCTCCGACGACCGTGCGCAACACACGAGACCGCAAGGGCCTGGTCAGAGTCGCACAGAACCAAGGAACACGACACGGGGTCGGTGAGGGATGATCATGGCCGGAGACGGCGAATTTCACGAACCCGAGCTCGCCGGGTTTCTGCCGGAGATGGGAACGGCGAGCTTACGCCGAGCGATTGAGGGCGGTAGAGATGAAATTGAAGGGTGGGAAAGCTTCACGAGCTCAAGGCGGAGCTTCTGAGCTAGGTGGTGGAGCGGCGGAGGCACTGGACTGGCCTGGCCACGGTGGCGGAGAGGATGAGAAGCTCGGGGCTCCGGCGGGGCTTTTATAGGCGCGTCCTGAGGCCGGTAGAGAGCACGGCGAGGCGCGGATAAGATCGGCGGGAGCGTGCGCACTCGATTGCGCTAAGGCGGAGGGGCTGGCGTGCGGCCGGGGCCGGTGCGCAAGCTTGGCCGGCAATGGCCACGCGGCGGCGGCGCGCTGGACACTGTAGGGGCCGAGAGCGAGGGTCAGCGCTCGCGTGCGGGCGCGGAGGGAACAGGGAGACAGCGGCGGCAGGATAAGGGCGCGTGGGGAGCAGCCGTATGCGCTGCATGCGCAGCGCCGGCGCCATGGCCGGGCCCCCCCCTCCCCCTGGCTCTACGGGAAGAAGAACAGTGTAGGGGCTAGGGTTTGACTTTTGGCCAGTATCTGTATTTTGCAAAAATCTCCCAAAATTTGAACTGTGCGACAAAAAGTCAAAATACCAAAGTTGTTCAGAAAAATGAGATCTACAACTTTGTCAATATGAACATTTTCAAATTTCAAATAGTTTTTGAACTATATTCAAAAACATAAAAGGGGACACTTTTCAAATTTGATTCAAATCAAAATTACTTTGGATTTCAAACTGGAACTTGAAAATTTTCATATAGGAAAGTTGTTCCATTTGACAAAACCTACAACTTAGCTAAAATACACTTTTTCTGAAACTCAATAGTTCTTGAATTAATTTTGAAAACTCAAAAAGGGACAAAAACTGGAGTTTGAATGAATTTGAAATTACTTCAAATTTTATATAGAACTTTGAAAATCTGTAATTACCAAAGTTGTTTCTCTTGGCCAGATCTACAACTTTGCTTTTTGGACCAACCTCAAATTCTGAATAATTTTGAATTACAAAAAGAGGGATAAAAATCCAGGGTTTGGAAATCAGGGTTTTGCAAAAGGGAAAATCAAATCAAAACTGATTTTTGAACTTTGATCAATGCAGCAAACATCAGGGCACTAAATTGAACAAGAATTAAATAGAACTAGGCACAGAGGTGAAATTACCATTTTGCCCTTATAGAGAGAATTGGGCTTTTAGGGTTTTTGGAAAGGGAATCAAAGCATAGCAATTAGGCAAATCAAATGCATCACAGGAAATGATTAATGCTTAAGATGATGACATGTCAAGTTAATTACATTTAAACACCAGGGGTGTTACAGCCTTCCCCCCTAAAAGAAATCTCGCCCCGAGATTCCACGTCTTAAGAAGGAAAAGGCAAAACCTTACATCTACAGAGATTCGAGAAAGTCGGGATAGTTCTTTGCTAAGAAGTCTTCGGATTCCCAGGTGGCTTCTTCTTCAGAGTGCTGGTTCCACTGGATCTTGTACCATCTTGTGGTGGTTCTTCGGGTAACACGATCCTTGTGATCCAACACGCGAACTGGATACTCAGTGTATGACAGATCTGGTTCTAGCTCAACGCCTTCAACTTCAACCATATGTTCAGGTACTCGGAGACACTTCTTGAGTTGGGAGACATGAAACACATTATGAACTGCTGAAAGATGATCGGGCAAACTTAACTTGTAAGCGACCTTGCCACAACGATCCAGAATCTCAAAGGGACCAATGTAGCGGGGTGCTAACTTTGCTTTGACTCCAAAACGAGTGACTCCTTTAGTGGGTGAGACCTTCAGGTACACATAATCTCCAATCTGGAACTGCAGAGGTCGACGTTTCTTGTCAGCGTAACTTTTATGTCGAGACTGTGCAATCTTCATGTTCTCTTGTATATGCTTGACTTTCTCTTCCATATCTTTTACTAGGTCAACTCCAAAGAATTCTCTCTCTCCGGGCTCAGACCAATTGAGAGGTGTACGACAACGACGACCGTACAGTGCTTCAAAGGGTGCCATTTTGATGCTCTCTTGGCAACTGTTATTATATGAGAACTCTGCCAAGGGCAAACACTGATCCCAAGTATCTGCGAAGGTAAGCACACAGGCTCTCAACATATCTTCTAACACTTGGTTGACTCTCTCAGTCTGTCCATCAGTTTGCGGATGATAAGCCGTGCTATACAATAGCTTGGTTCCAAGTGAGGCATGGAACGCTTTCCAGAACTTAGCGACAAACTGAGTACCACGATCTGAGATGATGGTCTTGGGGATGCCATGGAGCTTCACTATGTTGTTCTTGTATAAGGTGGCATAAGTTGGGGCGGTATAACTTGTTTTGACCGGTAGGAAGTGAGCTTGCTTCGTGAGACGGTCCACTATCACCCAAATGGAATCGAATCCCTTTTGAGTCTTGGGTAATCCATTGATAAAATCCATGCTGATATCCTCTCATTTCCAACCAGGTACTGACAAAGGTTGCAGCTCTCCTCCGGGCTTCATATGCATAGCCTTAACTTTCTGACATGTATCGCAACGAGCGACATGTCGAGCGATTTCGATCTTCATCTTTGTCCACCAGAATTTTTGCTTCAAGTCTTGGTACATCTTGTTGCTGCCAGGATGGATGGCAAATCTGGTTGAGTGTGCTTCATCAAGGATTATCTGTCTCAGCTCAGGTACCTTGGGAACTACCAGACGGTTCTTGAACCATACCACTCCTTCATCATCAATCCTGAAACAGTCAGCCTTTCCAACTTGAACCTTTTCGATGATGTGCTTGATTCCGGGGTTATCTTTCTGTGCAGCTATGATCTGTTCTCTGATAGAGGTTTCTACTCTGACATTGCCTAGACTTCCTTGTGGAACCATTTCAATACCCAGCTTCTCTAGTTCATAGCATAGGGAAGATTCATAGGATTTCATAACCAGACAGTTACAGTATGACTTGCGACTGAGTGCATCGGCGACCACATTCGCCTTACCCGGATGGTAATGCACTTCGATATCATAGTCCTTGATTAACTCAAGCCATCTTCGCTGCCTCATGTTCAGCTCTTCTTGGGTGAAGATATACTTCAGGCTCTTGTGATCTGTGTACACATTGCAGGTACTGCCCAACAGATAATGACGCCATATCTTCAAGGCATGAACCACTGCTGCTAACTCAAGATCATGAGTTGGATAATTTTCCTCATGTCGCTTAAGCTGCCGCGAGGCATAAGCGATCACTCTTCCTTCTTGCATCAAAACGCAACCCAAACCAGTACCAGATGCATCACAGTAGACATCAAAGGGCTTCTCGACGTTTGGCTGAGCTAGTACTGGTGACGTGGTTAACAACTTCTTCAAAGTCTGAAAAGCTTGTTCACAAGCTGGTGACCAAAAGAACTTCACAGAATTCTTCAGCAACTCGGTGATAGGCTTGGCGATTTTGGAGAAATCTGGGATGAATCGACGATAATATCCAGCCATTCCCATAAAACTGCGGACCTTGTGAACAGAGGTAGGTGGCTTCCAATCCAGGATATCTGATACTTTTCCGGGGTCGACTGACACACCTTCAGCGGATAGGACATGACCAAGAAACTGTATCTGATCTAACCAGAACTCACATTTACTGAACTTAGCATAGAGCTGATGGTCTCTGAGACGGGATAGAACGATACGAAGATGTTCGGCATGATCTTCAGGGGTTTTTGAGTAGACAAGGATGTCGTCAATGAACACGACCACGAATTTATCAAGCTCTGGCATGAAAACAGAGTTCATGAGGTACATGAAATGAGTGGGTGCATTGGTCAAACCGAAGGACATGACCAAGTACTCATATAGGCCGTATCGGGTGGTGAAAGCTGTTTTAGGAATATCTTCAGGACGAATCTTTATTTGGTGGTAGCCGGATCTGAGATCGATCTTGGAGAATACTTTGGCTCCAGCTAACTGGTCAAAGAGAAGATCAATACGAGGCAAGGGATATTTGTTTTTGATGGTGACCTCATTGAGTGGGCGATAATCAATGCACATTCTGAGAGTCTTGTCTTTCTTCTTTACAAAGATTGCAGGACAGCCCCAAGGAGACGAGCTTGGGCGAATGAAACCCTTGTCCAACAAATCTTGTAATTGGATTTTTAGTTCTGCCAACTCTCTGGGAGGCATTCGATAAGCTCTGCGGGATATAGGAGCAGTCCCGGGCTTTAGCTCTATGGCAAACTCAACGTCACGGTCAGGAGGTAGACCAGGTAAATCCTCAGGAAAAACATCAGGGAATTCACAAACCACGGGGATGTCCCGGGTTTCCAGAACATAGGCGGTATTTATTTGAGTGGCTGCTGGTTTTTGAGGCATTGGAAGTTGGAGAAGGAGTTTGGCGGTACTGTTAGAAATATCCACTCTCACAACTCTATTCAGGATGTCGATCATGGCTTTATACTGACACATCCAATTCATGCCTAGGATGACATCTATCTCCTGATCATGAAGCACTATCATGGTGGTGGGAAATACATGTTCCCCCAACCTTACTGGTATACTGCGAACCACCTCTTTGGTGATTATACGCCCTCCAGGCGATAAAATGCAAAAACTTTCTTTCAACTCCCCAATTGATATGTCATGCTTAGAGACGAAGGTACGACTGATGAAAGAATGCGATGCACCAGAATCAAACAACACAACTGCAGGATGATTGGCAACGGGAAACCTACCGATCATGACGGGCTCCCCTTCTGGAATATCGCTGACAGTGGTGTAGTAGACTTGCCCGTGCTTCTTGACGAACTTGCCCTTCTGCACTTGCTGTTGTGGAGCACGGTGTTGCTGCTGCTGTGGTCCTCCGGGACCCTTCTGAAAGTTCTGAGCAGGCTTCTTGGGCTTTGGGCACTCGCGAGACCAGTGGCCAAGTTGACCACAGTTGTAGCAGGGATGGTTATAGGCGGTTTGTGGGGTGGTGATACGAACACCTGGGGCGTTCGGCTGTGTGGCACTCTGCTGGTTGGCATTATGGGTGGTGGCCGCGGTACGGACGACCACTTGCTGGTTGGGGTAAGGTAGACGATTGTGGTGGTGGCTGGGGTGATAGACGATTCTCTGGCGTTTGTGACCGCCAGAGAAGCTGCTTGACCCTGCTTTCTTCTTCTTCTTCTCTTCCTGGTACTGGCGATTGCTTTCTTCAAAAGCAACAGCCCGGTCAACAACATCGTGATAAGACCCAGTCAGGTTATTGGACAAGCTCCTGCGGATCTTCGGGTGCAGTCCTCTAAGGAAACAATCTCTCTTCTTCTCATCCGTGTTGACATATTCCGCTGCATACTGACTCAGATGGTTGAATTGACCCACATACTGCATCACTGTGGAGTCCTTCTGCTGCAGGGCTAGGAACTGATCAAGCTTCATCTTCATCAGACCTGATGGGATGTGGTGTGCACGGAAAGCGGTGCGGAACTCTTCCCAGGTCAACTCATGACCTTCAGGCTGGGCAGCCAAGAGATTGGCATACCAAGCACTTGCTGGGCCACGAAGCTGCTGCGAAGCAAACCGGGGCTTCTGGATTTCAGTGCATCGGATGAGACCAAACTTCTGCTCCATGGTGCGGAGCCAATCGTCAGCTTCGAGGGGTTCATCGGCTCTGGTGAAAACCGGTGGACGGGTTTTAGTGAAATCCACATAGGTGGTCTCTTGGTTGTGACGACCACGGTGACCAACATTCTGCTGTCCTTGGTTCTGAGCCATCAGATTGGCAGCGGCGGCCAGGGCTGCAATGGCATCTGCTAGGGTAGCTGGTACAGGTGGAGGGTTTGGGATGTTGGCATCATCAGAACCTCCAGCTCCGGTACGGGTGTTCACAGGCATCTGTATAAGCAACTCGGAACTCAGCATATATGGACAAAGGTTCTGAAACGACCGATTGATAGCTTCATTGATACAAAGATAGCTGGCTTGATAAAGATGACAACAGACTGATAAGGGAAAAGGTACGAAAAGAAAGATACATGCCAGACTTGGCAACAGACAGACTAACGCCCCCAAACCTAGTCTAAGGTTTTAGGTAAGCAGATGGTACAGACACAAGGAGTCTAGTCGTCATCGATGAAGATCAACTCTTCGTCATCATCATCATCCTCGATGATAAGCTCAGGCTCTTCCTCCTCATCTTCATCTTCAACGTGGACATCTTCAGCAGGTTCCACTTCCTCATTCTGATCGGGCTCGTGTTCCACTTCAGGTTCCTCCACGACTCCGTCTTCGGGGTCCTCAGCATCTGGTGGAATCACGGGGTGAAGCTGGTTGTGCAGCTGGTGTACTTCCTCATGAAGCATATTATTGAACTGCTCGATCTGGGCGGTGTACTGCTGCAATCCATGGAGCTGGGCTCTGGTGACATCCTCTCGGATCCATGTTGCATCACGCTGCTGGATAGCGTGAACCACATTCTGGTTAGCTTCCTCAAGAGCGGCTCGTGCCTCGTAGAACTCCAGGCGGGAAAGGTAGAAGTCATGCTCCATGTTCTCTATCTCAGCCTTCAGATTCTTGATTTCTTCCTTCAGGTTCTTGCGGGTGCGGCGGGGAAAACGACGACCATTGGAGGATTCTCCAGTCTCTTCTCCGGTGCGTGGCGCCAGCTGGTGACGCGGCACACCGTTCGGTCCAGTCGACTTGCGGGCGGTCAGCTTGATGCGAGCCATATCTGGATAAGAGGTTATAGATGAGAAAGGCTAGCAATAAAAGGTATAGGTACACTATCCCAACGAACTCATTTATTTACTTAAGTGAATATGACATGATGCATGAATCGTTCCTACGGAACAAGGCAATGCAATACTTAACATATATATAGGGCTTAAAACATGTTGTTCCACTAGCTAGTGTTGCCATAAGAGAGACAAGATGAGAGAAGCAATTTGGACTCAAAATAGTCAAGTTTAGTTTGTTTGGGCTCAAAAGAACTTTTGAAGTTTTCGCAAAAGAAACACTGCAACGTTAAAGTGAGATGCTCCGATACCACTCTGTGACGGAACGACCCTAATCCTATGGCCCACGTGTCCCTGTCAACCTCTGACAGCCGAACCCATGTTCCATGTGATTAAGACCTGTTCGCCACCGGGCTACATCAGCGCCCAATGTCCGCAGGATCATCTCACAATTCGGTTACAGCATTGCATACTTTTACAACTAACATCGGAATAAAGAGCGGAAGACTTAAATAACATTAGTTTTACAAAACGAGGTTTCAAATGAGGTAAGGAGTACGGTTATTACAAACCATTGTTTGGGTGATTCAAAGTAGACAACGTAGCGGAAACATTAACATAACGATACATGTAACACCCAGCCCGAGGGTGCACGTTTACTCATCGGCCTCATCGGCCTCTTCCTGGATGAAGGTCACGCAACAGGGTGCGAGACACATCGGGGTTTCAGGCATACCTGCAACATGGGTAACAAACCCTGAGTACTGGGGTACTCAACAAGACTTACCCAACTAAAGAAAAAGGGAGAAGACTCAGGAATGAGAGGCTTAGGGTAGTCAAGGTAAGGCTTAAGCAAGATCAAGTATTTTGCAGAAAAGCATTTTTTTTGTAAACCTTATTTTATTTTTGAAAGATTCAGTATTCCTCAATTCTTCATCATTCATGATTCATTTTACATTTCAAAACATTCCTAGTTGAGAACCACTCTCCGTTGACAGTCAGTGGACCAAGTCTCCATAACCGAGGAGCAACGTTAATCCGGATAAATAATACTCAGCTGAGGATCCCTATCCACACTGCATATGTAGCACCCAAGCTTGCATATGCCAACTCGTCTACCACGATTCCTCCAAGATTGGGCCCGGTCCTACGCCACCCGGAAGTACAGTACACCACACCAATCCGGGACTTTAACCCACGTGGGTACATGCTACTTCCGCCATCTCTCCACTCCCAGTGCGCGGTTGTCGGTCCAATAAAGGATTCCTCGGAGCCAGAGCTTTCCGTAGTATGTGAATAGTTGCAAGTCTTGGCCAGCAGGGCCCCATACGGATGGTCCCTAATTTTCCAGCCAGAACTATACCTTGGTCATATCTCACCCAAGCGTAATAGTTCTGTCAGTTTTTCAACCCTATCCCGGTCGGTGTCAACTGTTGAGTCCCGGACTACAACATGACGGCACCGTACGCGCGGACAACCTCTTCTCGACAATGACCACATGCTAGCTAGGCAAGCAGTCATCGAACGAGAAGTAAAGCCAAATTCCCATAAAGATTCTTTCAGTGATCACACTTTTGAAAATGGCATTTTATTGCAAATCTATAGTATAGCATCACTAAGCATTTTGCAAATAGTTTTAAAGCAGGGCTGGTGGATCTTCTGGTGGAGGTAAATAATGCAGGTAATAGGTCATCACACAACTCCTATAACCTAATGCAGTAGTTTAACTCAAAAGTATTTAAGGAAAATATTTTATAAAACCAAGGAAGGGTTAAATGCACCGGGGCTTGCCTTGGATGGCAAAGAGAGCAGACTCAGGGTAGGTATAGGTGTTGGAGCTCGGGGTCGCCTCGGGAGTTGGTTCGTCAACAGCGGCCTCGACTCTGGTACCTTCTTCGTCAGCTATACGGATGCAATGATGAATGCTCATGAGAATGATGATATGGACTTATGGTGCAAGACAATTCCACTGAATCTATATTACTCTTAGGCAAGGCATAATCGAAATCTAGGTTGAGCATAAAAGGTAACCATTTCTTTCTTAAGCATTATTGATGTTAGGCCTTATTATAATTATCCTAAGTATTAACCAAACATATCATCACAAACATCATAGACCAAAGGGTAGGGGTCTATGAACATCAATCAATCCAAAGATCACATCATTAAACACTTATTACCAACTCTAATCCATCTTTTCTATTTTTCTTATTTTATTTAAAAGGTCATTTTATGAAGTTGCTCCAAAAATTACCAAATTAATCACATAAGTTCATTATGGTGTAGATAGATGGCAAAACAAATCTCATAATTTTTGGAGGTCATTAAGGTGTTCAAATAATTCCAGACATTAATTAACAAAAGGCACTATTTAACAATTAAAGATAAATGCTCAAAAATCAACTTGTTCTAAAAGACTTCAAAATTTTACCAGAGGTTCAGCATGTTATAACAAGGTCACAAAAATTTATCTCAAGATTTTTGGAGTTATAAATGATTTTCTAAAAATCCAAAACTATCCATTTATTAATTAAAAGAGGGATTTTACATTTTCAAATTCTTGCAGAAAAGTCAAGTTTCATATTTTTATAAAATACTACACAGTGCAAGGAGCATACCATAATTTTCTCAGGATTTAAGAAACAACAGATTAATTCACACAAAAAAGAGAAAACAGAACACTATTCACAACTCCCAAAAAGGAAAAAGAGCACTGTGCTCCTTCTATGAAGGGCTCGGGCGAGTCGGAAAGTGAGTGCTCCGTCCGAGGCCTGGCCCGGAGGCTCGGGCGAAACGGAAAAGCAAGCGTCCGTCCGAGGCCTAGCTCGACGAAGCGGAGGGTGCATGAGTCCGCTCGAGGCTTGGGCTCGGGCGAGACGGAGTGGAAGCAGAGGCCGGAGACCTCGGGTGCTTACCACGGATCGGAGGCAGGGCTCGAGGGTGTGGCTCGGCACGTGCTCGAGGGTGAGGCTCGAGGAAGGAGGCTCGACACGTGCTCGAGGGGCGGTGGTTCGGTGGAGCTCCTTCAGCGGCGAGCGGCGAGCGGCGCTCCGACGACCCTGCGCAACACACGAGACCGCAAGGGCCTGGTCAGATTCGCACGGAACCAAGGAACACGACACGGGGTCGGTGAGGGATGATCATGGCCGGAGACGGCGAATTTCACGAACCCGAGCTCGCCGGGTTTCTGCCGGAGATGGGAACGGCGAGCTTACGCCGGGCGATTGAGGGCGGTAGAGATGAAATTGAAGGGTGGGAAAGCTTCACGAGCTCAAGGCGGAGCTTCTGAGCTAGGTGGTGGAGCGGCGGAGGCACTGGACTGGCCTGGCCACGGTGGCGGAGAGGATGAGAAGCTCGGGGCTCCGGCGGGGCTTTTATAGGCGCGGCCTGAGGCCGGTAGAGAGCACGGCGAGGCGCGGATAAGATCGGCGGGAGCGTGCGCACTCGATTGCGCTAAGGCGGAGGGGCTGGCGTGCGGCCGGGGCCGGTGCGCAAGCTTGGCCGGCAATGGCCACGCGGCGGCGGCGCGCTGGACACTGTAGGGGCCGAGAGCGAGGGTCAGCGCTCGCGTGCGGGCGCGGAGGGAACAGGGAGACAGCGGCGGCAGGATAAGGGCGCGTGGGGAGCAGCCGTATGCACTGCATGCGCAGCGCCGGCGCCATGGCCGCCCCCCCCCCTCCCCCTGGCTCTACGGGAAGAAGAACAGTGTAGGGGCTAGGGTTTGACTTTTGGCCAGTATCTGTATTTTGCAAAAATCTCCCAAAATTTGAACTGTGCGACAAAAAGTCAAAATACCAAAGTTGTTCAGAAAAATGAGATCTACAACTTTGTCAATATGAACATTTTCAAATTTCAAATAGTTTTTGAACTATATTCAAAAACATAAAAGGGGACACTTTTCAAATTTGATTCAAATCAAAATTACTTTGGATTTCAAACTGGAACTTGAAAATTTTCATATAGGAAAGTTGTTCCATTTGACAAAACCTACAACTTAGCTAAAATACACTTTTTCTGAAACTCAATAGTTCTTGAATTAATTTTGAAAACTCAAAAAGGGACAAAAACTGGAGTTTGAATGAATTTGAAATTACTTCAAATTTTATATAGAACTTTGAAAATCTGTAATTACCAAAGTTGTTTCTCTTGGCCAGATCTACAACTTTGCTTTTTGGACCAACCTCAAATTCTGAATAATTTTGAATTACAAAAAGAGGGATAAAAATCCAGGGTTTGGAAATCAGGGTTTTGCAAAAGGGAAAATCAAATCAAAACTGATTTTTGAACTTTGATCAATGCAGCAAACATCAGGGCACTAAATTGAACAAGAATTAAATAGAACTAGGCACAGAGGTGAAATTACCATTTTGCCCTTATAGAGAGAATTGGGCTTTTAGGGTTTTTGGAAAGGGAATCAAAGCATAGCAATTAGGCAAATCAAATGCATCACAGGAAATGATTAATGCTTAAGATGATGACATGTCAAGTTAATTACATTTAAACACCAGGGGTGTTACATTTCCCTTATTCAAAGAAGCAAGGGACTCATCGTGTCCACGAAAAGCTTCACCTTGCAATGTGAGCAAACTCACAATACCCAATGATGTATCCAATCGAGTTTCATATTTGATTTGTGCATCTTTTGTATGTTTGTCAATCTTATGTTTGACACCTGTTCTTTGATTTTTGAAATCCTCATATGCTATCCTACATTGGTTATGGAGTTTTCCATTATGTTTACGAAGCCCCAAATATGCATTCTTCCAATTAACCCCAATGATGTAAAGACATCATACCCAAATTTGTCATCCATTCGATCATGATTGAAAAGATAACAATAAAAGCAATAAGCCCTATCCTTCTCCACACTGTATTCAAGCCAACAATGTTCCTTGAACCAATTTTTCTGAAAGGATCTTTTAGTACTTGATTTTGGGAATTTATATCCAATTGGTTGAGTTGGACCCTTATCTATGAAAGCTCTTCTAACTTCAGATCTAATATTAATAGAAAATCGATCAATCGGTATACGAAGCCCCGGATCAGTGATAATGTGATCCGGATTAAACTCAGTTATAATACCTTCCCCATCAATTTCATTCTCCTCTTCAACTTGTAATCCCGCCATACCATTTTCCATCTCCTCTTCAACTGCAGTGACAGCTTGATAAAACTCATCTGAGTCAAAGCCATCACTGAAGCCATCATCCATGTGCTTCAAAACTAAATAAACCAAATTAATTAGTAAGTAATAATTTTTAAGTAAAAGATTGGATAACAATAATGGAAAAAACTAAAACAGTGTCGAGTTGGATGACTTACAAGTTACAACGCGTCAACGCCGTACGCCGAAGCCGCAACTCGTGAACTGATCCGGATCGCCGAACGGGTGAACTGATCCTGATCGTCGGCCGAACAGCTGAACGCCAAACTGACGAACTGGCTGAACGCAGAACCAACCACGGCTGAACGCTGAACGCTTTGATATATCACGAGATGAACAGGCAACTCACGAACTGACGACTGATCCTGAACGCAGAGTCGCTGAAACAACGAACAGTCGGCGGCCGGCGGCGGAAGGCAATGCGTCGAGTCGAGTAGTTGTAGTTGCAGATTAGAAAAGTGGAAGGCAAATAGGCAATATGTTATATCAATGTTGCCCAGCCCACAACCTGATTACCTGAACCACTAAACGTTCAAAGCCCAATGTCCAGGAACGGCCCAAGGCCAAGGGAAAGTAACGATTCATCAAACATATAATATATCTAGCTATTCAGTCATATACTTGAACCACACCACGTTCGACAGTAGCAGCCTGCAGTCATGGCGGCCGCCGGAATCCTCAATTGCTTGGGGTCGGCAGTCCTGGGGGTCGAGGTGCACGTTGGAGCCAAGGTAGGGTGAGCGCCCTACCTTGCCCTACCGAGCCGTCCGCCACTGCGTGCTCTGCCGCACTGCACTTGAACCCAAGGGACTGCAGGGAGCTGTCCAGTTTGGCGTTCCACGCCCTGGGCGCTTGCCGAAGCCCGTACAACGCCTTGTGAAGCCTGTACACCTTGCGCTCCTTGCCACGGACAGTGAACCCCAGCGGTTGCTCGACGTAGACCTCCTCCGACAAGTCCCCATTCAGGAACGCCGACTTCACGTCGAGGTGATGCACGGTCCACCCGTGATGCGCTGCTATGGCGAGCAGGAACCGCACGGATTCCATGCGCGCCACCGGTGCGAACACCTCGTCGAAGTCGACGCCGGCGCGCTGCACGTAGCCCTTCGCCACCAGCCGCGCCTTGTGCCTTGTGATGTTCCCGTCGGCGTCGCGCTTGATCTTGAAGACCCACTTTAGACCAATGGGCTTCACTCCGGGGGGCGTGTCGGTGAGAGTCCACGTCCTGTTGTCGTTGATGGACTTCAGCTCCTCCGACATGGCCTGCTGCCACTCCTTGCGGTCCGCCGCCTCGTGGTACGTGGACGGCTCGGTGTCGGCGGCGAGCAGCAGATCACCATCCGCTACCAGCTCGTCGTCGTCGTACAGCAGGTTGTCGATGACCCGGAAGCGATGTGCAGCCCCAACATCGTCGTCAGCATCCAGTGCCTCCAGTGCACCTGAGGTAGGCGACACAAACTGAGCAGGCACGTCCTGCTTCTTTGGCAGCTCACCTTGCCAAGGCACTGGCCCGCCATGGACCCGGGGTGTTCGTGGCGACGACTGCTCTGACGACGTCGCCTCGGAACTCGACGGGGAAGGATGCTGAGCTCCCGGTGGCGGTGAGTGCGCCGAAAGCGATGAGGCCGTGGGCAGCGCTAAAGGTGGCGAAGGTGCGTTCGCAGTCGCAGGTGAGTCGACCGGCTCCCCCAGCAGCGAATCATCCCACTCGTCCTCCACCACCAGCGTGTCCTGGCCGCCACTGTAGTCGATCCCGGCTGTGCCACCTGTGTTGTCGGACGAGCTGCAGTCCCACGCCACGTCTTCTTCAAAGACCGCGTCGCGGGTCACGTGCACACGATTCGTGACAGGGTCGAACACCCTGTAGGCCTTCGAGCTGGGCTCGTAGCCTATCATCACCATCTTCGTGCTCTGGTCATCGAGCTTCCCGGCGTTCGGCTTGGTGACCTTGACATGCGCCACGCAGCCAAACACCCGCAGGAAGTGCACGGCCGGCTTCTCGCCGTACCATGCCTCGTACGGCGTGCGCCCCACCAAACTCCTCGTCGGGGCGCGGTTGAGGAGGAAGACAGCCGTCATCACGGCCTCCCCCCACAGCCAGGCCGGAATCGCCTTAGCCTTCATCATGCTTCGCGCCATGGCGAGCACGGTCTGGTTCCGGCGCTCCACCACGCCGTTTTGCTGAGGACTGTACGGCGCGGTGAGGTGCCGCTTGATGCCGCGCTCGGAGCAGTACTCGAGGAAGCTCGTCGAGATGAACTCCCCCTCACGATCGGTGCGGAACGCCTTGATCTTCCGCCCGGACTCGACCTCGACGCTGGCGCGCAGCTTGCGGAACGCGTCCTCGGCGTCGGACTTGCTGGCGAGGAGTGTCGCCCACATGTACCGCGTCATGTCGTCGACGACCAGCATCAGGTACCGCTTGCCGCCGGGTGTCGCAGGCGTGACGGGCCCGCAGAGATCCCCATGAACGAGCTCCAACGGCTTGATGGCGCGGTAGTTCGCGGCCTGCGGGAACGGTGCTCGACGTTGCTTCCCGGCCAGGCACGCGTCGCAGACGTGCTCGACGTGCTCGATCGATGGCAGACCTCGCACCATCCCTTCTCGCCCCATCTTGTTCAACGCCTGGAAGCCGAGATGCCCAAATCGGGCATGCCACTTCCACTCCTCATCGCCGTATGAGGCAGCCAGGCACACCGGTGGCGATGCCTTGAGCGGTAGGATGTAAAGACGATTTGGAGTGCGTTTTACCTTGGCGAGCAGCTCACGAGAGGCACGATCCCACATCCGCAAGATCCCTTCTTCAATCTCGATCTTGCATCCATTCTCGTCAAGTTGGCCGACGCTCAGGATGCTGCTACGAAGTCGTGGGATGTGATAGACGTCGCGGAACGCCCGATGTCCCCCGTCCTTGGACGCAAACAGCACGGTGCCGCGCCCAGCGATCTCCACGAGGGAGCCGTCCCCGAACCGAACGGAGCCGATGACGCCGGGGTTCAGCTCGGAGAAGATGGATGCGTCGCCAGTCATGTGGTTCGATGCGCCCGTGTCGAGGTACCACTGCATCTCCCCCGCGCTTGCTGTTGCCATCTAGGTCCGCCATGACCTTTCGCTCGTTGAGGAGGACGTGTTCGGTACGGTGGCTGCTGTGGATGACCGTCTCTGACGGAGTCACCACCGCCATGTACAGAGTCGGCGCTTCCTGCTCCGCCTGAGCCAGGTTTGCCTGCGGCTGGTTTGCAGTTGCAGCCGCCGCTTTCTCCTCGTCGCGCTTCTTCTTGCGGCATTCGCGTTTCCAATGCCCGCTCTTGCCGCAGTAGTGGCAGCCGTCATCATCGCCACCACCGCCGCCCTTCGGCGGCCCCGAGCGCGCGTCCTTACCACGCTCCTTGCCGCGGCCTGTTCCGCCACGACGCTTGCCTTGGCCCGACGTCACTTTGCCGCGTCCATCGAAGTTGATGTTGAGGCACGACGCGAGACGGGCGATCACCTGCTCCTCGGTGAAGTACAGCTTGCCGTCGATCTCCTTTCCGGCGCCGCCTGATCCGCCGCTAGCCCTCCCCTTCGTTCGGTTGAGGCGCTCCTCCGTCGCCTTGAGCCGCCCAACCAACTCATCCAGAGTCACGTCCTCAAGATCGAGGAGCGTTTCAATTGCCACCGCAATTTGCTCGAATCGATCAGGAAGCGCCTCCAAAAACTTGCGCACGATTTCCTCCTCCTCGCGTTCGTCACCAAGGATCGCGAGCTGGTCGGTGATCCTGGTGAGGCGGCCCGCGAAGTCATCGATGGTCTCCCCTTCCTTGAAGATGATTCCGTCGAATTCGCGGCGCAACGTCTTCGCCTTGGCCTTCCGCACTCGATCGACGCCAATGTACCGAGTCTTGAGTGCGTCCCACGCCGCCTTGGCCGTGGTTTTGTTGGCCATGCTCCCTTGCAGCTCCTGCGGCACCGACTTGCAGAACGCCTCGAGGGCGTTCCGATCGTCGGTGAAGTCGTCTGTGCCGACGTTGATGGCGTCCCACAGGTGCCGCCCTTGCAACATGACGCGCATCAGTGCCGCCCAGTCGGTGTAGTTCGTCTTCGTCAGCATTGGGCATCCCGCGTTGCCGACCTCCTTGACCGTGCGGTGAATCACCAGCCCACGGTTCCTCCCGCCGCTCGCTCCTGAGCGACCGCCGGAGGGTGACCACGATCGCCGGCGCAGCGGCGATCTGGATTCCCGAGGCATGAACACGGCGGTGATGGCTCGGTGATGATCCCAGCGACGGAACCTCGCTCCGATACCACTTGTTGGAACTAAGGTAGGATCAATCGTCGCTGGAACGCTCGCACTTACACTCAGTCTCGACGAACACGCGAAGAACACAGGATGAACTCACGATGAACTCGGTGGACATGTTTTTTTTGGTGCAGCGCTCGAACTACTGCGTTTTCTGTTTTTCCTCCCTTTTATTGACTCGATTACATGCTCGCCATGATCCTGCATGTCCGCCCATGCCCCGATTTAGCTGCGCCATCCCACAACCACGGAACGTGGGCGCCATAGCCGGAACGAGCTCCACTGATTACTAACAGACGCGCACGACGCGCGGACGCGGACGACGCGGGCGACGCCGTGCTCCCAATCCTAGCTACTGATACAGACTCACGCAATACACACACACAACGGAAGTGGATACAACAAATAGAACTAGTATAACGTTGCGACCTTTGTGTAGCAAGGTCAATTTGTTGATCTCCATCATTATCAGTCATGCAAAGATCTTCATATTCCTTGATTATCTCATTGAATCTCACTCTAATTTTCCTTGCTCTTGCAGCTAAATCATGTACAGCAGGCACCATATCAATATCGCTGAAGTAGTCATCAATTACCTTTACAAAGAAAATGTTCTAGCAGATTAGTTAATATAAGAGGGAATCTGAATTACAAGATTCAGTTTACCTAAAAAGTCCATATGTCATGTGTCTATTGAGCTGTAAAAACTGCAACTAGAGAGGGATGAACTTTAGTTTCTGTCTATCCTCAATAGTGGATGCAAACATAAATCAGACCAGTGATCATAGGTCAGTGCACCTGCTCATAGCAAACATATTATTGTCTACAATTAAGATGATCATGCTTCATTAGGCACGGTTGCAATTTGGCTAAGCAAAGCATGAGAACTAAAATTGTCACTTATTTTTTGCGAGACCCACTTATTTTTACTGGGAAAGAAAATAAACAATAGTTTGTTTGCTAATCAACTGGACATCATTTTTTACATAATAACTCAAAACAAGCAGCCACTTGTTTATTATTTATATGCAATTCACGGTAAGGCACATGTGCCTTGTTCTCAGGTGACAAACCACAGCCATCCAATTTCCATCCAACCATCAACAGCACGTGAGGCATTTTTCCCCTTCTTCCTCTCATTTCTTCAGTTCTTCTTACCATCCATTCACTCCTTGACGATGTCCCTGCTGCAGGTCACTCACTGCCCCCCGCCGTGGTAACCATTCTGTTTTCTGCGCTACCCGACACTGCCCACGGCCGGCAGCACCCTGCCTCACCACTCCTCCCACCCAGTGCCGGCCCTATGGGTAGGCTACCGGGTGCGACGCCCGAGGGCCCAGACAGGTAAGGGGCTCAATCCCATCCCAGGTATACAAACCCCTGGTTCCTATAGTTTAACCGGCATCAACAAACTAATTAAGAGTAAGTATAATAACTTATTATAATAAATTAGCTAAATATTTTTATTATAAATTAGATGTTAATTTTTTAGAAGGTTATCTGAGAAATATTTGTCAGTGGCTTAGAGTTAGGGCCAGTTTGGTAGAGCTCCATCTGATTCTTAGAGTTAGGGCCAGTTTGGTAGAGCTCCATCTGATTCTTATTCTCTATAGAAGTTGATTCTCTGAGAGAAGTGATTTTGTGGCTAAAAGTGATTCTCTTTAATTCATTAGCATAAACTCTTAAAATCAGCATGGAGAATCACTTCACAGATCAGGAGAAGCACAGATCAGGGGAAGCTATTTTTTCAGCTATCAGCCTCTTAGTTCATTTTAGAGAATCACTTCTCGAAATCAGTAGAGAACCACTTCTCTCTGAAAAACTTTTTAGCAGAGCTCCTGGCTCATGCTAGATTCAGCACAGAATTAGCTCTAGAAGCTCGGTCAAACGAGACCTTAGCATCTATATATTATAATATTTTATACTCCCTCCGTCAAAAAACATACAATTCTAACATAATAACATGTTTTACTAATTATAGATTAAAAATAACAAATGTTTATGACATCAAATAAATATTATTACATTAGTTATGAAATATATTTTCATTATAAATTAATTTAGAGTCATTAACATGAATACTATTCACTAAAAACTTGATCAAACATGAATAGAATATCTTTATGTGATACGCCCCCTCCACAGTAGCCTCCCACAAGCTTCTTTCTTGGCTGCCCTTAAAACCAGAAAGCGGCCACCGCTGGCCATTGCCGACTGGGAGGACTGAAATTTCGCAGATACACTATATGACGTGACGTCCGTAGAGTCGTAGACCGTAATAAAACGCTAAACGTAACCCCCATTGGCATTTCATCGAATGCACAGCGTGCTCGTAAGAGTAGCAACACGATCGCCACGTACCTCCAGTCGGACGCGCTTGAGGCGGTGGCCGCTGTCGCTGCCTGCCCGCCCCACTGCGTCGAGGGCCTCTGCTCTGCGGCGCACGGCCTCGTACTCGCACTCGCTGACCACGTCCTCCGCGTCATAGGCCAGGCCCCTGAGTTCCCTGAGCCGGAGCCTGGCCGACGCGGAAGCAGAGCCCGGCGCGCGGCTGGGGAAGCCGTCATCGATCGCAGCGCGGATCCGCCGCATCGTCCTCACCAGCCGCGGCAGCTCCTCCACGTCCGCGTCCTCCTCGCCGTGCAGCCTCGGAGAAGGGCAGAAGCCCGGGAGCAGCAAGGAGAGCGTCCCGATCGCACGCTCCAGCGCCGCAGAAGCGAACGCTGCGGCCCCGGCCATCCCCGTCGCCGTCTCGACGAGGCGGGCAGGTGGCCGCTCGTCCGCTCAAACAGGCGAGTAGGCGACGGCGGAGACGGCCGTGCTCGTGGTCCGTTGGTTGAATTGCTCTGCGCGTGATTGATTCTCTATAAATTTCCATGGAGGCACGAAGGCCCACGAGGCCCGCGTTTTTAGCCCGACACGAGCACGGCACGGCCCGACTCTTCACGGGCCCGGGCTGGCATGGCCCGGCTGCACAGGCCGTGCTTGGGCCGCCCCCCAAGCCCGCGGGCCAGCACGGCACGGCCCGCAAAATGGGCAGCGGCCCGCAAGCGGCCCCAGCTCCGGCCTCCCAGCCACCGCCTCCCCGGGTCCCCCCGGCCCAACATCCCCGATCCCCCCCTCGGCCCATCTCCCCCCGCCGCGGCGCCGCGCCCCACTCCCGAACCCTAAATCCCTAATTCATTCGCCCTCTGCCCCTCTCATCTCTCGGCGCCGCACCCGCACCGCACCGCTCTGCGCTCTCGGCTCGCCTCGACCTCGCCGTCCGACTCCGACCGTCCTCCCCGTCTCCGGTGACCTCGATCCGCCTCTCGGCTTGACACCGGCGAGCTATTCTATCTCCTTTCCCCTCCTCCTCTCCCGTCTCCCTCTCCCTCTATCTCGGTGATTATGTGAGTTCGTGTTACTGTCTTCCCTCTTCCGCCGGTCGCCGTCCTTGCTAACGGTGTGTCATCTTCTCCTCTGGGTGGCCCGTGGCCCTTGTCTTCTCCGGCACCGGGCTCCGGTTGCGCAGGTAAGAGAAGAACCCTAACCTTAACCCTAACCCTAACCCTCGTCTTCTCGTCCATTGATCTGTCTTCTCTGCTTGCCTCTGCTTGATCTGATATTGTCGATTGTCGTCCTTCTCTTTGTGCAGGTCGGTTGCCGATGTGTCGTCCTCTAGCTGTGGCCTAGAGCGACCAAGGCGGCCACCCGCACCGTCGAGGAACCGGGCTGGAGAGGCTATGGCGGAAGACGATGGCGTCCTTCCGCCGGGCCTTGCTCCCGAGGGCGAGAACGATGATGACATCCGTGAGGATGCTGCTGCGTTGTTCGGTATCGATGTCGCAGACAGTTCTGCACCGGTCGATCTGGACGGCGGCGGTGGTGGAGAGGGGACAGGGGGTGGGACTGGGAACTCGAACTCCAACGGCTCTACTCCATCTGTTGCTGGATCTGGTAACTCTAATGTTGGTAAGCGTAAATCATCTGTGTGGGTTGATTTTGATGAGATATTTGAGACTGTGAATGGAGTTAAAACTTGCACTAAAGCTACCTGTAAAATGTGTAAGACCACTTTATCTTCTAGATCTAGTGCTGGCACTGGTCACTTGAAGAGGCACCAGAAATCTTGTAGACTGAAAACTGACCAACGTGCTAGGGTTCAGTCTAGGCTTGCTTATAATCCTGATGGTTCTGTGCATAATTGGGACTATAAACCTGAAGTTGCTAGATCTGAATTATGTCGTTTGATTGCTAGGCTTGATTTGCCATTAAGTATTGGTGAGACAGATGCATGGGAAGAGTACATTGTACGTGCTCATAATCCTAGGTTCACTAAGGTTTCTAGACAGACCACCACTAGAGACCTTAGTAAACTATTTACTGAACGTCGTAATATGCTTAAAAATCATGTTTTATCTGGTGCTTCATCTGTTGCTTTGACCTCTGATATATGGTCTGATAATGCTAAGAAGGACTACATTAGTGTAGTTGCTCATTATGTCAGTGCAGATTGGGAATTACAGAAGAAAGTAATTGGATTGAGGTTGATTGAGGTAAGGCATACTGGTGAGAACATTGCTGAAAAAATGGCTTATGTGGTTCAGGAATTTGGCTTGATTGACAAAATATTTTCTGTGACTCTAGACAATGCTTCCTCTAATTCTAAGGCAATGGATACTTTGGCCCCATGTTTGCTGGTTATTTGGGTTCGGATCCTTTAATTTCTAATCAGCATGCTTATCCTCTTGTGCATCAACGCTGTGCTTGTCATATCATTAATCTAATTGTGAAATCTGGTTTAAAGAGGTTTAAACCTTACACTGAAGACTTTAGAACTGCTATTAACTTTTAAATTCTTCTAATCATAGAATTGTCATGTTTAAAAACTATTGTAATGCTCAAGGTGTTAGGCCTAGGAAGTTTGGCTTAGATATGGAGGTTAGATGGAATGCTACATACCTTATGCTTAAACATTTGCTTCCATATAAGGATGTTTTCTCTGTATTCATTAATGCAAATTTTGGTGTTAAGTTGTTGACTGCTAGACATTGGTACATAGCTCAAAAATTTTTAGAGTTTCTAGAAGTATTTTATGAATCAACAGTTGTCCTCTTTGGTGTTTACTATCCAACTAGTTCACTTGTTCTGCACCATTTGCTTGACATTGCTGCTCATCTTCATGAAAATGAAAATGATCAAAATCTAATTGTTGTTGTCTATCCTATGAAGCTGAAATTTCTTAAGTACTGGCAAAAAATACCTCTGTTATATTCCTTTGCTTTCATTCTTGATCCTAGAGCTAAGTTGAGAGGTTTGTTTAATGTTCTCCAAATCCTTAAAGAGAATATTGGTGTTGATAAAAATTCATATTATGCTGATGTTAAAACTGAAATTTACAAGTTGTTTGCCAAGTATGATAAAAAATTTGGTGCAGCTAGGACTCATAGGCCCACACATCCTGCAATGCCTTCAGGTAAGAAAAAACAGGCATGGGGCAGAATATTTGGAGGACCTGGATCATCTGGTATTGTTGGTCCTTCCCCTACCTCCACTCCATCTTCATCTTCCTCTCAAACTGCTTGTGCTGTTGGTTGTGAGCTCACAGCTTACCTGGACAGTGACAATGTCACTGCATATGAGGATGATTTTGATTTGCTTCTCTGGTGGCGTGACCACAAACTAACCTTTCCTGTCTTATCTATTATGGCAAGGGATATTATGTCTGTTCCTGTTTCTACAGTTTTTTCTCAATCATGCTTTATCTTGACAGGGAGGATCATTGAAGAGCGTCGACGACGCTTATTGCCAGAAACTATGAAAATGTTGGCTTGCATAAAGGATTGGGAGTTGGGTGAAAGAAGACTGCAACATGCTGTTGACAACCCAGAGTTAGAAGAGTCTTTTAAGAATCTCTATCTTGATGAAGAAATTGACAATGCATCTGGTGCTCCTTCGGTTGGCACATCTGTGGCTTCTGCTGGTTGAGATGTGAGAAGTGAGAACTTGAGAGAGACTGAGAGAACCTGAGAGTTGAGAGTTGTGATCTATAATTTTGATTTTTGAGTCTGTGTGATCTGTAATTCTGTAAACAGTGAACCTAAGTTGGAAGACTTAATTATTATAAGAGCTGTGTTGCACTCTTTTTTCCTTTCTGGGGTTTCTCACAAGGGTGAGTTTTACCCAGAAAGGTTTTTAATGAGGCAGCATTGCACACAGCTCAATTATCCTTTTTAATCCTTCTCTTTCTCTTTGTTTCTGTGTTTTTCTACTTGTGATAATGATTTATGACTTATGAGTTAACTGGGATTGGAATTGGATCATTGGAATTTGGAACTTGGAATGTTTTCTGTATCTAGATTCTGGAGAGGTGTTTTTTGTTGGACGGGCCATGGGCTGGCCCGGCCCGCCGATTATGTGCGTGCCTATCGGGCGGCACGACCCGAAGATAGGCCCGTGGGCCCGTGCTTGGGCCGGGGGTGAGGCACGTGGGCCACTAAGGCACGGCACGGGAGGCCCGCGGGCCATGTCGGCCCGGCACGGTGCGACCCGTGCCCGGGCCGGGGCGGGCCGGGCCGGCCCGTTGGCCATCTATAATTGTCTCGCAGCTGAAGACCTGAAGTCAACAGTCCCTCACTCCCTCTATCCTATCTCTATCTATATTATTTATTATTTATTATTATTATATTATTATTTATTATATATAACTAAAACATGGATTCACCGAGCTATATATTATATTATTTATTATTTATTATATATATTACATTATTTGTTATATATATATGGATCCCTATTAGGAGCCGAGAGCTTCCAATAATTATTGGAAGCCCCAACCAGCCACCGTACACTTTCACCAGACCACCCACGCCTCATGGAGCTGACGCGCATACAGGTAGGATACTGGTCCGTACCCAGCAGATCCGGATGCGTAGAATCCTAGGTCGCGCTGCGTAAAAATAGTTTTCTGCCAATAATGCATAAAAACTAGTAGTTGAATGTATAAAACTAACTTTGTTACTGCATTAAAACCTCTATGCGGGATAGACATCTCTCCTGACACATGGCTGACAATGCTAACGCATGCATGCATTGCAAGGAATCTAATCTAATTTCTTCCATTTTTTCGCGATAACTCTTCAACGAAACATCAAATTCAAAAATAGTTTTCACCATTTGAATCCTGACATTTTTATGCACGATTCAAGATTCATTTTGAATAGTTTTTAAAATTCATAACTTTATGCTTTAGGGTATAGAGTTTAACGCAACATAGAATCATGTGACTGTCAGCATAGAAACAGGTAGACAATCTGATGTTCTTTGAAATTTTAAAATTTGAATCAAGGCACATTAATATGAAAGTTTTTATCGTAGAGCAATGCATCATTAGCAAGTGCAAAATGTATAAAAATTTTACAAAGGATAGAATCATTGTCCTCTATTCCCTCTCCTTTAGCGGATTATTGTTTCAAAAACCGTATTGGGCCCACCCAACTCCATCTTCCCTCAGGGATGTATAATTAACAGAAGGGGAGTGCATAGAACCTAACCACATCCCTGTTCAAGTGCCGAGAAGGCCGGGCTCGATGTCATGCCACTTTTGCATTCAAGTATAGAAACCCATCGAACTACGTATATAATCATGTGACAAAGAGCATAAAAATATGTAGATGATATCAAGTTTTTCAAAAACTGAAATTGAAATTTGAATCATGGCACGTTGGTGTCAAGATTCTCATCATAGAACAGTGCATAATTAGCAGATAAAATACATAGAACCCATGTAAAAGCATAGAATCATCGCTCTCTTCTACTTAGAATTTGAATTCAACTTATCCTAATGTATAGAAACTAATAGCTTGAGGTATAGAAATCTATGTTATACATCACATGCAAAGAACTTTTACAACATAGTTTCATCGCGCATAAAAACTCTATGGATGTAAACATAGAAACTCATCTATATTTTAGTATAAAATTTGAAATTTGAATCTATTGCCATCGAGATTCTATTATTCTTGCGGACTCTTCCGACGCATGGAATGTTGAAGACGAGAGCATATAAATAACATAACAAATGCATATATTCATACAAGAGCATAGAAATAACATAACAAATGCATATATCTCCAGCATCACTTTTACGTCACTTTTACATTATGCATAGAAATCTATTAAACTCAGCATAGAAGTCACAAATATTTCTGAAATGACAGTTTTAACAATGCATACAAATCTATGATTGCAAGCATAAAAACAGTATTTTTCTCGGTATACTTGCAGTCACAGTTTTCTCTATGCATAAAGGCTTATGCTTGGAAGCATAAAAACTATCTATCATCGCCGCTCCACGTCCGCCGCCACGTGCAACCGTGAGCTCCAGGACATCATTGCATAGAACTGTAGATCAAATAAAAATAAAACGGATCACAGAACCTCCATCCGTGTAGTTAGCATAGGACTACTGTAACACCCTGATTTAATTTTTCCCCAATTTAATAAAAGGAATTAGAAATTAAATAGGTTGGCTAGTTTATTAGAGGAGGAAAATAAAATTTATTTATCATTTTTCTGTTGCATTCATGCCATTGCATATTTTTATTGAGTGGAAAATAATTTTTTATTAAACCCGTATAGGGCGTATCGAATTTATTCTATTTAGAAAATCAACAACATGATTTATAAAAAGTTTGCAAAATCAAACTCAAATTTTATTTTCAAAACTTAGGAAAAATATTTCCAAATATTTCAAACTTGTTTTTAATTTCAAACAGATTTTAATTTGATTTTTTAAAAAAAGACTTTGGAAAAGAAATTTCAAAAGAAAAGAAAAAGAAAGAAATGGCAAAGAGGTCTCTCTCCCTCATTTTCCCCTCTCCTGGCCGCTCTCTCCCTCCTCACCCTTTCGGCCCACGTCCTCCCTTGCTTCCCCGGGCCGCCTTCACTCTCCTCCCTCCGCATGGGCCAAGCCCAGCCGGCCGGCCCGCCTCCACTCCTCTCTCCTGAGCTGCTCTTCCCCTTCCCTCTCTCCCCACGGCCCCTCTCCTCAGCGCCGGCCCGCTCCCTTCTCCAGCCGGCCCACACTCCCTCCGGCCCACTCGCCCGCGACCGCACCGGCCTCCTCCTCTTTCCCCTCATCGCGCCGAGCCAGTCGAGGCCGCTCCGCACGCTGGCGCGAGCCACCTCCGCGCCCTCCCTCACTGCGCACCGTGGCCCACCCGTCAGCCCTCTCCCTCAACCTCCAGCCCGCCCTAGCCGGAGCCGCACAGGTGACCACCCCATCCATCGATCGGGATAAGCCGCAGCCGCTACCCCGCTCCCCTCTGCCTTCAAGTAGCAACGCGTAGTCCACCCCGCGCCAACCCATCTCCCTGACCCTAGGCCCTCGTTTCCTCCATCGCTGAGTGCCGCCACCATTGCCGCGCCAGCATCGTCTTGCCACCGCACCGCAGAGCTTGCCACCGCCCGCCTTGAGCCCTCCATCGAGTTGGTCAAGGTGCGCCGCATCAAGGAGACCCGCCCCTGGACAACCCGGAGCTAGACTGCACCATCCCCGACTGCGCCGGAGTTCCAGAGCGCCGCCGCCGCGACACCGCGTCATCTGCCGTCCCTGGACCTTCCCCGGCACCGAGAGCACCACCACCAAGACCGTTGTAAGGTCCTCTGTCGATCCAACCTTTTCTCGTAGCCTCTATCGTACTCTAGCTGTCGCTCCGAGCACGCCGGGCACCCTGGCCATGGCGCCGCCACGCTGGAGACAGGCGCCGCCGCGCCAAACCCCGCCGGCGGTCACCCTGGCTTCCCCTTTTTGTTCCCACCGTCCGATCTGAAACCAGCGGGTCAGATTAGATCGAACCCCGAAGGGGTATGCGCCAGGCGCATAGCGCCGTGGACGCGGTGCACCTGGCCACGTCTGCCAGTCCACTGCACAGCGTGGTGCACCGCACCATTGGCATCACACCACGTGGCGCCACGCAGGCAGCCACGCCGGCTACCTCACCACGGCCGGTCAAATTGCACTGAGGCCCTTCCCGTTTTCCTTAATCAACCCGCACTCCTATTCAACTGTTCACTGAGTCTTGGAAAAATAGCGATCTAGCCCCTACACTTTTCCGAAAACGAGGCGCGGTCCACCCCATGGCCGCCCGCCCAGATCTAATCTGAGCCGTTTGTCGCCCGATCAACGGCTGACAACCCACCGTACCCCTTCGCCGATGCCATTTTGCTAAAGAGACCCTCCATTTTTCTTGAATCAACCCGCCGTCCACTTCTACTATTCCTTGAGTCTGCGCGATTCTTCTGAACTAGCCCCTGATGTTTCATCGAATTGAGGCCCGGTCCAGTGCCATTTCGTTTTCAGTTTTTTTTATTTATTTAAATTACGAAAATGAGTTTAATCAAATTACAGTTTTGCCATTCAACTTTAAATGCTCATAACTTTTGCGTTTTAACTCCGATTCGACCCATTCAACTTGCGTTAGTTTCATAATTTCGTTCTCTACGCAGTAGATCTATTAGTTTACTATTTTCATACTGTTTGTTGTACTGTTATTTATTTCTATGTATTGTGCCATGTATGTTGCTTGGGCCAGAGAGTGCGGAGTACGAGGACGCTCCAGACCATCCTTGCGACCCAGTTGATTCGACCCAGTCCGAAGGCAAGTGTCCTTGAACATCTTGAACCTACTTAATTTTACTTTTGGTACTAGAGTAGTTAGATCTTGTAGATGCATGCTTGTCATTAATTTGAATCTCATGTTATGGTTTACTAGAATTTGTACATATTATCCTTGTCGCCTGTTTTGGGATGTTCGGGTAGGTGTCTTGCTTAGCCCTGCAGTCATGGTTGGGATGAGAGTTAAAATGTTTATAATCTTGATTAATGAACTATGAAACGAATGTGGACATGGTAATTTTGTAGTAACATGGTTATTAGGTAAATCCGGCAGGATGGACCCGTATTGGTGGTTTTGTGCCGTGGGTCTCGGCAGCTGCTTTTGGTTTTTGGTTCTGGGCGAGTGCTAGATTTATCCTGTCTGGATCCCTAGGACCCGGTTCTTGGACAAGTAACCCGGCAAAACAGCGCAACCATGAGATCTAGATGGGCTGGACCTGGCTAATTAATTAGCAACCTTTAAGTTGAGGGTCCACACGGGGTTTGTTTTAGTGACTTCAGGTGCGGTTGCCTGATGGACTTCAGGTGTTGGTTGCTCGGTGTGACTCCGAGTGTGGCTTGCTCGGTGCGACTCCGAGTGTTGTTACTTTTCTACAGTATCTGTGGCTATAACCTAGTAAATAGGTGCATAGGATTAATAGGATTAATAGGGTGTGTCGCTTTAGGCGCTTGAGTCAAACAAAGTCAGCCTACCTTTGTTATAAGCCTCATAAGCATATATTTCCCACACTTGCGGAGTACATTTCGATGTACTCACCCTTCCTCTTTGTCCCCCCTGCTACCCCACCCAGACGCTGGAGACTACGCGTACGAGGAGCAGGAGTATCCAGAAGACGGAGGCTACGACCCTGACGACCTGTACTAGGATGGCGCTACCCCGGTCGACCTTCCTGTGGAGTGGAGTCCAGATCTTCCGCATCGACACCAGAGTTTATTTTAGAGTTAGACTGAGAGTCTGTACTTTTCTTTTGGACCCGAGGGTCATTTTTGTAATAATGTATGATATATTAATAAAGCATTGTTTTGATATTTACTATGATGTGGATATATGTATGAAAATTGATCCTGGCATACATATATTGTGCTCCAATTTTGTTCTTAAAATTGGGGTGTCACAACTACGATCCAACAATATATAAAATTATTTAGAAGTGCACAAACAATTGCTCCAACAATATATAAAAATGTGCTTTAATAATGAATAAAAAATTGTTTCAACAATATATAAAACACAAACCTTGTTTCTCACTTAGTGCATAGAAAACCAGAAATCAATTTGAATTCAAATTATATGTGAAGCTAAAAGCTGGCACATGCATAGTACTGAAGCATCTACCCATAGTCGTGCATAAAACTCTACTTTTAGTGGTATATAGAAACCAAAAGAACTTTGCTAGAAATTTAAAATGCACAACTAATATAGGGACATATGATTAACAACCTGCCAATGTATAGAACCCCTAGGGGTTAATGTTTGTCTTTGAATGAACACTGTTCTAAAAAGTCTAGCACTCATGTTCCTCTATTTTCATCCTCTATACTGTCTGGTCATCAAGATTCTCTCCTCTATACTTATTTCTCCCGCATTCATTCATCCTCTATATCATCCTCTATCCACTATGGGTCCACTTGTCACTTTATCTAAATATATATCCATAAGAGATCTAGTTTTAAAGAATTAATTGCAACGAATTTAATGGTGGAATCGGAATTTAATTTGGATTTTCGGTTTGTGAGATATAATATTTTTTGTTGCAAACTAAGGTGGGGTCCACCGCACACTCCCTCTCCGCGCGCATGCAGCAGGCCTGCGCCATCTCCGGTAATTTTTCTTCTCTCCGCTCTGAATGACGTACGTGCGCATGTAGCGTCTGCTATACCGGCTCCCGGTGCGTGCTTTTTTTTACGCTAAACAGATATAGCGCGCGCGGTAGCGTACGCGGTGCGGTTCGTCTAATGTATAATTATCAGTTGTATCAACGCATAGAACCATGGTGTCTCACCGGAAGACGTCTACTATCATGCCTGGGGAGACGTGCCAATGACAAAAAAAAAGAAATCTTGTCGCCACTCATGGTGAGATCCTGCATTGTCGGGCACCTTGAGAAATCCATACGCCCGTAAACCTTGCATCTGTGAGCTCCACCCTCGTCGGGAGATGCGATTGAAAGGCACACCGCCATCGAGGGACCAGCGCTCCCTCTCCTGGAGGTGGACTCGGACCACCTGGGCCCGCCACTACCGGATTCGAAAACTTTGTCGTGCGCCTCAGGCTCATGGCGAAGCTGCCGAAGCACACAGCGATATTTTTGCCGTAAGCAACGCACAACGTTACGCGCACGGCACAGAACATGACAGTAAAGGCCTTCTTTGTCGTGTGCTATTCATCGGACGCTCGGCAAAACTATCGTCGTGAGCTCCACCCAGCTCTCGGCACACAAAAGTCGACTAACGGCCGGAGGGCACTAAGACAGCGCGCTTTGCCGTGCACTGAGACGGCCGGGGGCACTGAGATGGTGGCTGACCGGGATCAACGGCGTCAGCGTCAGCTCTTTGCCGTCGGTCTACATCAAGCTCACGGCAAAGAGCTTTTCCACCGTACGCTTCTTTTATGTTGTGCGCTTTCTAGAGGCACACGGTAAAGTATCTGCCTTTGCCGAGAGCCTTTGTGCTGGTTTACGACGAAAAGACATTATGCCGAGTTTCTTATGTTTGCCGTGAGCCGTGGTCGAGGCTCTCGGCAACGATCCTCTTTGCTGAGTGTCCGACGGGCAGCACACGGTAAAATTTCTGGCCCACCGCATAGTTTGGATTTCCGGTAGTGCGCAAACTAGCCACGGCGTGGCAGATCCACAGGCAGGCAGGCCGCCCCGGCTCAGATCGTCATCTAGCTTGCGTTTGTATGCATCGGAAAACACCTCGTCCAGCTCCTCGGAGTCGCCGTCCAACTCGTCGCAGAGGATGTCGCACTCGTGCACCGGGACGGCGGCGTCGCGGAGGAAGTGGGTGATGAAGTTGGTCAGCTTCGACGCCGTCCAGGCCCAGCCACGGTGGCGAAAGAAATCCCCTGTTCTCGGTCAGATCGTAGCGAAAGAAAGCGGGCTAGTATAGAAAAAGAAAAGCGAGGGAATCAGACAAGAAAAAGAAAAGCGGGGAATCGTTGCCTGGACGCCGAAGGTGTTCTGCTTCTGCGCGATGGCGGCAGTGATGATGGAGGAGCAGTAGGCTCCTTGGGCCGCGCAAGGCTTGATGTCTGCCTGGATGCCCGCGCCGGCGCCCATGCGGGTCTGCGCCATCGACAGGGAAAGAGGACGAGGGCGAGGCGGTCTGCAGCCAGTCCGGAAGATGTTGGTGCCGCCACCGTCACGGTGGCAAACGACCCTAAAATTCAAATTGAAGGATCAGACTCAATAAAGATCGAGCCGTAATATTATATAATTTTGAACTAAAAATAGAAAGAGTCAGGTTAGATTACGAAGGAGTGATAAGGGTCATGGTCCATTACCACCCCTGCTATCAGGCCCCTCGGCCACGGAGTCAGCCACCCGTCGAGGAAAGAGCGTGACGCTGTTGCCGGGGAAGGGCCAACGCGGAGGTCACCGTCGCCCGCGCCCGTGGCGAACCAGACGCAGGAGCCACTGACCAGGATGCTGGGTGGGGATTAGGGTTCGGGACAATATATATGACCTGAAACGGTAGGGTCTGGTGGGCCAGTGGTGTATCAGTGGGCTGATTTAGTTGGGTTGGGCTAGAACCTGGTTTGATGCAACCAGGATACACTAATTAAGGCTGGGGCTTTCTCTAATTATTGAAAACCCTAAGCTCCCAATAGAGTATCTAAGGCCCTGTTTAGTTCCTCTATTTTGCAAAATTTTCCATCACATCAATGTTTGGATGTATGTATGGAGCATTAAATGTAGGTAAAAAAATAATTAGTTGTACTTTTAGTATGTAAATGTCGAGACGAATCTTTTGAGTCCAGGTAGTCCATATTTGGACAAAGTTTGTCAAATAACAACGAAAGTGCTACAGAAATTTTTTTTGCAAAATTTCCCAACCAAACACACCCTAAATAATATATCTATCTATCTATGTATAAAGGAGCGTAGGAATTGAGAATAGCTTTTCACCCTGATATTTTCTACCCACCTTGCTTCTTCTCCTTTAGATCTACTTCAAACTCAGATCCAACACATCTAATACTCTCATACTAATATGACGAGCGGACCCAAGTCAGAAACGTCGGAAACTATTTACATTGACAGGTTGTTTTAGTTTTGCGGACGCCTTGCCCTGGATTTTTTTCCTCACCGTCCTCATCTGTACTCGCTCGCCATACCCACGTACCCATTTGGCCGCTCGCATGTATACAATGCCCATCTCGATCAGTTTCGATCCCCTTCCGTATTTGCGACGGCACTCCAACCGCTTCTCCTCGGCGTCCTCCTCGGACTCCTGCAGGAAACCCTCGCGCCGGTGCGGGGGGCCATGGTGGTGGTGGCGGAAAGCCCGAGTTAACGCGTCCAGCCGCATGGTGTTCCGTGGCCTGGAGCGCTGCTCGAGCACGCCAGCGTCGGTGGCACTGTGGCAGGCATCAGCCCCACGCCGACCGTAGTCGAGGGGCATGGAGCGATCCTACTCGGCCAATGTGCGCTTGGATCCGGTGATCGATGTCTTTGGCTTCGGGCACCTGTTCATGACATCGTCGCCGCCCACGGAGACGAAGGCCGACAGAGCCACAGGTCGCACGAACCGGCCGGAGATGCTAGCCATGGTGCTGAGAGATCCACAGGATTAGGCAGTGGACACGTTGGTAATAATGCATCGAATTCTCGTTGTCTCTATTTTTTTTTTGGTAGTTTCTCTCTTCTCTGTATTCCATGTTAATTTTCTCGCCTTCCTTCCTTGCATTGCGATCATTGTAATATAGCGCCAACCTTTAGTCCAGTTTTTAGGATTTGAACAAAGAAATTCCAGAGAAACTTTGGTGAGATCTGAATTGCCACTCCGAACTGTAACTCTGATCCTCCCAAGACAACAACATCTCCATGGCGTGGATCGACGAGAAAGGGCCCTATGACTTCGCCTCCGCTGACGGATCTGCACGGCGGCGGCACTTTGCTGCGCGTACATACGGTTGGGGCGTTGGCGAGGACGGGCCCTATGACTTCGCCTCCGCTGACACGGAACTGCACGGCGGCGGCAGCACTCTGCTGCGCGTACACGTGGCTGGTGGCGTTGGCGCACATCCGCACAGCAGTAGTGTGCTCGATCGACCGGTGGCGATGACTACGCCCACGTCATCGTCGGTGCCTTGCAGGCGACCGAAACCCACCACAGATATGCTCGCCCCTTCTCTTCCTTCCTGCAAATCTATAAGCAGCCAATGTGCGAAGAATGATTTTATGGTGACAATAATAGCATCCCTTCTGACGTCATGAACCTCATATTCTATTGGTGAATAATTTTTTCTACATGCTTTTCCTTTCCATTACCATTTGTGCGAAATATAGTTGATTTTGAGGAATAAAACAATGCCAAAACAATGATTTGGTAACTATATCTTCTACTGTATATATAAGCTAAAAAAGGGCTTGTGAATAAATGTATGAGAACTGAATAGGTCATACCTGTGTTATGGGATTAACCGTATATATATTTCTTTACAGATAATAAGGAATGCCTGCCAAAAAAAAAAACTCGATGGGTAGCCAGCTAATAGGGAAAAAAATGCTGAATCTGTTCGTGCGAACATGAGCGGACAAAGATTTAATTAATGTGCTTGCCTGAGATAGTCTTGCTTTATGAAAGCCTCAATCATGAATAATCTATTCAGATAATTATTAAGCTATTGGTACTTTTGTTGGTCATACTAAGAATTCCCTTAATTCAAAGCAGTGTGTGCTTTGTTGTATGATCAGTGTCAATTATTGAACTGCATTATGTAAGTGTAAATCCCCTTCAATTCACACTGATTCCGTGTAATTTAATTAATCATTTTTTGAAAAGTATATTCAATCTTTTGGCAGTCTACAGATACTCACATGTCTTTGGTTACCAATTTGCTTGAAACATCATAATTTATAGTTGAAACAATAGTCAGTTCAAAATTATTTTACATTTGTTCTGATGAGGGTTTGCCAAGAAACTGATTGTCAACAGAAAGATGTTGTCGAGAGATCTCGGAGGGTAAGTAATTAGTCCATCACGATGCAACTTCTGGTCTGCAGTCTTCATTTTGCAGTGATAAATATTACTTGGAATAATATGTCAACTATTTAGAGTATCCCAAGGTCTAAATTCTTGAACATAATGCACTAATCAGGCTTCCCAGAAGATGGTGGCATTCCAGGTCATCTGAGAAACTATAACTATTTACAAGATATAATATATCAGCTCAATCTTATGCAAACCAGGAAGGTGTTACGTAGTTTTAAGCATTTTCATTTGTAATATTTACTTAAATGCAAACCAAAAGGATTCATAAGGTGGCAGCATTCAAGAGATCTGAGAAGCTAACTATTTACACAATATAATATATCAGCTCAATCTCTTGCAAACCAAGAAAGGTGTAAAATAGATTTAACAATTTTAATTTGTAATATTTAATTAAATGCAAACCAAAAGGATTAATTGCATTGATTTCTCTACAGAAATGTTTGTTACTAGCTTACTACAGTTCTCATATCACTTTGCTCAATGCAGCATATATGTACAATATGCCACCTTTTTTACACAGTATATTTTGTTTTTGAAAATATGGCAACAGACCTCTCAAATAATTAAGATGGAAAAGATTTTATATACAGAAGGATTCATGCCTTCTTAACTTCTCTGTTCTTCCATACCAACTATTCCTTTGAATTTGTTATTTATGAAGTGATGATTTTAGATCTTAGGCTTTCCCACATAAACAAGAGATTACAAGAGAGAAGGCCTTGGTTCGATCTGCTCCTATTTTAGGAATTCAGTAATCAAGACCTACATAGTGAATGGTATGTTGCTCCTCTTCCATGACTAATGTTGTATAACAAAATTATGTTTCTTGTCCAATTTCTCATGCTCATTCTATTTTTCATTATTTTTGCATCATGTGTGTGCTTTTTTATTTCTAGCACTTGAGGAACTTAGTGAATTGAGTTACTTGCATTTCTTACTTGTGCTTGTTTTGTGACAAACACACTTGCTTTTGAAAGACATACATGCATGTACGTGTGTACCCGCACACAACAATATTACTGTTCTTTTTGACCTAGCATAAAAAGTAATATAGTTTTTCCCTAGATTGTGCAACAACTTATGGTCAATGCGGAAGGCCAACTACTATTGTTATATACTAGAGCAACCAAGCAGGGTAGGGGAAGGATCGTACCATAACGTAAACGATAGTTCTTGTGAAAGAAAGTTATCTTTTCAGTTGTGGATTGAATTTTGATATGAACACAAATTATATAGGTAAATGGTGTTGGTGCTTAACAACGAACTCTTGTTGTAAATACATAGTTTATTTATACCTGAATTCTTGTCATCTATTGCATGAATTGAACAGCCAACTCTTGCATTGAATACATATTTTTATTTCTATCTGAATCGAATATGCATTATTATTTCCCAAAAATTTCAATGTAATCTCCTTTACGAATATTCATTTTTTTATGGACACGTGTGTGCCGCACATGCCTGTCCACTAATATAATAAATATATGGATACTCAATAGTTATTGGAAGCTCCAGCCATCGTGCACCTGGTTTAACCAGATCACTCAGCAGCTTATTGGCCCCGCCACAAGGCCCATCAGACCCACTATTTATGTATCCCAACCCTAATCCTACGCCCAGCCACCAACCCTGCGGCCTAACCCCGACCCCCATTCATTTCAAATCCACACTCTCTCCACCTTCTTTCTCTCTCATTCGCCATCGTCGAGGTCGCCGTCGGAGGGCAGTGCAGCTCTAGTCCCCGTACGCATGGCCTCCTCCTCGTCGGCCCCGTGCCACTACTAGCATGGGCACCTCCTTCGACCGGTTGTTGGGGGAAGGGACCCTCGGCAGTGGCGCCGCTCAGGCTGGCTCGAGGAACGACCTTCGCGCAACCCGCTCTCGCTCTTGAACCCTCTCAACTCTTTTATCTCCGTCTTTTGGACCCTTCGGGCGGGTTTGCTAACCTTCGCACACGATTTCGACCCTCGGGGTTCGTTGCATGTCTTGCAGGCAATGGCGCGCAAAGAACACAGGAGGCAACCCTCGAGCATCATGAACACGGCGGGGGTCCGACCTCGCCGCCGGCGGAACCGAGGGTCTGACCCCGCTTTTTCCGCGAAGGCAAGCAAGGCCTAATGGCGGCGGGCAGGAGGAAAGCAGGCTAGGGTTTCGACTCCAGTTGTGTTTGTACAATTCTGCCCTTCCGTGGTACAGCGCAGAAGAATCTTTCTTGTACCCTTTTGTAATCTGGTTGATGCCCCTTGGTATCCCCTATAAATACCGGGGGGTGAACAGTGTAATGGGGCGCGTTTTTGGGAATAGACCCACAGTATCACTGTTCTTGTTTCCTCTGCACCTTCACTTGGTTCTGACGATTGGCCACCTTCGCCACCCCCCCTACACGTGTGCGGAGGTTGGGCAAGTGTGTTACCCACAGTTTGGCGCCGTCCGTGGGGATTCGAAGTTCGAAATGGCGGGAAACAGAAGGGCTTCCACTACTAGAGACCATCGCGCGGCCAGAGACGCTACGGCGGTAGTTTCACCTGTTGAAGAGATTGTGGAACCTTCGGGAGAAGAAGAAGTCACCCCAGGGACAGAGGTCCCGGAACCTCACACTCGGCTAGTATCATAGCCACACCCACACACCTCCGGAGAAGGCGGAAGAGGAGATGAAGAGGAGTTGGGGCTTGAGGCTTTGGATAGGCTCCAAGCTGAATTGCAGGAGAAGAAAAGACGCCTTGACCAGCTCGAAAGGCACAACCGTCTGCGCGCCATCAGGCAAAAGGCGGATGAAGCAAGGGAATAGCTTCGGCGAATGGAAGAGTCCCTCACGGCAGCTGAAGCTGAAGCCGAGGGTTGGAATGATAGAGAAGTGCCGCCCCGTCATGAGGGGAATGAACAGTTGGGCCAGGGCAACGCCCGTCAGCCACCACCACCCCCACCACCACCAAATTTTCGCTAACTCTACCCAGAAGAGCGAGAGCCAAACCTTCGCATTCAGCGAAGGGCCCAACAACACCAGATGCCCTACGACCCAAGATCACCACTCTCCCAAATACTGCAAACCCAACCCTGGCCACCATGCTACAATCCACAAAATTTGCCCCGTTATGATGGACTCACCGACCCTCGCCAGTTCATAATGAGCTATGAAGCGGCAGTCGCTGCAGCAGCAGGAGATGAATCAACAATGGCAAAATCTTTCGTAATCATCCTTCGTGACATAGCGCAGACTTGGTACAGCAACCTTCGCCCTGGAACAGTAGACTCCTGGGCCAACCTCAGAGACAGACTCTGCACAAACTTCAAGGGCATCACAACAGCCCCTTCAAACCCCATCGAGCTGTTCAACTGCAAACAAGAAGAGCGCGACTGCAAGACTACTGGCGAAGGTTCATCTAGATTGGGGCAAGAACTCCGGGGATATCTGACGAGGCCGTCATCCTCGCTGCAGTCAGCGGCCTGCGTCCAGGCCCGTGTTCCTTAAAGTTCGCCAGGAAACCAGCAAACACAATCGAAGAGCTTCATGATACAATGGAAAGATACTGTAGAGCGGACATGGACTTCCGGGCAAAGTCCGATGCTCGAAGGTCGCAGCAAAAACCATAGTTGAGGCCACAAGCGAGAGAGAACAACCCTCGCCAAGATCAAAGCAACATTGGAGCGATCAACAAGGCAAATCCACTAGAAGACCAAAGAAGGGGCACTCAGCCTTCGGGCAACCAAAATCCACATGGATTTCCACCCCCGCCCGACCAAAGAAACCAACAGAGGGACCCAGCCAAAATGTATTGTCATTTCTGTGGCCAAGGAAAGGGGCACACAACAAAGCAATGTGAGTGCTTCGCGAAAGGAAAAGAGTACCAGGAATCCAAAAGAACCTCATCAACAGAAAACAGAACCATCAATCACACCAGAAAGCCAAACTTCAACCCAACCCACCCTCCTTACCAGTACACCCCATAAACTACGGCTTACCTTCACACCAACCATTCTACGCTCAACACCCCACACTACAAGCACACCTCATATCAGCCAACCTCGATTCCTCAATGACAAATGTACCATACACTGTCACTTTCCCAACAACCCCTCACACCCAAGCCAACCAACAAGCGAGCAACACTCTACCACCACCACCACCAATACCAGCCTTACCAGCTCCACAACCTATCAAATCTGAAGCTCAAACCCAGACAACCATCAACAACCCAACATCAACCTTCGTGTGATATTAGCTATCACCGGAGGCTCCAACGAAGATCATGGAAACAAAAGGCAGAGAAAATAACACGCTAGAAGAGTGCACCACGTAGCTGTCGAAGGACCGCACAAATTTGGGCGATGGTCCCATATCCCAATAACCTTCGATTCCGGTGACATGAAATTAAGGGATTACCCACACATTGACGCTGTGGTAATCGAAACCAACATAGCTGGGTGGACAGTCACCAAAATCTTGGTCGACAAGGGAAGCTCCGCAGACATCCTGTTCGCCACGACCTTCAACAGCATGAAGCTTGACAAGAACCTTTTGCAACCCGCTGGCAAGCCCCTATACGGTTTCGGTGGTCGACAAGTAAGAGCAATAGGCAAAATCTCTTTACCCGTAACCTTCGGAGATCAAGTAAACTGCAGAACTGAGCACATAACCTTCGACATGGTTGATCTGTTTTATCCCTACAACGCAATCTTTGGCCGAGGGGTCACCAATGGATTCAACGCTGTCATCCATCCTGCATACCTCTGCATGAAGCTTCCTGCCCCGAAGGGTGTGGTTGCAGTTTATGGAGACCAAGACGTTGCAAGGGCAGTTGAGGGAACTGTAGCACCTGGGCAACGCAATGTCCACAATCTGTCAAAGCCTCGAGCACCAAACCTCACCACCGAAGGCGAAGTTTGCATTGACCAAGCAAAAGCATCACCCAAAGAAGAAACCAAGCAAGTACAACTCTTTGTGGGAAACTCAGAAAAGAAGGTGTTCATCTCAACCAACTTAGACCCCCCCCCGTCAGAAGACAACCTTATTAGTTTCCTCAAGGAAAACTCCGATACCTTCGCTTGGTCTGCGGAGGACCTCAAGGGAGTAAACAGAACTTTGATCGAGCATAGCCTAAACATCAAACCAGGCTATCGCCCAGTTAAGCAAAGCTTCGCAAAATGTCAGAAGAGAGGAAAGAGGCAGCGAAGGCGGAGGTAAAAAGACTTCTGGACGCAGGCGTCATCCGCCCAGTCAAGTATCCAACATGGCTCTCAAACGTGGTACTAGTTCAGAAAAAGAACAAGAAATGGAGAATGTGTGTAGATTTCACATGCCTGAACAAAGCCTGTCCGAAGGATGACTTTCCTCTGCCTAACATAAGCACCTTGGTCGACAAAGCAGCTGGTTGCCAAATGCTTTCTTCTCTCCTCGACTGCTTCTCAGGGTACCACCAGATTTGGATGAATGAGGAAGATGAGGAAAAAACAAGCTTCATTACACCTTCGGGCACTTTTTGCTTTCGAAGAATGGCAGAGGGCTTCAGAAATGTAGGATCAACCTTCGCTCGCATGACATCTGAAGTCTTCAAAGATGAACACGCCATCTCTGCCTACGTCGATGATTTGATTGTACAAAGCGAGCTAAAAGAAAATCACATAACAGACTTGGAAAGAGTATTCAACAACCTTCGGTCCACCGGACTCAATTAAACCCCGAAAAATGTGTTTCGGGGTAAGCGAAGGAAAACTGCTAGGTTGCATCGTCTCAGCAAGGGAATTGAAGCCAACCCCAAAAAAATTGATGCCATCATCAACATGGAACCCCCGACAACCAAAAAAGCAGCTCAACGTTTGACAGGTCGTCTAGCAGCACTCAACAGATTCATCTCCAGATCAGCCGAGCGAGGGTTACCTTTTTTCGAAACTCTGAGAAGCACATCCCCATTCAATTGGGGACCTCGACAGCAGAAAGCTTTCGAGGATTTGAAAAACTACCTCACCAACTTGACCATTTTAACCAGTCCAAGCAAAGGTGATCTTCTACTACTGTACGTCGCAGCCTCGCCCCATGCAACCAGCGCAGTGCTAATCAAAGAGTTGCATAAAAACAACAAAATCAAGCAGGCCCCGGTCTACTACGTGTCTGAAATACTCGAAGGTCCAAAACGGAACTACTCAGAGCTAGAGAAGATAGCATATGTCGTGGTCATGGCTTCAAGAAAGCTAAAACAACTACTACCATTCCAGGCACATGAAATCCAAGTGCCTTCATCATACCCCCTCGAGAACATTTTCAAGAACAACGAGGCAGTTGGCAGAGTAGCAAAATGGTCAGTTGAATTGAACAGCTACGCTATAACCTTCATGGGAAGAACATCGATCAAATCGCAGGCACTAGCAGATTTCATAGCTGAATGGACCCCAGACCCTCGCAGACACGGAGCCCAACTAGACCCGTTTTGGACAGCGTATGTTGATGGAGCTTGGGGAGCAGCCAGAGCAGGAGCCTCGGTGATCCTAGTCTCGCCATCTGGGTCGAAGCTAAGGTACACAAAAAGGTTTGACTTCAAATGCACAAACAACTCGGCAGAATACGAAGCCGTGATACTAGCACTCTCAAGGCTTTGATCATTGTCAGTCCGAAGGGCAGTCATTAACACAGACTCTCAAGTCATCGCGGGACACATCAAGAAAAATTATAAAGCAAAAGATCCAGAGCTACAAAAGTACCTACAATATGTTCGAAGGTTAGAATCTTTCTTCCTCGGCATAACAGTGAAAGCAATACCGAGGTCAGATAACAACAAGGCAGACAATCTGGCCAAAGCGGCAGCACAAAAACTATAGTTGCCCCCAGACGTCTTCTATGAAGCTGGCGACACAATCAGCCATCAAAGTTTTCGAGGGAAAACAAGCGAAGCTGATCAATGCAATTCAGAGCGAAGATTGGAGAGCACCCATCATGGCCTTATATCAACTTGCTGCATGAACCCGAGACCAAAGAGGAAGAAAACAGACTTAAACAAAGAGTTCGAGGGTACAAAATCATGGACAACATTCTGTTCAAAGCTTCGGTAACCTCGCCATGACTCAAATGTGTGTCACAGATTGAAGGAAATGACATTCTCAAGCTTATTCATGAAGGTATCTGCGGTTCACACAACGGCCCGAGGGCATTAGTCGGCAAAGCTTTCCGACAAGGCTTCTACTGGCCAACGGCATTAAAAGATGCAGAAGGCATCGTCAAACGGTGCGAAGGTTGTCAACTAACGACAAAAACACAAAATGCCCCAGGGGCTCCAACAACTTCGATTTGCCAAACATGGCATTTGCAAAGATGGGCAATGGATCTCGTTGGTCCACTACCAACAGCTCCAGGAAACCTTCGCTACGTAGTGGTAGCTGTGGAATACTTCACGAAGTGGATTGAAACTAAACCCCTGGCTTCAATCACCTCCCTAGTCGTGAAGAGGTTTTTCTGGCAGCAATTAGTTTATCGTTTTGGGGTCCCTAAATATCTAACTGTCGACAATGGCACTCAGTTTGACAGCTAGGTCTTCAAAGAATTCTGCTCACAAATCGGAACAGTTTTGTGCTTCGCCTCAGTCCGCCACCCTCAATCCAACGGCTTAGTTGAAAGAGCCAATGCAACAATTTTCCAAGCCATATCCAAAAAATTGCAAGGCAGGCCCAAGGGAAAGTGGGCAGAAGAACTAACCTCGGTCACCTGGTCCCATAACACCTCGGAATGCAGAGCCACAAAATTCACCCTTTCAGGCTCCTGTTTGGGGAAGAAGCTGTGCTACCAGAAGAGTGAAGCATGGATCTCAGAACAACCCTCGAAACAATGAAACAAACCAACTGCTAGACAAAGATTACTTGAAGAAACAAGATGCAACGCAGTGCACAACCTTCGCAAGTATCAGGAAGAAACAAAAAAATGGAGAGACAAAAAGGTGAGAATCAAAGAACTAAAGAAGGGTGACCTCGTTCTCATTCGGAAGCAAAACGCCAACATGGCGGGAAAGTTTCAGCCAAAGTGGACGGGTCCATACTTAATAGTAGAATGCAATTGTCCCGGCTCTTTTCACCTCTCTGACAGCGAGGGAAACATCCTGCCTCACACCTGGAATGTCGACGACCTTCGCAAATACTACCCATAGCGGAGCCTTAGCGAGCTCTCGCAACTTGTAATATGCCTTCAGTCAACTTTTTCTCAGCATCATACTTGTAACCAAAACAAAGGCGCTGCACTCTTTTTCCTTACGAAGGGGCGTAAGGTTTTTTAACGAGGCAGTTTCCAAGTCCTTAATAAAGGCATCAACCCCCGAAAAAACAAAACTCTAAAGTCCTTTCTTTCAGTTTTTCCTTAAACATCGATAAAAGCAGCCCTTATCCAAGAGCGCTTATAATCGATGAAAAACACCGAAGATTGCTTCGAAGCACAAATTTTTTCGAAGCAAACTTGGGAAAAGCAAACTTCACCTCCACCTAAGACAAGGGGAGGCGCGAAGTCCAAAAAAGTCGAGCACCCTCGCAAAAAAGCCAGGGGCTCGCAAAGCAAACTTCACCTCCACCTAAGACAAGGGGAGGCGCGAAGTCCAAAAAAGTCGAGCACCCTCGCAAAAAACGCAGGGGCTCGCAAAGCAAACTTCACCTCCACCTAAGACAAGGGGAGGCGCGAAGTCCAAAAAAGTCGAGCACCCTCGCAAAAAACGCTAGGGGCTCGCAAAGCAAACTTCACCTCCACCTAAGACAAGGGGAGGCGCGAAGTCCAAAAAAGTCGAGCACCCTCGCAAAAAACGCTAGGGGCTCGCAAAGCAAACTTCACCTCCACCTAAGACAAGGGGAGGCGCGAAGTCCAAAAAAGTCGAGCACCCTCGCAAAAAACGCTAGGGGCTCGCAAAGCAAACTTCACCTCCACCTAAGACAAGGGGAGGCGAAGTCCAAAAGTCGAGTACCCGCAAAACCAAAACGTTACGAGCCTCGCTAAAAGAAAAGGGGCGTCGCTGTTTTCCAATCAGCTTAAAAAACGTTAAGCGAGCCTCGCTAAAAGAAAAGGGGGCGTCGCTGTTTTCCTAATCAGCTTACAAAAACGTTAAGCGAGCCTCGCTAAAAGAAAAGGGGGCGTCGCTGTTTTCCTAATCAGCTTACAAAAACGTTAAGCGAGCCTCGCTAAAAGAAAAGGGGGCTCGGTTTTCCTAATCAGCTTACAAAAAGTTAAGCGAGCCTCGCTAAAAGAAAAGGGGGCGTCGCTGTTTTCCTAATCAGCTTACAAAAACGTTAAGCGAGCCTCGCTAAAAGAAAAGGGGGCGTCGCTGTTTTCCTAATCAGCTTACAAAAACGTTAAGCGAGCCTCGCTAAAAGAAAAGGGGGCGTCGCTGTTTTCCTAATCAGCTTACAAAAACGTTAAGCGAACCTCGCTAAAAGAAAGGGGGCGTCGCTGTTTAAAAAAAAACACCTCTCCCAAATGAAAAGCGAGCCTCGAGAGTCAAGTATCATTTTCATCAAATTGCAAAAAGGAATAGCGCCTCCAGAGAACAACATCACAATTGTTCGCTTCTGACCACAGTGTGATATACAATCAATAAAAAGAATAAAATTACAAGGAACCATCACCACCCTCAATCAACATCAAATCATCCAAACCTTCGATACCCTCCTCAAATCCTATATCCACCGGAACTATGGGTCCCCACAACAAAGGAGCTGCAGGAACAATTGGCAGCTCCCCGGACAAAACCCTCGCCCTATACATATATCTACGATTTACTTCACTAACTTCCGAAGGTTCCTCTTTCGGAACCACAAGCGATCCATCCGAACCTAAATCTAGTTGGCTTCGCCCAAACAGATAATCCAAAGCCATGTTCTCGTCAATATCATCATCAATAACAGCTTGCGAGGACGAAGAAGAACCAAACAAATAGCGTGTGGCCTGTCGATCAGTATAATCTGCCTCGCGCCAAAAATGACTCGATCTACTGTTCTTCAAATCATACCTTCGCACCTTCGACCACCAAAAGCGTTCAAAAGACAACGAAGGGTGTTTAAGCCTAGCCCGAGCCCATGATTCACCAGTTATAAAGGTATCTTGATAATTTAGCGTCATTGGCATCATATCAAATACTTCTAGCACGGTTCCATCACGAACCTGCATTACCATAGAGTTAAAAAGTATCTCAGTGTCATCAAGCCATTCCAACTACTACACATATTACAAAATAACTTTATCGTCCGAGCAAGCCTAAAGTTCCCACACCTGCTCGGTCTCCCTCTGCTCATCCACCACAGCTTCGCCAGTCGCAGCCGCCAAACCTTCACCAGTGACAGCATCCAAGCCCTCAGCAGGTGCCTCTTCTGCCGCCGCCTCTTCAACAGTAGTTTCTCCAATGATCGGAGCGTCCTCAGCCCGGTTTTCAACCCCAACGGGTGGAACCTCCGCAAAATCGGGCGCGGGAGCAGCTTTCGAACCACCGGCAACATCGTTATTCGTAGGCGGCGAAGGCATCGCTTCCTTTCGAGCCTGCAACAAAAAATTAGTGCGAACCCGCCAAATTAAAAATAACTCCTTCGTTATTAAAACAAACCCAAAACCAATTTCTCTCCAATACCACAAACCTGACGAGTAGCCTCGGCAGCTTCTTCGAAAGCAAGAGTGCGGCCACCACCAGCAATCCAGAACTTACGAAGCAATCGCATCGCACAATTCCGAACCTCAGCGTCATCAATCTTCATCTGGCGCACTTCGTCAACGTTGTTGGAAGTTATGGTTGGGCTTCCTGATCTTGCGAAGGTGTTCGCAATCTGCTTGACGAAATGTACTAGCCATCGCCAATGCTCCGGCATACCCACCAAAATCAGCCGCGTTTCCAACCAATGAGCTAAACACATCAAGCTCATTACACAACCAACCTTCACAGGCCTCCGCACTGGCAGCAGGCAGCGGTTCACCGGCAGAATTCCCGGCTTCGATCAAGCAGGTGTCAAGCTTGCTCTTAATTTTCCCCATACTCCTCCGCCAAGCCTCCATCTGCGAAGCTACCTCCGACGACAGCTCACTTATGCGAGTGTTCGCTGTCAACAAATCCTTGTCTTTCTCATGACAAGTCGCCAAAAGTTCTGCGTTACTGTTTGCGGCCTCCTGCGCCTCCTCTCGAGACTTCTTAATTTTCTCCAAAGCAGCTTTAAGCTCAATTTCTTTATTTTCCAAGCTTCGCCGGAGATCCTTATTCTCTTTCTCAACCTTCGCCAACTGCGTACTCATATAGTCATGGTTGTAACCTGCCCTTCGACGCGCAGAACAGTTAAGAAGCATCAACTCGGCCAGCTTAACATCTATGTCGTCCTGAAGCTCACCCAATGGCTGGTTTGTCAGTCGAAGCTCTGCCTCCGGCACACAAACTCTACCAAATACTCGGCCAAGAAAACGCTTTTCCTCCGGAGCGCATTGCAAATGACACTCTCGAAGGTCCGGACTAGTGAAAAGCTCCGCGGCCGGATCGGTGACACCAATCTTGTAGGCATAATACGGTAGAGCATCCCGGCTAGCTTCGCCATAGGGCCTTTTGCCCGGAATTTTATCAGATTCAAGGCCACCAACAACCTCAACACCATCAACCCAGATATGAGACCCCCCGTACTCGGGCACTGCCCCCCGCTTTGGACTCTCGGGCTCAAAGTCCCGCAAAATATCATCAATACTTCGAGCAGCTACAGCGTCAGCACTCGACGAGGCAACCCCCTTCCCGTGGTCGTCACCGATGGACACATCATCATCAGAACTACCTTCGCTACTAGAAGTATCACTAACCTCATCGGATGAGTCCTCCTCAGTGCCCCCTCCTTCTCATCCTCTTTCTCCTCCTCTTTCTCATCATCATCGGAGACACCTTCGTCATCCGAGATCTGGATCAAAGCACTAATGCCACCGATGCGGGGCACCCATCCTCCAACCCTACCAACACCTCAGCCGCTCGAAACAATGGCCGAGGAAGAAGAAGTACCAGCAGCACCCGAACCCACCGCGACCTTCGTCGCAAGCGCCTTCACACGGCCGCCGGCATCGCCGCGGCCACAACCACGACCTCTCTTCGGCCGCAAAACAATTTCTTTGCCCTCTGCAGATGCACGTTTCCTTTTCTTCGGCGCATCATCGCTCGAAGGCGCGGGCCAGTTCTCGTACTGGATCCTAGGAATGTCAAAAAGCCTGTTAATACGGCCCCCGCTACCCACCGAGCTGTGGATTGCCTTGACCTCCAATACGGACAACTTTCCAACAAGTTCTTCCGCCCACTCCTGAACACGCTTATAGACCGCTTCGATCCCATCTTCTCGCCTGGGAAATTTCCTGAGAACTTTCTCCCAAACCTTGTTAAGGTCAACCTTCGGTTTCTTCAAACCCTTACCCTCATACTTGGGGTCATCCTCGACTGCAAACCATACCTGCCTCCGGCTAAGGGGCCAAACCTTGGCACAACAGTACTCCTCGACTAAGTCGCGAGCACACTGAGAGCACGCCACCACCCTCAGACAATCAACAGCAGCATGAGCCTCGGGGCCCATCTTAGCTTCGGCGCTAACATCACCGAGCGGCGGAAGCTCGCCGCAAAGCTCAGCGTTACCACTAAGCTTATAGTAGAACCAAAACTCCTGCCACCCACTGGTCCATTTGTTCTTCTGGGCTTGCACTGGCAATTCCGATCCGGCGCGATGGCAAAAAGTGTATACCGCAAACTGACCGAGACTGGTGTTACCTCCGCGATCAGAGACCTTGCGAGGCTGCATGTGCACACGATGGGTTCGAACAAAACCCTCGATATGAGGGACAATACCCTGAGAACGGCACGCCCAGACATAAACTGACATCTTCGTGAAGCACGAAGGTGTGAGCTGATGGAAACGCAAATTGAACCTTTGCAGAATCGAAGTCACAAAGGAATTAGCAGGGAACCGCAGACCAGCTGAAAAGAACTCCTCAAATAAAACAACCTCATCTGCATCCGGCTTTGGCACTGTCTCCCCAACACTGGTCCTAGCCTTCCCATCCTCGATCCAACCTCGCTTGACATAAGTAGCCAACTCTGAACTACAAACCCGGCTGAGTCCGAACTCAAAGGTCACCCCCTCATCTGCAGCGGAGGGAGAAACAACTCGAGCCGTTTGCTTAGACCTAGCCATCTCTCAAACTAACACCTTCGAAGAACACAAAACTCACAACCTTCGAAACTAGACAAAAACAACCTTCACAACAAGAAATGCGCAGCAGCAGGATGGCTAGAGCAAAGGAAGGCACGACCTCAAACCCCCCACCAACCCCATCTATTTATAGGCCGTGAGCCAAGTCACCCCACCTGACAAAACCGGCACGACAACCGAAATCCACGGCGCAAACAACGAAGCGGACCTCAACCGTACAAACAAAAACTTAACGGCCCGGCCCAAGCCAGCCGCGGGCGTGTGACGTAACGACCCTAATCCCATGGCCCACTGATCACTATCAACCACTGACAGTCGATCCGTACAGCCAAGAGATTAAGACCGGGTTCGCCACTGGGCTACATCAGTGCCCGATGTCCGCAGGATCAGCTCACAATTCAGTTACAATCTCTTGAACATTTTGACAAATAACATCGGAGTAAATAGCGGAAGACTTAAATAACAATAGTTTTACAAACCAGTGTTCAACATAAACTTAAAGTGAAGTTATTACAGACCCTAGTTCAAATAGAGTTGGCAGGGTAGCAGATGACAACAACTAAAAGATAAAGATACATCACCCAGCCCGAGGGTGAATAATCACTCATCGGCCTCATCGGCCTCTTCCTGAACAACAGTCACACAGCAGGGTCCAAGGCATACTGAGGAATCTGCCATACCTGCAACATGGGTAAAAGAACCCTGAGTACAAAGGTACTCAACAAGACTTACCCGACTAAAGAGAAAGGGAGAAGACTCAGGAATGCAGGCTTAGGGTAGTCAAGGTAAGGCTTTAAGCAAGTTCAAGTATTTTGCAGAAAAGCATTTTTGGTAAACTTTATTTTAATTTTGAAAGATTCGGTATTCCTTGTTCCATCATAATCCTTGATTCATTTTACTTTTCAAAACATTCCTAGTTGAGAACCACTCCCTGTTGACAGTCAGTGACTAAGTCTCCATAACCGAGGAGCAGCGTTAATCCGGATAAATAATACTCAGCTGAGGGTCCCTATCCACACTGCATATGTAGCACCCAAGCTTGCATATGCCAACTCGTCTACCACGATTCCTCCAAGATTGGGCCCGGTCCTACGCCACCCGGAAGTACAGTACACCACTCCAATCCGGGACTCTAACCCACGTGGGTACATGCTACTTCCGCCATCTCTCCACTCCCAGTGCGCGGTTGTCGGTCCAATCAAGGATTCCTCGGAGCCGAAGCTTTCCGTAGTATGTGAATAGTTGCAAGTCTTAGTCAATCAGGCCCCCATACAGGTGGTCCCTAAATTTTCCAGCCAGAGACAAGCACCTCGGGACTCTAACCCAAGAGTACAGGTCCTGTCAGTTTTTCAACCCTGTCCCGGTCGGTGTCAACTGTTGAGTCCCGGACTACAACATGACGGCACCGTACGCAAGGACAACCTCTCCTTCCCATTGACTAAGTACGGATCAGATACTTAGCCAATAGTGGGAGTAAACCAGAAATTCCCATAAATATTCTTAAAGTGATCACACTTTGAAATTGGCATTTTTATTGCAAATCTATCATATAGCATTGCTAAGCATTTTGCAAATAGTTTTTGAAAAGCAGGTATCGGGTGTATCATTGGTCAAGGTAGATAATGCATCAGATAGGATTTCACTCAACTCCTATCAACCTAATGCAACAATTTAACTCAAAGACATTTAAGGAAACATTTATAAATTCAAGGAAAGGGTTAAATGCACCGGGGCTTGCCTTGGATGGCAAAAAGAGCAGACTCGGGGTAGGTGTAGCTGTCGGAGCTCGGAATTGACTCGGGGACAGATCCTTCGGTGGCTACCTCGACTTCAGGGCCTTCTTCGTCAACTATACGGATGCAATGATGAATGCTCATGAGAATGATGATATGGACTTAAGGTGCAAGACAATACCACAGATTCAAGATTACTCTTAGGCAAGGCATAATCGAAATCTAGGTTGAGCATAAAAGGTAACCATTTCTTCCTTAAGCAAAATTGATTAAACTAGACTTTATCATAACTATCCTAAGCATCAACCAAACATAGCATCACAACATCATAGACCAAAGGGTGGGGGTCTATGAACATCAATCAATCCAAAAGTCACATCACAGGGCATTCAACACTAACCCTAATCACCTTTTTCTATTTTTCTCAATCATTTAAAAAGGTCATTTTATGAAGATGCTCCAAAAATTACCAAATTAATCACACAAGTTCATTAGGGTACAAGTATATGGCAAAACAAATTTCATAATTTTTTGAGGTCATTAAGGTGCTCAATTAAATCTAGACATTTAATTAACAAAAGGCACTATTCCTTAATTAAAATAAAGCTCAAAAATCAACTTGCTCCAAAAGACTTCAAAATTTTACCAGAGACTCAGAAAGGCATAACTAGCACATAAAAATTTATCTCCAGATTTTTGGAGTTATAGATCACTCCCCAAAATACCAAAACCTTCATTTTTCAAATAAAAGGGGAATTTTACATTTTCAAATTCTTGCGGAAAAGTCAAGTTTCATATTTTTATAAAATACTACACAGTGCAAGGAGCATACCATAATTTTCTCAGCATTTAAGGAACAACAGATTAATTCACACAAAAAAGAGAAAACAGAACACTATTCACAACTCTCAGAAAAAGAAAAGAGCACTGTGCTCCTTCTATGAAGGGCTCGGGCGAAACGGGCTCGGGCGAGTCGGAAAGTGAGTACTCCGTTCGAGGCCTGGCTCGACGAAGCGGAGGGTGCACGAGTTCGCTCGAGGCCTGGCTCGAGCGAAGTGGTGAGGGTCTGTCCGCCGAGGCTCGGGCTCGGGCGAGACGGAGAAGGAAGCAGAGGCCGGAGGCCTCGGGTGCTTACCACGTGTCGGAGGCAGGGCTCGAGGGTGAGGCTCGACACGCGCTCGAGGGTTAGGCTCGAGGAATGAGGCTCGACACGTGCTCGAGGGTGAGGCTCGACACGCGCTCGAGGGTGAGGCTCGGTGGAGCTCCTTCGGCGGCGAGCGGCGAGCGGCGCTCCGGCGATCCTGCGCAACACACGGGACCGCAAGGGCCTGGTCAGAGTCGCACGGAACCGAGGAACACGACACGGGGGTCGGTGAGGGATGATCATGGCCGGAGACGGCGAATTTCACGAACCCGAGCTCACCGGGTTTCTGCCGGAGATGGGAACGGCGAGCTTACGCCGGGCGATTGAGGGCGGGGAAGGTGAAATTGAAGGGTGGGAAAGCTTCACGAGCTCAAGGCGAAGCTTCTGAGCTAGGTGGTTGAGCGGCGGGAGCTCCGGAGAGGTCTGGCCACGGTGGCGGAGGTGAGTGCGGAGGTCGGAGCTCCGGCGGGGCTTTTATAGGCACAGCCAGGGGCCGGTAGAGAGCACGGGGTTGCGCGGGTGAGGTTTGCGGGGGCGTGCGCACTCGATTGCGCTCTGGCGGATAAACTGGCGTGCAGCCGGGGCTCGGGCGCAAGCTCGGCCGGCAATGGCCACGCGGCGGCGGCGCGCAGGGCTCTGTAGGGGACGGGAGCGCGGGTCAGCGCTCGCGTGCGGGCGCGGAGGGGACAAGGGAACAGCGGCAGCAGGTTGGTGGCGCGTGGGGAGCAGCCAGGCGTGCGGCGCGCGGGTTGCCAGCGGGCTGGCCATGGCCGGGGCCCCCCCCCTCTACGCGGGGAAGAAGAACAGTAGACTAGGCTAGGGTTTGACTTTTGAGCAGTTTCAGAAATTTGCAAATTACTCCCAAAATTTGAACTGTGCGACAAAAACTCATAACATCAAAGTTGCTCAGAAAAACGAGATCTACAACTTTGTCAATATGAACATTTTCAAATTCCAAATAGTTTTTGAACAATATTTGAAAACAGTAAAGGGGACACTTTTTCAACTTGATTCAAATCAACATTACTCTGGATTTCAAACTGAAACTTGAAAATCTGTAAACATGAAAGTTGTTCCTTTTATCAAAACCTACAACTTTGCTATTATACACTTTTCCAGAAACTCATTAGTTTTTGAACTCATTTTGAAAACTGAAAAGGGGACAAAAACTGGAGTTTGCTTGAATTTGAAATAACTCAAAACTTTGTACTGCAACTTGAAAATTTGTAAATACCAAAGTTGCTTATCTTTGAAAGATCTACAACTTTGCTTTTTGGACCAATCCCAAATTTTGAATAATTTTTGAATCACAACACGAGGGATAAAATCCAGGATTTGGAAATCAGGGTTTTGCAAAAAGATTTGAAATCAAATTCTGATTTTTGAACTTTGGCCAACACAACAAAACTTCAAGACACCAAAGGAACAAGAATTGCACAAAGCTAGGCACAGAGGTGAAATTACCATTTTGCCCTTGTAGAGAGAAGTGGGCTAATTAGGGTTTTTGCAATAGAGGTACTTCACATAAAATGATACACTTAGCAAAATGCATACACATGAAAACATGATCAAGATGCTTAAAGATGATAATGATGATATGTCAAGTTAATTACATGCTAAACACCAGAGGTGTTACAGCCTTCCCCCCTAAAAGAAATCTCGCCCCGAGATTCCACGTCTTACGAAAGGACAAAGAAGGGATAAAGGCAAAACTTTACATCGACAGAGATTCGAGAAAGTCGGGGTAGTTCTTTGCTAAGAAGTCTTCAGATTCCCAAGTAGCTTCTTCTTCAGAGTGCTGGTTCCACTGGATTTTGTACCATCTTGTGGTAGTTCTTCGGGTAACACGATCCTTGTGGTCCAACACGCGAACTGGATATTCTGAGTAGGACAGATCAGGCTCTAGCTCGACACCTTCAACTTCCACGACATGTTCTGGTACTCTGAGACACTTCTTGAGTTGGGAGACATGGAAAACATTGTGGACAGCGGAGAGATGATCAGGCAACTTCAGCTTGTAAGCTAACTTGCCACAACATTCCAAAATCTCAAACGGACCAATGTAGCGGGGTGCTAACTTTCCTTTGACTCCAAAACGAGTGACTCCTTTGGTTGGTGAGACCTTGAGATATACATAATCTCCAACTTGAAACTTCAGAGGTCGACGTCTCTTGTCAGCGTAGCTCTTCTGTCGAGATTGGGCAATCTTCATATTCTGTTGTATCTGCTTGACTTTCTCTTCCATATCTTTGACCAGGTCAACTCCAAAGAATTCTCTTTCTCCGGGTTCAGACCAATTGAGGGGTGTTCGACAACGACGACCGTACAGTGCTTCAAAGGGTGCCATTTTGATGCTCTCTTGGTAACTGTTATTATAAGAGAACTCTGCCAAAGGCAAACAGTCATCCCAAGTATCTGCGAAGGTAAGAACACAGGCTCTCAACATGTCCTCCAGCACTTGGTTGACTCGCTCAGTTTGTCCATCTGTTTGCGGATGATATGCCGTACTATGCAAGAGCTTGGTTCCAAGTGAGGTATGGAACGCTTTCCAAAACTTAGCAACAAACTGGGTACCACGGTCAGAGACAATGGTCTTGGGTATGCCATGAAGTTTTACTATGTGGTTCTTGTACAAGGTGGCATACATGGGGACGGTGTAACTGGTCTTCACTGGCAGAAAGTGAGCTTGCTTGGTGAGTCGGTCCACGATTACCCAAATGGAATCAAAACCTTTCTGGGTCTTGGGTAGTCCATTGACAAAATCCATACTAATGTCGTCCCATTTCCAAGCGGGTACTGACAAAGGTTGCAGTTCTCCTCCAGGCTTCATGTGTACTGCCTTGACTCTTTGGCAGGTATCACACTGAGCGACATACCGGGCAATCTCAATCTTCATTTTAGTCCACCAGAATCTCTGCTTTAAGTCTTGATACATTTTGTTACTGCCGGGGTGAATAGAGAATCTGGTCAAGTGTGCTTCATCAAGGATTAACTGTCTCAATTCAGGCACCTTGGGAACTACTAGACGGTTCTTGAACCAAACAACTCCTACATCATCGATCCTGAAGCAATCAGCCTTTCCGGTCTGGACCTTTTCGATGATGTGCCTGATTCCAGGGTTATCCTTCTGAGCAGCAATGACTTGATCCTTGATGGATGTTTCTATGCTGACATTGTTCAGGCTTCCTTGCGGAATCATTTCGATACCCATCCTTTCAAGTTCATGGCACAAGGAAAGATCAGACGGCTTCGTCGTCAGACAGCTGCAGTATGACTTGCGACTGAGGGCATCGGCAACTACATTTGCCTTACCAGGATGGTAATGCACTTCAAGATCATAATCTTTAATCAACTCAAGCCATCTTCTCTGCCTCATATTCAATTCTTCTTGAGTGAAGATATACTTTAGGCTCTTGTGATCCGTATACATATTGCAGGTGCTGCCCAACAGATAGTGACGCCAAATCTTCAAGGCATGCACGACTGCTGCTAGCTCAAGATCATGGGTGGGGTAGTTTTCCTCATGTCGCTTAAGCTGTCGTGAGGCATAAGCGATTACTCGCCCTTCTTGCATCAAAACACAGCCCAAACCAGTACCAGATGCATCACAGTATACATCGAAGGGTTTCTCAATATCTGGTTGAGCTAGGACTGGTGATGTAGTTAGCAGTTTCTTCAGGGCTTGAAAGGCTTGCTCACAGGCTGGTGACCAAACGAAATCCACGGAATTCTTCAACAGCTCTGTGATAGGCTTGGCGACTCTGGAGAAATCTGGGATGAATCGACGATAGTATCCAGCCATTCCCATGAAGCTGCGAACTTCGCGGACAGTGGTAGGTGGTTTCCAATCCAAGATATCTGCCACTTTTTCAGGGTCAACTGACACACCTTCAGCGGACAGGACATGGCCAAGGAATTGAATTCGATCTAGCCAGAATTCGCATTTACTGAACTTGGCATACAGCTGGTGATCTCTGAGACGAGAGAGAACGATTCGAAGATGCTCGGCGTGATCTTCAGGAGTTCTTGAATAGACAAGGATGTCGTCAATGAACACGACTACAAATTTATCGAGCTCTGGCATGAACACAGAGTTCATGAGATACATGAAGTGAGCGGGGGCATTGGTCAAGCCAAAAGACATGACCAAATACTCATATAGACCATATCTGGTGGTGAAAGCTGTTTTAGGAATGTCTTCCGGACGGATTTTTATTTGGTGATAGCCAGATCTGAGATCAATTTTGGAGAACACTCTGGCTCCAGACAACTGATCGAAAAGAAGGTCAATGCGAGGTAAGGGATATTTATTCTTGATGGTGACCTCGTTGAGCGGGCGATAGTCAACGCACAGACGAAGACTTTTGTCCTTCTTCTTCACAAAGATAGCAGGACAGCCCCAAGGAGATGAACTTGGGCGAATGAGACCCTTATCCAAAAGTTCTTGCAATTGGATCTTTAGTTCTGCCAACTCTCTGGGAGGCATTCGATAAGCTCTACGGGATATAGGAGCAGTCCCGGGCTTTAGCTCTATGGCAAACTCAACATTACGGTCGGGAGGCAGACCAGGTAGATCTTCTGGGAAGACATCAGGGAACTCACAGACCACGGGAATATCCCTGACTTCCGGAACACAGGCGGCATTCAACTGGGTGGTTGCTGGTTTTTGAGGCATAGGAAGTTGGAGAAGGAGTTTGGAGGTGCTGTTAGGAATATCCACTCTCACAACTCTATTCAAGATGTCTATCATGGCTTTATACTGACACATCCAATTCATGCCTAAGATGACATCTATCTCTTGATTGCGCAGTACTATCATGGTGGTAGGAAAGACATGTTCCCCCAACATTACTGGTATACTGCGGACCACTTCCTTAGTATTTATCCGCCCTCCAGGCGAAAGTATACAGAAACTTTCTTTTAACTCCCCCATGGGTAACTCATGCTTGATGACAAAAGTGCGACTGATGAAGGAATGCGATGCACCAGAATCGAACAAGACGACTGCAGGATGATTGGCAACAGGGAACCTACCGAGCATGACGGGCTCTCCTTCTGGGATGTTACTGACGGTGGTGAAGTAGACTTGCCCGTGCTTCTTGACAAACTTGCTCTTCTGGACGTGCTGCTGCGGTGCACGGTGCTGCTGCTGTGATCCTCCAGGACCTTTCTGTGCATGCTGGGCATTCTTCTTGGGTTTTGGGCACTCGCGAGCCCAGTGACCAACTTGGCCACAGTTGTAGCATGGATGGTTGTAAGCTGTTTGTGGGGTGGTGATACGAACACCTGGGGCGTTCGGCTGAGTGGCACTTTGCTGGTTGGCGTTATGAGTGGTGGCCGCGGTACGAACGACCACTTGCTGATGGGGGTATGGGGCACGGTTTTGGTGGTGGCTGGGGTGGTAGATGATTCTTGGGCGCTTATGGTTGCTGGAGAAGCTGCTAGACCCAGCCTTCTTCTTCTTCTTCTCCTCTTGGTACTGACGGTTACTTTCCTCGAAAGCGACAGCACGGTCAACGACATCATGATAAGATCCGTTTAGGTTGTTAGATAGACCTCTGCGAATCTTAGGGTGCAGACCCCTAAGGAAACAATCTCTCTTCTTTTCCTCTGTGTTGACATAGTCGGAGGCATACTGGCTCAGGTGGTTGAACTGTCCCACGTACTGCATAACGGTGGAATCTTTTTGTTGCAGGGCTAGGAACTGATCAAGCTTCATCTTCATCAGACCTGATGGGATGTGGTGTGCACGGAAAGCGGTGCGGAACTCCTCCCAGGTCAACTCATGACCTTCAGGTTGGGCAGCCAAGAGGTTGGCATACCAAGCACTTGCTGGACCACGAAGCTGCTGAGAAGCAAACCGGGGCTTCTGGATTTCGGTGCATCGGATGAGACCAAACTTCTGCTCCATGGTGCGGAGCCAATCATCAGCTTCGAGGGGTTCATCGGCCCTGGTGAAAACCGGTGGACGGGTTTCAGTGAACTCCACATAGGTGGTCTCTTGGTTGTGACGACCACGGTGACCAACATTCTGCTGTCCTTGGTTCTGAGCCATTAGGTTGGCAGCGGCGGCCAAGGCTGCAATGGCATCTGCCAGGGTAGCAGGAACTGGTGGAGGGTTTGGAAGGTTGGCACCTCCGGAACTTCCGGCTCCAGTGCGGGTGTTCACAGGCATCTGTTAAGAATTTGGGAACTTAGCATCCAAAGATTGCTTTTGAACGAAACTGACTGATAAGATTCATTGATGCAAGGGTAGATGACTGATACAAAGGTTCGACAGATAACCACCAACTGACAAAGGAAAGGTACAAGACACGATACAGACTCGACTAGACAGAAGACCAACTATCGCCCCAAACCTAGACTTAAGGCTTTAGGTGAGCAGATGGCATAGACACAACGAAGCTAGTCGTCATCGATGATGATCATCTCTTCATCGTCATCTTCATCTTCGATGATGAGTTCGGGCTCTTCCTCCTCATCCTCGTCCTCGACATGGACATCTTCTGTAGGTTCCACTTCTACATTCTGGACTGGCTCATGTTCTACTTCAGGTTCCTCCACGACTCCATCTTCTGGATCCTCAGCAACAGGTGGAGCCACGGGGTGAAGTTGGTTGTACAGTTGATGTACCTCCTCATGAAGTATAGCATTGTACTGCTCAATCTGGGCAGTGTACTGCTGCAGTCCATGGAGCTGGGCTCTGGTAACGTCTTCGCGGGTCCAAGCATCATTGCGCTGCTCGATAGCGCGAACCGTGTTCCGATTGGCCTGCTCCAGGGAAGCTCGTGCCTCATAAAACTCCATGCGGGAAAGATAGAAGTCATGCTCCATGTTCTCCATCTCAGCCTTTAGGTTCTTGATCTCCTCCTTCAGCTGCTTGCGGTTGCGGCGGGGAAAGCGACGTCCGTTGGAGGATTCTCCAGTCTCTTCTCCGGTGCGTGGCGCCAGCTGGTGACGCGGCACACCATGCGGTCCAGTCGACTTGCGAGCAGTCCGCTTGATGATGACCATATCTGGACAAGAGGTTATAGGTGAGAAAGGCTAGCAAGAAAAGGTAAAGGCATACTAACCCAACAGACTCAGAGAGGAAGTTATCTTAAGTGATTATGACATGATGCATGATTCGTTCCTACGGAACAAGGCAATGCAACTACTAAGGTAAAGTACATAGGGCTTATACAAGTTGTCTTGCTACGAGTTGCCAAAGACAAGATGAGATGAGAGAAGCAATTTGGACTCAAAATAGTCAAGTTTAGTTTTTTTTTGGACTTAAAAACCTTTTGAAGTTTTCGCAAAAAGATTGCAACGTCGTAGTGAGATGCTCCGATACCACTCTGTGACGTAACGACCCTAATCCCATGGCCCACTGATCACTATCAACCACTGACAGTCGATCCGTACAGCCAAGAGATTAAGACCGGGTTCGCCACTGGGCTACATCAGTGCCCGATGTCCGCAGGATCAGCTCACAATTCAGTTACAATCTCTTGAACATTTTGACAAATAACATCGGAGTAAATAGCGGAAGACTTAAATAACAATAGTTTTACAAACCAGTGTTCAACATAAACTTAAAGTGAAGTTATTACAGACCCTAGTTCAAATAGAGTTGGCAGGGTAGCAGATGACAACAACTAAAAGATAAAGATACATCACCCAGCCCGAGGGTGAATAATCACTCATCGGCCTCATTGGCCTCTTCCTGAACAACAGTCACACAGCAGGGTCCAAGGCATACTGAGGAATCTGCCATACCTGCAACATGGGTAAAAGAACCCTGAGTACAAAGGTACTCAACAAGACTTACCCGACTAAAGAGAAAGGGAGAAGACTCAGGAATGCAGGCTTAGGGTAGTCAAGGTAAGGCTTTAAGCAAGTTCAAGTATTTTGCAGAAAAGCATTTTTGGTAAACTTTATTTTAATTTTGAAAGATTCGGTATTCCTTGTTCCATCATAATCCTTGATTCATTTTACTTTTCAAAACATTCCTAGTTGAGAACCACTCCCTGTTGACAGTCAGTGACTAAGTCTCCATAACCGAGGAGCAGCGTTAATCCGGATAAATAATACTCAGCTGAGGGTCCCTATCCACACTGCATATGTAGCACCCAAGCTTGCATATGTCAACTCGTTTGCTTACCGCACTCCACGTCATTAGCCACCTCATCCCCAAGATGCCACCTCGGATCATTAACTCTTAGTGCGTGGTCGGATTCTGCACAGATCTCCAACCATACATTATCTACCAACCGTCCAATCAGGGTGGGTACACTACTAGAGAACAGGCCTTTGGATTCTGCACAGATCTCCAACCATACATTATCTACCAACCGTCCAATCAGGGTGGGTACACTACTAGAGAACAGGCCTTTGGACGATTTGCAAAATCAGGGTGGGTACACTACTAGTGTGTGTGCGTGTGTGTGCACTGTGTGCGTGCAGGAAGAATGAAAGAAAAAATGATATATATTGAAAATGAATGATTATAGAAAAATGATTATAAATACATATATATTTATAGAAAAATAAAAAAGATATATATAGAAAATGAATGATTATAGAAAATGAATATATATACATATATATTTAGAGAATATCAGAAAATGTTATTAATGCACCGCAGTGTATATATGTTTATAGAAAAATGAATATATATTTATATAAATATATAGTTATATAAATCATTTTTAGAAAATCATGTTTTTTAATCTAACAAAAAATATGTGACATGTAGATAAAAAGAGATTGGTCGCGTTGACCTCGCCGCCGTCCGCCGTCATCTTCACCGCAACGTCATCCTCGCCGTCGTGCTCACCTCCTCACCGCAACGTCATCCTCGTCGTCGTCCGTCGTCGTCCTCTCCTCAACGGTGTGTCCCTTGTGATGGAGAAGGAATAATCAATTAGATATGTTTATGTCGTGTATATGTTTTTACGAATGTGCATGGAATAATGACTTAGCATAATCAATTAGATATATTTATGTCGTGTATATGTTTTTACGAATGTGTATGGAATAATCACCTAACCCAAAACCCCGAACCCCGAACCCTAAACCCTAACCCCTAAACCCTAACCGCTAACCCCTAACCCCTAACCCCTAACCCTTAACCCTTAACCGCTAACCCCTAACCCCTAACCCTAAACCCTAACCGCTAACCCCTAACCCCTAACCCCTAAACCCAAAACCCTAAACCCTTTAACCGCTAACTTTCGATCTCTAAATATTGATTTCTACACTTTAAATCTGCAATAGTTAATTACGATCCAATATTATATTGTGCAGGGTTTGGGCTTGGTTCGTTCCGAAACACCGTCCGGATCTGAAGGCGACACTTCCTCGTCCTATCCAATTGCAAGTAAGTAGTACTATCTCCCCGCGTCTTTACCACTGTAGCATGCTTTCATCACACGCGCGAGATGATGAGAGTAATATCTTTTTACATCGTGCAGTGGGTTCTACGGCAACCACCAGGGAACAATTTGTGTGGGTACTACGTTTGCGAGTTTCTCTCGGTGTATGCCAAAAGAACTCCTCTAGAGAGACAGAAGGAGCTATGGTTGAAGAACCAGGTGTTGGACATGGTGCGCCTGAAAGGAATTCAAGAGACAATCGCAGGAGTTCTTAATGACCATGTCCTCAAAGCCGGCACCGAGTTCTACTATAACCCGGAAGAACCAATATTGAAACCAAACCAAGACGACCATTTGTATGACATTTAAGTGACGGTCAATATTTGTGTTGTAAATACCAAGGATGCATGGATAATGCTGTAAATTTTATGTGCATAAAAATATTATACACATAATATGTATAGCTAGCCCATATATATATAGTTTCATATTTTATGTGTGTAATTATAAATTTTATGTGTATATATATGTGGATACATACATTAGCAGCGAAGAATACGTATTAGAAATCCTAATGTAATATATTAGCATCGAAGAAAACGTATTAGAAAACCTAATATAATTGAAAAACTGAAAACAATAGCCAATTGAAAAGAAAAAAGAAAAGAAAAAGAAAAAAGGTCTTTAGGACTAAAGACTGGCCTCTTTAGTCCCGGTTGGTATTACCAACCGGGGCTAAAAGAAAAAGAAAAAAGGTCTTTAGCCCCGGTTGGTAATACCAACCGGGACTAAAGAGGCCAGTCTTTAGTCCCGGTTGGTATTACCAACCGGGGCTAAAGGTCCCCTCTTTAGTCCTGGTTGGTATTACCAACCGGGGCTAAAGGTCCCCTTTAGCCCCGGGGCCGGGAACCGGGGCTAAAGGTCGGGCCTTTAGTCCCGATTCCTTAGCCCCGGCTCCATGCCCGTGGCTAAAGACCATTTTCGACCGGGGCTAAAGACCCGTTCTCCAGTAGTGGCATATCACGTTGTGTGTACCGTATCCGCGTTGACGCTGTGCGACCATCGGCATCACTCGATGCTGCACGGCAAAGGGCCGCGGGGTCCTGGCCCCAAGCGACGTGTTGGCGCTAGGCGCAGCTGCAATCTGCCAAACGACGGGTGAGTCCGAGGGGAGGGTTGGAGGAGGCGCATCTCTGAGGTCTGTGACGGCGTGCTCTGTTGGACTAAGCTCGCATGCTACCATGCTAGTGCGGCTTTGCAACCTCTGTGATTCTTTGCAATTGAAAAGATGCATTCAATGTGGTCAAAGTTGAAACTTTTTTTGGAAAAATAATTTGTTCCCATGGTCCTATTTCCAACGATGGCGAAGAGTCACTCTGTTTTTATGCACTCATTTTTCTATTGTGTTGTGTTTTTTATGCAGTGTTTCTCTTTTTATTGTGCTTTTTATGCACGAAAATAGTAATTTCTATGCAATTCATTTTTGTCTATGATTTGAATACAAATTTGTGTGTCAGATTATTTGCAGGGATGTGACCACTATTACTATTATTTGTTAGAACACTTTAATATAAATTAATTGTTGGCACAATTATGTATACACTTATATATAATTTCTATACATCATTGGTATATAATTTTATATATTGTTCGAGCAACTTTCTATGCATTATTGGTACATATGATTGTATGGGATGCCTATAACGTTGATGCATTGCTCAATGCATTATTTGGGTTAGGGTTTGATGCATATCTCTATTAATTATATGCCCCAAAGTGAGAATCATGGTTTTGGATATGTTTTCTCGGTTTTAGATAAAATAATCTCCATAATAGAGAGGGTTTTATTGGGTTCTATGTTTTGTTTCTTTGTTAGTTATACATCTGACTAAGTGGAGAAGCAAGGTTTGTGTTTTATACATTATTGAAACATATTTTTATACATTATTAAAGCATATTTTGATATATTGTTGGAGCAATTATTTGTGCACTTCTACGTAATTTTATATATTGTTGAAGCACAATTCTATGCCAGCTACATGGAGGTTCCATTTTATTTTTTATTTGATCTATAGTTCTATGCAATGATGCCCCGGAGAAAGAATAATCGACACCTTCGATGCATTTAAGCCCTTGTTCAAGGTCGGTTTGATCCGAGGGCTACGGTTCATCCCACCGGGCTATATAAGCAACCCAGACCCCCCTGAGGAATCATCAGATCAAATCTTCATAGTTTAGTCTTCAATCAGTTCAGAGGTAGCCTTGAGAGGACAACCAAGAGCTCCACCATCCTAGGGCATAGCTAAAATAGAATTAGAAGAGCCGAGGGAAGCTCGGATTCCGGATCTAGTCGCGAGGAGGCTAAGTAATAGCCTTGTAACTTCTCTCTTGTATCAACATTGTTCTTCTATTTATCTAATTACCGTGCCTTAGGGTGCGCTTGTGTCCTTTTCCTGTCGATCCGTAGGGTCAGGGACCCTAGGGGTGCAAGTGTTCTCTCATGTACATGAGAGTGGTTCTCGGGTATATGGAGATGGGTAAATGTCTGGCTTAGTCCACGGTTCAGGTGTTAGACAGCAGGTGGTGACAGCCCTGTCAGTCCCTTGTAATCTCCCACGTTCGGCTAAGGGGTAGGAGTCTAAATTACCCGGTGTATCCTGCTGGCAGACCAGTGTTCCCGGGTCTCCTAATCCATCCAATACCTAACGTTAATGTTAACATGATCACGACATATATGTTTAATTCATTAACATAACTTTATTTAGGATCTATGCTTCGTACATTATTTTTTATTCTTTATTGTTTCTTATATACCCGTAGAAGCTCCATTTATCTTATGATGTGTGTGTGATGATCCCACTATCAAAACTATCGTTTATCCTTTTGCTCTATGCAAGTATTATGTTCTTGTCATGAGTATATCTTGAATCCTTTGCATCTAGCATTCCCTGTGGTAAAAATATAAATAACGATACCTGGAATACTCCCGGTGAAATGCTACAACGGTAATCCCATGGTACGATGCCGGGGATGATGGCCTATCCTAGTGATGACGCTAAGAGATATCAACATACTCACAAAACTAACTCCATAAAAATAGACCATCCAGATTTCATTCATAGTTTTCTCTCTTCTCACTCACTTGTATGACCAGATTAAATGTATGATATATCTGTCATCAGGAATGCATACATGTGGAACGACCCTTTCCCAACCGTATGGGTGTGCATATGTGTGTTTAATTTTTCAATAAAAAAGGGCATCCATAATTCCACCCATGCAAAATTCAATAAAAAAAGAAAAACCAGGCCAACCTCTCAGGCCGTCGAAAGTTACACATTCTGGTATGTCATCACACTTCGGCGCCGATACCAGATGTATATAGCTAGAGCGACTGCGTCTGAGGTTGACACTGACATCTTTTGGTAGCATCGCTAGGAACCAACATACTCGTGTATGTCGCTAAGGAATGCCAACAAGCATTTCTGTCGCCGATGTCGGGGATGATGGCCTATCCTAGTGATGACGCTAAAAGATATCAACATACCCACAAACTAACTCCATAAAAATAGACCATCCAGATTTCATTCGTAGTTTTCTCTCTTCTTACTCACTCGTATGACCAGATTAAATATATGGTATATCTCTCATCAGGAATGCATATATGCGGAACGACCCTTTCCCAACCGTGAGGGTGTGCATGTGTGTTTAATTTTTCAATAAAAAAGGGCATCCATAATTCCGCCCATGCAAAATTCAATAAAAAAAAAGAAATACCTAACGTTAATTAGAAATAACAGGGTAGATTACTCCCTTATGACATGCGGATGTATGATTCATAAGTAGGATAGATTAATCATAGGAAATCTATAACTCTAATAAAGCTAATACCCACTAAATATTTCTCTCTTTATGCAAGGTGTCCACATCATTCCCTACTAAGTGATCCACTAAATATTTTATCTCTTCATGCAAGTTGCCCACATCATTCTCCACTAAGTCCATGCCATCATGTTCTATCTTTTCATGCAAGGTGTCCACATCATTCTACACTAAGTCCATGTCATCTCTTATTAATAAAAAAAATATTCATGACATCTCTATCATGTGAAATACTTTAAATCTTTAATCTGTTAGCATATAAGTCATTTCATATGTTAGTGTTTCATCACATGTTTTCTTAAAATAATCAAATATTTTATTGTTTTTTCTTTGACTAGCTTAGTAATTTTTTACTATATGTGATGCAATATATAACATATAGTATACATAATATCATACAGTAATATTATGTATATAACATATATTTTTTAAGAAAATCCCATGACAACACGTGGGGTATACCTCTAGTTAAAATAAAGACACAAACAGATCAACCACAAAAGAAATGCATGACGTTTCCATTTTTTATCATAATAAAAAAAGAAACAATAAAAACGGAAATCTGCAGCATGCTCATGATCGAAAGTATGAAATATTTAACATCTGTAGAATTGACGTATGCAATTACATTAAACTTATTAGTTTTACTAGTAGACATGCACGTGCAGCACGCATGTGTCCATTATTATGATAGATTTATGCCTAAACATATCCACGTGGGTTACTGTTGCACTGCTTGTTGGTATATTTCTAGCCGGCTGCAATAGCCAAAATATTTCCCTTGCATGCCTTCAGAAGAAAGAGTGGCTAGATAAGTATCTTAAAATGCAGGCATGGCAGCATCAGGCGCAGGCGGTGTAGGCAACGAGGGTGGTGGTGCTGTAGGAAGGGGATACAGAACCGGTCGCGGTGGAGGTCGTACAGGCGGTGGCGGTGTGCGTGGTGGGCAACCTGGCTACGGCGCCGGATACGGGTTCGGCGCTAATCAGGAGATCGAAGATAACTCTCACTTCAATGGTCCTCGTTTCAATCCAAACCTCGGGGTCGGGCACATCCGCCGAACTTTGGCCCCGGATGGGATTATGAACGGGGACGTCGAGGGCGCTTGAACGGCAATGGTGATCCTGGTTGGAACAACGGCTTTCGGCAGGGGCGCAACTTCCAGCGCCACGCCCCATCTCGGTTTCAACAGCGACCGCCGCTTCATGGCCCGCAGCAGCACCAAGGGGCTCGCCATCTTCCGAACCAGCAACAGCAGCCGCAACGTTTTCATCATCAGCAGCCACAACATCTTCAACGTCAGGAGCCGCCGCAGCGATCTGTTCCTCAGCAGCAGCTTGGGTCGCAGGCCCCTCCTCATCAGCCCACGCCTCCGCTGCAAGAGGTGGCGTTACAGCAAATGGTGTCGAAGGCTCCCCTAGCTGTTTCAACTATGGAGTCTTTGCAGGGGGATGGGAATGGAGCAAAAGCAAGGTGCCATCATGGAGCATCAGCAGCTGACATGAATGGACATAGCTGCACAACAGGGTAACACTGCTTTGTTGAAAGGTACTCAAATGATACAAGGTTCTTCTTCGGCAGGCAGAACTTCAGACACGCGGGTGGAGAATGCAGTGACAGAAACAACTTCCTTGGGGGCTGCTAGTGTTTCCCAGAAACCAGCCACCACTAAAATTTGTAGAAGATGTGGTGTTAAGGGCCACTTAATGTTTAAGTGCACAACAATAGTCTTTTGTGAAATTTACAGAAGCTCTGATCATGCCTTGTGTCGATGCCCGATTCCCAAGCAGCCAAAACCAGTAGCTCATTGTTGGTTGGTCAAGCAGCAGATGCACTGGCATGCACCATTTCAGCCGACCAAGAGAGGTTCGAGAATGGCTCTGATCTCTACTTCTGGCAAAGATTTGGTAGAAGAGGATGTCGCTGCTTTTTTGCGTGTCTTGGTTTCTGATACGTTTGCTTGGGAAGTAAATCGACACAGTAATTCGGAGTTCAAAGTACTTTTTCCTACAAAGGGTGATCTAGCAAAGATGACAAGATTTAATGCTGAAATGAAAGAAGGTGTGACTCTCAAATTTCAAGAATTCAAGGAAGATGAGGAGTATTTTGGTCATGCTCTACCAGTAGTATGGATGAGAGTCCTAAACCTTCCGACAATTTTAAAAGAGTATTCGGTGCTATGGGCTTTAGGAACTCTGTTTGGGGTAACTCAAGATGTAGACATGGTGACTTCTAGAACAAGTGCCTTTGGACTGTTTGCAGTGGCAGTTCTATAACCAGAGGCAATTCCATCTAAGCTAGATGTCATCATTGGCAATCGATATTTCCAGTTGCTTTTTCAAGTTGAGCCATTTTTACCAAACATCGGTCTGCGAAGCATTTGTAATTCTGAGAATAATGGGAATGAAGGACAAGGTAATGGGGCTACAAAGGACACTCAGATGGGGGAGACTCAAAATCTTATAAAATTTTTTAACTCAGCTGCAAGTGGAGGAAATGAAATATTTAGTAGCAGTTTGGGGAAGGAAGCAATTAATCCAAAAGCACAGATGGACATTGATCTTGAAGAAGATGATTTATTAGGAGAGGAAAGTCGTCTGACTGATGCGGTACGTGATTTTGTGGGGATAAAAAAGGTCATCCTCTAGATGTGCGGGTTGCAGCATCACTGGTACCTTCGGGCTCGACAGCTCCAACACATTTGCAGCATCGATCATCACATATGGCAAAGTCGGGCAGTAAGGTCGTCTCTGGAGCTGATCTGAATGCAAAGGAGAAACGACAGCAGCACCAGCCCTCGACACGGACTCAGGCAGTGGCTGGTGTGGGGGCTTCGAGTTTTGATTTGCAGAAAACTCACGATTTGCAGCCTTCCATGCTACATGAAGACTCAGTTAAGGTGAGACAAGTTGATGGGACAACAGGAGTGTTTGTGATTGTGGATCAACACCTTGGAGCTGTGGGTGAGGCCATGGTAGGTGCTGGTGTGTCAGCGGATGGGGGGTCAAACAATATGATGGGAAGTATTATGACGATGGCAGTTTTGTCTGATGGAGAGCTTACCTCACTGCGGCGCAGCAAGCGGAATGCAGACGTGGCTGATGCAAACTCTCTCGAGAAGGCAGAAAAAAGAGTGGCTATCAAAAACCTCGAGGATCCCCAAGGTAATGCAAATGCAGTTTTCCATTCAGTATGTTCTTTTTCTAGTGATCGTATTGAGCACAACTTAGGAGGGGTGGGGATCAGTTTAGGTGCTAAAGAAAACTTAGTTGCTGGTTCTATAGCTCTTTTAAAAGATGTTGAAAAAGAGAGATTCAAACCTTCTTATTTTGTTAATTAAACTCATAAACAAATTGATTCAGAGGATGATGAGATTGATCCTGATACTTCTACCATCAGTCGACTCTGTGGCGATTTGATGGAAGAGGTGATGGACAATAATAATGCGGGCCTTGATGGAGGACTTGTTGACATACCTATCAAGGTGGCAAAAAATAAAAAGCTAAAGAAACGCACCTATTTGAAGGTGTCTGCAAAGAAAAAATGTTCCAATGAAAGGAATTTTTTGGAATTGTAGAGGTCTCCGCGATCTAACTAAACACACTTTTTTATATGATATGTCCAAAGATAACAGACTTGATTTTATAGCTTTATCAGAAACCAACAGAAATAGTTTCTCGACTCAGTGTCTAGAGAATTTCTGTGCGGGGGCTGATTTCTTTTGGCATTGGCGATGTCCCCGGGGTATGTTTGGGGGGATGCTAATGGGAATAAATCAAGATTTTTTTGATGTAGAAAATATTGTCGATGGGGAGTATTATATAAAATTTGTCTTAAGAAATAAGGTAGATGGTTTTCTATGGGCTCTTTTGTCTGTCTATGGCGCAGCACAGGGAGAGCACAAAGAAATTTTTTATCAGAGTTAGTACGTGCTTGTACTAGCTGCAGAGATCTACCGTTTATGGTAAGGGGGACTTTAACATAATTAGGAACCCTTCGGAAAAAAGTAATTCAAGGTATAATAATAAATGGCCACTTCTCTTTAATGCTATTATCGAAACTTTGAATCTGAGGGAACTTGAGTTGACGGGTAGAAAGTTCACTTGGGCTAATTATGCTGAAATTCCAACCTATGAAAAGTTAGATCGTATCTTGGTGACCATAGCTACTGTCCAAGCACTCACCCGTGAAATCTCCGATCACACACCGCTTTTACTAGATGGAGGGGAACCATCTCATAGAGGAAACGCTAGAAATTTTAAATTTGAACTAGGGTGGCTGACGAGGGATGGTTTCTTTGATCTGGTAAAAGAGGTTTGGGAGTCTGAGAATAGGGGCAGAACACCCTTGGAACGGTGGCAAACTAAGATTAGAAGGTTGCGGCGCTTTCTTAGAGGTTGGGCTCGAAATTAAATTTCTCAAAACAAGAAATTAAAGCTAGACTTGTTGAATAAGATAGATGACTTTGACAGAAAGGCAGAAACAAATTCACTATCTTCCCATGAGGTAGAGCTTAGATATCATCTTAAAGGGCAATTAACTAAGTTGCTAAGAGAGGAGGAGATTTATTGGCTCCAACGATCAAAAACAACGAAGTTATTGCAAGGGGATGATAACACTAAGTACTTCCACTTGTTGGCAAATGGGAGACATAGGAAAACAAAAATCATTCAACTAGAACAGGATGAAGGAATTATCGTTGGGGATGAGAATTTGAAACATTATATTACTGATTACTATAAAAGACTGTTTGGACCTCATGTACAAAATTCTTTCTCACTGCAAGAGACCTTGAGGCATGATATACCTCAAGTATCAGAGGAGGAGAATGAAGTATTGGTGGCTCCATTCAGTGAGGAGGAGGTCAAATCGGCTGTCTTTGATATGGAGCATAATAAGGCACCAGGTCCCGATGGCTTCCCTGCAGAATTTTACCAATTCTTTTGGGATGTTGTCAAGCCAGATTTGATGAGCCTCTTTTATGAATTCTACATGGGGAGATTACCTATTCACTGTTTAAATTTTGGGGTAATTACGCTATTGCCCAAGATCACAGATGCGATCAAGATACAACAGTATAGACCTATTTGTCTCTTAAATGTGTCGTTTAAGGTTTTTACAAAAGTGTTGAATAATAGAATTTTAAAAGTGGCAGATAAAGTGATAGGTCCATCTCAGTCGGCCTTTATTCCGGGAAGATATATAATGGAAGGAGTTGTAATACTACATGAAACAATACATGAATTGCATAGGAGAAAAAAAGGTGGAGTGATCCTAAAGTTGGACTTTCAGAAAGCGTATGATAATCTTAAATGGCCTTTTATACAACAGGTCCTCAGAATGAAAGGATTCTCACCAGTCTGGTGTGAATGGATTTCAAAAATCATGTCTAGAGGGAGTGTTGCAGTAAAGGTCAATGATAATCTAGGCCATTATTTCCAAACAAGAAAATGAGTGCGTCAGGGGGATCCGTTATCTCCAATCTTGTTTAATATAGTGGTGGATATGCTGGCGATTCTCATTTCACGAGCAAAAGAGGCTGATCAGATCCAAGGAGTGGTTCCACACTTGGTTGAGGAAGGACTATCAACCCTTCAATATGTTGATGACACTATTATCTTTATGAACCATGATTTGGAGAGGGCCAAAAATATGAAGCTTTTGCTTTGTGCCTTTGAGCAGTTGTCAGGACTCAAAATTAATTTCTATAAGAGCGAATTATTTTGTTATGGCGCAGCTAATGCTAATCGACTGGAATACACATAAATTTTTGGATGTAACGTAGGATCCTTTCCTTTTAGATATTTAGGAATTCCTATGCATCATCGAAAACTAATGAACAAGGACTGGAAACAAGTGGAAGAAAGGATTCAAAAAAGACTAAGTGGTTGGAGGAGTAAGATGCTTTCGGTAGGAGGAAGGCTTGTCCTTATTAACTCGGTTCTGAGTAGTCTTCCTATGTTCACGATGTCCTTCTTTGAAATACCTAGGGGAGTTTTGAAAAAAATAGATTATTTTAGATCTCGTTTTTTTTGCAAAGTGATGAGCACAAGAAGAAATATAGATTGACTAAATGGGAAGTAGTATGTACACCAAAAGATCAAGGAGGTTTGGGGGTTCTAAATCTAGGTGTTCATAACAAATGCCTCCTAAGCAAGTGGATTTACAAATTGATAGATGGTGATGGGGTCTGGCAACGACTGCTTAAAAATAAATATTTAAGGGATAAAACTTTGACTCAGGTTCAATACATGCCCGGGGATTCTCAGTTTTGGGCGGGCCTTATGAAGGCCAAGGATGAGTTCCTGTCTATGGGTAGGTTTGATCTAGGTGACGGATCCCAGGTGCGTTTTTGGGAGGATTCATGGGTAACGCTACGTCCCTTCAAAGCGCTCTTTCCGGCACTGTATAACATCGTGAGAAGGAAGAATGCCTCTGTTAGTTCAGTATTGTCTTCAACGCCGTTAAATGTAGAGATCTCTGACAGGGATTAATTTGCAATCATGGCACAATATTGTGGCCTTGGTTGCAAACGTATCTTTAATTAACCGAAGGGATCACTTTGTGTGAGGGCTACATCAGAACGGGTTGTTTTCAGTTAATTCTATGTACAGAGCATTATTAGACATACAGGCTTTACCTTATAACACTTTAATTTGGAAACTTAAACTACCCCTCAAGATTAAAGTCTTTATGTGGTACTTGTATAAGGGTGTAATCTTAACTAAAGATAATTTAGCCAGGCGACAGTGGCAAGGAGATAAGAATTGTTGTTTCTGTTCTTCTGAAGAGACAATACAACACTTACTCTTTAATTGTCATTATGCTAAATTTATATGGAGGATTGTTCATTTTTCTTTCAATCTAAAGCCTCCAACGAGTGTGCACAATTTGTTTACTGGATGGTTGGAAGGATTCAACAGGAAAATGAAGTCTCAAATTCTTGTGGGTGCAAGTGCCATGTGTTGGGCACTTTGGATAACACGAAATGATGTTGTGTTTGATAAGGTCATAGCATCGTCTTATTTGCAGGTTATCTTCAAGGGGACGTATTGGACCAGGTACTGGACTTTACTTCAGAAGGAGGAGGATTACCATCTCATGAAGACGGGATGTAGGACTCTTGAGTCAGCCGCAATGGAGATGTTTGCAAGTTACGGCTGGAGATTTAGAAATAGAATTTCTCTTTAATTTATCCTTTTAAGAACTTTACTGCTTTTGGCTCAAAACCTCGTTTTTGAGATTCTGTGGACTTGGGTTGGTTTGCTTGTATTTTTGGAGAGCCATATGCATTAGTCGATGCAGAAGCTAGAATATTAATATATTCCCTTTTCTAAAAAAAAAGATTATTCAGTGACTTTAAATCTAATTAGTTGTCAAGGAAAACACAAATGCAGTTTCCGTATAGAGGGTAGCAGCAAGTAACGAAATCATCTCAGGTCTCAGAATTTTAGCTTTGACACATATATACAGTTTCTACCTAGCCTAAATATACCCTAGAACCTTAAATAGCTCGTCAAACTTTTAGACACATTTAAAAGTAAGTGCATCGTTTCTTCGAAAGGACACCATCCCAAAAGATCGATAATTTCAAACATTTCTGCCAAATAGCGTCAGGAGAGTACGTGGGTCAGGTTAAACGGTATGAAATTAAGGTGAGAAAAAATAACATAAGCAGCTGTGAAAGCACTAAATTATAAGAAACACGCGTGTTAATATGTTTCGTTCATATTGGTCTCACCTGTCAAATTAATATCTTACGTAAAATCAAAATACATCCAAGGAAGAAGACCTTAGGTGGGTAAGTTTTTTTAGGTGAGAGCTATTTTTCAATTCTTTTGATCTTTTATAGTATAGATAGATAGATAGATAGATAGATAGATAGATAGATAGATAGATGCAAATAGATTACATACTTCACATATGTAAGCATTTCGTACAACATATATCATTGTATAATTATTGTATCTCTGATTATTCAGCTAGCTTAGCATGCACCTTGGATGCACATAGCTTACGGCCAATAATATTTTGTATAGTATATTCCGTGATCCGCATCAGATGATTAGCAGCTGCCTGGGATGATTAACAACTGTCTGGGATGAAACCAACTTTTTCTCCAGCCACGTCGTACACCACCTCCATGAACGCTAGCTGATATGTCCCAATGACGGAGAAGGCAGCGCCGTCGTCACCGGTGTTCATGGCGAAGAAGGCGAGGCAGGCCATGGTGAAAGGCGCGGCGGCGGGGTCATGTCGAAGTACAGCATCTGGTCCCCGTGGATCAGCAGGCTCTCGCCGTTGCCAAACTTGAACCGGACGAGCGGTACAGCGAGCTCATTCAGCACGGTGAAGTTGTAGCACGTGTCGAAGCGCCGGCGAGAGGTTGTTGTACCGCGATATGTCCTTCCAGAAGGCATCGGGCAGCGACGTGTACGCGTCCGGCGGCAGCAGCGTGAAGGCGGTGCCCACGTCCAGATTGGTGCCGTTGACGCCGAAGGTCGCCGCGAGGATCGGGAGGTCCTCGCCGCCGAGGGTCATCCCGACGAGGTCGATAAAGTACATGCTTGCCCAGCTCGGGGCTGCCTTCGTTGTTGCTCGTCACCAGCGGGCCGTGCACGGTGGCGCGGTTGTCATCGCTGTCGCCGCCGACACCGAGGGAGAGGAAGCCCTGCGAGCTCGGGGACTGCGGCAGGCAGTAGAAGGCCGACGACGAGAGCCACGATGACAGTGAGTTGTGGTCGCGGCTGAGGTCGAGGGTGTCGGCCTCTGGCAGCTTGTCAGGAGGACGCTAATGCTCAGCGTCGAGAGAGTACGTGGGCTAGGTTGGACGGGTACGAATTAAGGTGAGAAAAAAATAACATAAACAGCTGCGAAAACGCTAAATTATAAGAAACACCTATGTCAGTATGTTCCGTCTATATTGGTCTTACTTGCGAAATTAATATCTAGCGTCAGATATAAAATCAAAACAAATCTAAGGGACAAGACCTTAGGTGAGTAAGTTTTCTTTGGGTGAAAGTTATTTTTCAATTCTTTCGCTCTTTTATAGATATAATAATAATAGATAAGATATAGATATAGATATAGATATAGATAGATAAACTTGTCAATTTTGGACGCCGTCAGTTTTTTAAACTCGTCAATTAAACGGAAACGATGCATCTGCTCGGCACCACGGATAAAAAGGAAATCCAGCACGCAACAACCCATACCCGTCATCAACGCGCCATCAACGCGAAACTGCAACTAAGCACGGCGTGCTCACGCAAAAATCGCCCCAAGCATCACAACTACCAAACTTACATCCCCACCTGTGAACATCACGCGGATCGCATGTCCGCATATCCTCGCCTGCCAACGATAAAAAGGATTGCATCAAGCCTGCCCGCGATAAAAAAAGAATACATCTACAGGCCATAAACGTCGGTGCCGAACGCCGCAGCCCTGTCTTCGTCAGCCATTCTGTGCCGAGAGACGCAAGTACGACAAGAAAGATATGATCACCACGTTCTCATAAACTTCCCGGCCGTTACTATAAAAAACGGCTGAACGAGGGTTCGTATAGCAACTATAATTCGATGGTGATGATGTCGATGGATCCACGGTGACGTACATCAGATGGATCGTCTCCAAGCTATAGTTTATACTTATACTCTTATTAATCCCTAAAACTCTTTACTTGCAACGAATAAACAACCTATCTATACAGACACTTCATCCACCTAACAATGACTCTTTACTTCCTAATATAGCCGCGCGCTTGGGAGGATGGGGTGGCCACAGGGAGCCACGCGCCAGGGAGTGCACGGTGGCCTGGCCACAGTGTGCCGAACTAAACATTGGCAAAAAAAAAAAAAAAAAAAAAGTGTGCCGAACTAAACCAAAACTAGTCAGCCACGGAGTTTACTTTCAAATTTGAATAATCATCGTTTGTTGAATCATATCTGTCTGTATACATATCGCATACGTACAGTAACGTCCTGGTTAGCGTAGTTTCGGCTGCTTACTTGTTGCAGTGGTGATTAGTCAGCGTAGACTATCGCAACAACGTCAACAGTTGCTGCTCGGAGTATTATAAAATGAGACGGGACTATTCATTCTTCTGGCACAAAACCTGCCCTCTCGCTGATTAGTGATTGCATCCAGACCATGGCTTCCTACCGCTACCGGGGGTCTGCCCTCTCGCTGCTACAATCGTCTAGAATGCTCGCAGTCGCAGCTGGTGCCAACCAACGGTCCCGAGCGTTTTGTGGAAACATTTACCGTGCGCAGATGAAGATCCGGGACCGGGAGGCCGGTATGGCGGCTATGGTGGCCTCATCTTCAGAGCCTCCATCAGCAAAGCAGCAGCAGGATACGCCGGCGTCGTGGGTAGACCGCTGGCTCCCTACGCCGGCGAAGCCCTACGCGATGCTTGCCCGTCTCGACAAGCCTGACGCCAGTTGGCTCTACGCATGGCCCTGCATCTGGTATCATGTCTTTCTTTACATTTAACTTGAGTGGAATTCACCTACCAGGTCGCTCTTACTTATTCGTTGAAAGCGTGACAGGGGGGAAATCGCAGTCAAACCACATAGCAGCCTTTTCCCGTTCATGCGCTACCTTATTACAAAATAAAGGATGTTTCTTGGCAGGCAAAATACCCGCTACCCATTACCCGTACCCGAATTACCCGAATCCGGACCCGAATTACCCGAACTCGAGGTACCCGATCCCAACTTCGGATACTGATTTTGATTACCCGAAATTAGTTTGGGTAATTCGGGTAATATCCCCCAGTACCCGAACTACCCGAATTACCCGAAGTTGTATTTTTGTCTTTGTATTTATCATGTTTTGTTAGTTAAATCAATGAATTTATCATTTAATTAGTATACTATTCTCTCGGTTTGAACAAGTGACTGTAATATGTTATTCTTTGTAAATTAGTGTTAGAATTCTATACAAGATGTTGCTAAAATTATGTATGAATTTCTATTAAAATTTTGTATAATTTGCTCTTTTTATGAATTCGGGTAAATCGGGTAATACCCGAACCCGAACCCGAATTATCGGGTACCCGAAGTTGCGGGTAGTGTTTTTTCAGGACTAAATTCGGGTAGCAATTTTCATTACCCGAACTTTGAATTACCCGAATTACCCGACCCGAAAAAAACGGGTAACTCGAACGCCCAGGCTTACTCGGCACCCTACCGCTACCGATCAAATTGGCCTAATTTTTCTTAGCACCAGAAGTGCTCCCTCGGGTACACTATACGTGCTGACTAGCTTATAGAAAATATATTAGCAATGTTTGTATCGCTAAATAAATTTATTATAAAAATATATTTCATAATTTATCTAATAATACTAATTATATATTATAAATACTAATATTTTTATATATTAATTAGTTAAAGTTTGATTTTTCGGTAAGTGAAAATAGCATTCTCTGTGGGACTAGGCAGTACTCCTTCCGTTCTAAAATAGAAGTCATTTTCGTTTTCCGAGAAGTCAAACATTTCACTATTAAAAAAACGTACACCATGACGTTTTTGGATGACGATTTCGATTTTGGTCACAGAACATGGGTCATTAATGACGAAATTACGCATATCATCATTGATGATTGGTTTGGCCGTCAGCCCCTTATTCATCCGTGACGAATTGAAAATAATCGTCACACAAATGATCTGAACTTCGTCATAAATGTGAAACTCAGCAGTTCCACCGTTGAGGTCCCACCTATCAGTTTTTATTTTCGTCATAAATAAAAAAAAGGTGCTGCAAAAATTCAGGGTGCCTGGGAATCGAACCTGACACCTCTGAGCTCAGCACCGACTGGGAACTTTTTCTTCTTATTAGAGTTTTGATTAGTTCATATGACGTGGCGCCCTCAATCTTTCCCTTCAATCGTTCTCCTCGATTTGTTCGTTTGACCCGCCGCTGCCGCAGGTGCTCCGGCAGACCTCGCCGTCGTCTAGGTCCGGCGTTCCGCTCACGCACACATCTTCGGTGGGCCACTCCGACTATAGGCTTGGCGGCCGCCGCCGCAGGTGCTCCGGTGGCGCTGGTGGGCAGCTGCTCCGGCGTAGCGCACGACGCCTACGTCGACCATGCCACGGTGGGGAGCATCCTAGGGGGCAACTTATGCGGCTTATCTGATTTCTTGGCTAGTTTCGGTAGTCCGCGGTGGGCAGCTCTGGCCGCGAGCTGGGGCGACGAGATGGGGTGCTTGCGGGTGTCAACTACGGTCGCCTGCTCCGGTGATGAGAAACTGTGCTAGGGCACCTAATCCTCCTCTGTCAATGGCTAGCTTCAAGCGGCGGGGTGCACAGGTATTGTTCTCTCTCATTGAGTGCCTGCTATTGATAGCATTTCATAGCTGTTTGTACAAGGCTAAGTAGAGGTAAATTCTTGTTGCATGAAGTAGATGGACAGAAGGTGGATTCATGCTACTCGGTTCAGTGATGACTTCAACAACGGTGTTGATCAATTCATGGCTATTGTTCGAGATAGATTCAATGCGGATGATGTTATACCCTGCCCCTGTCGTAATTGTCTGAATCGGTCTTCATTGAGTCAGAAAGACGTGCATAACCATGTCTATCTCCATGGATGGTCAGCTTCATATACTAGGTGGATACAACATGGAGAGCCTTTTGATGTTCAGATCGTGGAATATGTAGGTGCTGCAGATGAACCTGAGCATCTAGGTGATGTGTTGGATGTGGATGAGCCTGACGATGAAGATGATCAAGGTACGATAGAGATGCTTGCAGACTTGTACACAGCTGTAGAAAAAGATGGAGAACAGCCTATGTTTGTGAAAGTTCTTGAAGATGCAAAACATGCTCTTTGTCCAGGTTCTGCTATGGAGAACAAATATTGTTCCATGACGGTTTTGGCCTTTACTGTGACAAAAATAAAACATCTTGGGTGTGCGGTTTTTTAGTAGTGTTTTTAACTTTGACCAAATATATATAAAAATAATTAATATTTATAGCACATAATTAGTATCATTAGATAGATCATGGAATTTATTTTCATAATGAATTTATTTGAAGATATAAATATTGCTAATATTTTCTACAAAACTAGTTAAACATGAGAAAGTTTGACCCGCATGAATCTCATAGCGTCATCTATTTTGGGACAGAGGGGAGTATGTAGCATCGTTGTGGCTAGCTAGATACGCTAACAGTAGGCACGACCGGACTCAGAATGACGGTGGAGCTAGACGGTTCTAAGACTGGGTGATGTTATCCTTATTAGGCCCCTTTCAGTTTGTTGAGTATAGCATGAGTTCTACCAAATAATTTTTTAAAGTGAAGTAATTCTCTACTAAATTTGTGAAGTAGTTCTCTATAATGAAGTAAGAAGTTAAGAGCTAGAAAAAGTAGCTTCACCTTATACTTTAAAATGGGGAGATTATCATTTATAAATATGTAAGATATTATCAATAATCTTTTATTTAATATTATGGCTACTAAATGAACTCAAATGAAAGCAGTTTCAACTATAAATGAACTCATGTGTACGAATAATCAAAGTTGGTATAGCCACCTGTCGGGTACCTAAAAAAAGGGTACCCCAAGTAAACCGACTAAAGGATCACACCCAAAAAAACTCAGCCACCTACCGACAGAGCCAACCCTCGGCTGGTCCCTAAAAGAGAGGTCTCGACAAAAGGGAACCTCTCTCTCTCTCTCTCTCTCTCTCTCTCCCCCATCAACTCGTCCGGGGCTCCCAGAGCCAGGCCTCGGGCGAGGGCCAAAATGTTCCGCCTCGTCCGAGTCCACTCGCCCCCACAGGGGGAAATGACCCTTCTTCTTCACGCTTCAAGCCACGTTCGTTCAAACCCGGGCCACGCCCAAGTCCCCAGGTAAGCGTGGAACGTCATGTAATCCCCGCTCGATAAAAAAAACTCGTTGTCCCGTCCACAAGTCAGGCGCGCCGATGCACAACATGCGTGCAGGGCTGCCTAAGATCGTACACCCTCATAGGGTGACTACTTCCATAGCATGCCTTCTTATCTGTGTCGCTACAGCTTGCAAGACTGGTCATCGACCGCTCATTCAAGCGACTCGCAGTGCCAGCCACTGCGCCTCACTCGCTGCACGGCACCACACCTCGATAAAGGGGATACGTCAGGATTCCTATTTTGACGAATCCAATAAAGGCGATCATATCTTCGAAACCACTGTTACGTGTACGCTCGGGCCCGCCAGGGGGTTCAACCACCACCCGAGCCCTCGCGTAGGGTCCTCTAGTCCATCCATCCCCCGCCTCGCCCGAGGCCCTCTCCGTTGGGCCTCGGATAGGGGCCACGTCCTCTGCCTCGCCTGAGACTTCCACCTAGGTCTCGGACAAAGGGCAAGGCACCGACCCGCCCGAGTATGGCTCAGATGGCTTCGGTCCGACCCACGTCACGGCTACGACAAGACAGCAAACCTACTCCCATGCACTATCAGTCCTCACGATACATCACCTGTATACCTGCTCGGTATGGGCGGCGGAACGTGGCAGGACAAAAGTCGTGTCACCCTTCACTTACGCCCAATTTGAACGGTGCGGGGGTACCGAGCACTGCTCCCCCTTACTTCACGCTACGCCCATCACTAGGGGCTCGACAACGTACAAGCATCTTGCAAGTACTCGTCCCTCCAAGGCTCACACCTAGCAAGTCTTGGCACCAGCAAGGCCTCGGAGCTCCGCGGGGTCAAAGACATAGAAAAACCACGTCTCTACAGTCACCACCATGATGCGTGTAGGATTCAACAGGGTCAGTCGTGCCAAGGATGACTCGCCCACGCCATAAGGACGAAACCCACTACGCCAACTGTGTCTTCACGTGAGGCCATCTTCTCCACCCTTCGTCAGTCAGATGGCCACTAAAAACCGCTTCAATATAACCCTGCGCCCACCTTGCGCCTATAAAAGGAGGGGCCAAGGAAGCTTAGAGACACAGGGAACACAAGACAACACAAAAAAGCAAGCAGCTTCACACACACACTCTCTCCACGCTCCCATGCGTGCCATTTGAGGCTTGGGACAAGTTCCCTCCCTCACCATCTTGTAACTCACACTCGCACTCCGGCGCAATCTAATACAAGTCTCTCTCTCTCTCCCTCACTGGACGTAGGGCAATCCTTGCCTGAACTAGTATAAATCGACCGTGTTTCACTGGCTCTCCTCTTGCATCGCTGCCCCAAGCAGGAAGACGCAACCCCCCTCTCCACGATACAAATCTACTTGCCAGCCTAGGGACCCCCGTGTCCCGAACACCGACAGCTGGCGCGCCAGGTAGGGGCGCTGCGTCAAGAAGAGTCCCTCGCCGTGAGGAGGGAGTCCGGGGGGCTCCACGTCCCCCCAGAAGGTTCCATAATTGGGCATGCTCCCGGTGCAAGCTCCAGCTCCTCCCGGGTCCCGCAAAAGGCCTGGGGAGAGCCAGCATTCGCAAACACCTTAGTTCATTGATGTCATATCATAGTCCCCTCCCACCTCTTTGCACCAGTCGCCCTCTCTGTTCGCTAAAATCACGTCAGAAATGGAAGGGAATCAGCATATGAGAAGAGGGAGCAGGGCCCACACGGGAGGGCTGCCGCCATTACACTCACGACCCGCAACCTCCAAACCCGCTAGTCTTGCCAACGATTCTGCTCGTAGGTAAGATTCTACAGGTGGAAGAGGATGTTGAGCATAATAGAATCAGTCGCCTCCCCAAGGGCCACCGCTTTGTGCTGAACAGGATGTCGTGGAGCCAACCAGGTTGAGCCCAACAACACAGCCTCCCCTGCCCGCAGCGGTCTGCCAGGATGAGCCTCGAGCCTCCCCCGGCAAATATCGCTCCTCCCTCTGTCACCGCCCGCGGATAGGTGCCCAGGCTCCCGTTTCTTAGGGTCACGGTCCCTATCAGCGACCAAGGAAAAATGACGGAGGGTAGGACGAGGTAAATCCTGCGGCCCCATCTCCCCCACCGCCGAGCGCCTAGGAAGTCACCCGCAACAACATCAGGTGCATCCTTAGGATGACGCGCCAGGGTGACTGTTCGCCGCACCATCTAGGGAATGGTGCCGCGAACTGCATGGGTGCGTGTTCGACACGCCGTCAATGGAACGGCACCACAAGCGAGGTGGGAACAGGGAGAGAAAGGGTTGGGCCCGGCAACATGGATGGAGCATCAACCCAGATGACCTACCCACGAAATCCAACCAAGGAAAGTCGGGACTCTCTTAATTCCTTCTTCCTCTTCTTTTCCTCTTTTAGCTGTGTTTGAGGAACATATGTACAACGCGTTCATCGATTGTAACCGAGAATGAGGAAATAAAGAGGGTTTCCTTCTATCCAAAAGAAAGAACGACCTTTGGGTGCTCTCTATGGATCACCGGCATGAACCGCAAATAAAATAAACAAAAAAGAAAAAAGAAATCCTAAAACCATCACCGACGCTCGGGGCTTCCCCCACTGCAACGACTCCGGGAGAAGGCGGACGACAGCAGGAGAAACACAACCATAAAAAAGGTCTGACCTTTTATTTTCCTCTCTTGACCAGGGCAGGGAGGAAAAATGACACAACAGGGCCGAGAGAGCGACCGCCGCGTAAGGCCACAAATCGGCGACACTAAGGGAACAACCTAGCCATGATGAATGCATGCTAAGAGGACAAGTAAGCCATACCCTCCAGGTAACAATCACTGCAAGCCTATCATGTCTTTTTAAAGAATCTCTTAGGGAAGGTGCGCCAGCCACCCCATTTAGGCGAAAAGACCAGTATCCTACCAGAAGTCACCTCCAAGGAAACCATGGGCCTCGAGCCCATTACGTTCCAAGGGTTCGAAGACTGGGCCATGGAGGTTTTCGACAGTCACCCCAGGATAGACCAAGCGAGGGATAGCTAAAGACTTATCTGTTACATGGCCAATGGCCCGAGCAAATGAACGCTTGGGACGTCTTAAGCTATGTCCGAGACAAGTAGGAGCAGTCACTTGCGGAATCCCATCGAGGGAGGAACCGAACCCTCAGACCCTATCGGATGGGTTCGAGATCTCCAAGGACCGCCCTCAAGTACCCCAAAGTGCGTCCCTGGACCACCAGTCGACTCCTATCGAATGGGGCACGAGCCTCCAGTCGGACCCGCCCGTTAGCAGCTCACCAGGAGTGTCATTGCTCGCCCACCGAGGGCAGCATGCCACGTCCTACCCCTCCCCGTTGTGGAAAGGGGCACGCGGGGGTCAAACAAAAAAGTCAAAGGGAGCCTTTAACCACTCGCCCTGCGTAGAGGCTCAGGGGCTCCCTTCGCACCGAGATCAGGGAATAGAGGAACGTCCGATCCCACCGGTGACAAACCCTCGGACCGGTAAAACAAGTCCCAAGCCCAAGTCATGAACTAACATCGTCTAAATAAGGCGCGAAACCCTTAAAATAACCCCACGAGAGAGGCTGTAATGATGAGGGATCCTTACCCAAGTAAGGCACGAAAGCAAGGAAAATGCCACGAAGGACTCGGCAACTAGTGGGCAAAAAAGATAAGTGAACCTAAAGATTCATTTCATTAGAATGCCATATAATTACAAAAGAGGGGGGGAATGCCCCCAGCACCGTCACCAGACCCTACTCGGGATTACATCCCAACAAGGTGGCGACGCTCCACCCCAGCGCGACTCACGGATCGTCTGCTCCACAGGCACCTCAATGAGCACGGCCTCGACATCCGAGAACCCCATAAAGGGGTGGAGGTTGTAGCCTGACCGGAGTTGTGCTCTGGCTTGGGAGACCGCCGCCCCCTGATGAGTGTCGTGCTCGACGGAGGCCCGCACGTGCTCAGGAACATCAAGGAGACGTTGCACAAGGTTGTAGCCTTGGGTGCGTACAAACTCAACCGCCTCCTCGGCGGCTGGGTCAAGAACCTGGAGCTCAGCCTCTAGGGCGATGACGCGACCGTCCGCGCTCGCCAGTTGACCGTGAAGGTTTACGACCCCCTAGTCGATGACGTCCAAAGCCGCGGTAGCAGCCATGACAGCCTCCTTGAGGTCGTAAACCAATGAGGGCCCCTGGGAGCCCCATCAGAAGGAAACGAGATCGAACGAGCAAGGGAAATGACCCTGAAAAATGAAAGATGAAGCTCAGTGAGCTTAGAGCGAAAAAAGCACCGTGGCAAGTGCAAAAGGGAAGCTTACCCTAAAAGGCGACGATAGTGCCTAGGTCAACCATCCTCTGACTGAACGTCGGTGTGAAACGTAGAAAGAAAGGGAAAGGAAAAGAATGAAACAGCGTGACGGGATCTCCCTGTCACCCCATATTTATGGGAAAGCAAGAGCAAGGGAAGTTGCCCCACGACCCCCATGACGTCCGGTAATTGATGGGGAGCGCGGCTTTACGGTTCCCCAGGAAGAGTCAAAATGATGCGTTTAGCCCACCAATTACCGGGCACGACAGCCGCGTGTCTGGGGAAGCACGCTGCCGAAACCGTTACGATTCACAACACCTGACCCTTATCACCAAGCCAGACGCTTGAGCTTCGCTATAAGCAGATTACAGCCGCACGCGCCGATCAAGGGGCCCAGACGGGGGATAATCCCTCGCTTCAACCGAGACCACCAAGTGAGGCCTCGAACGCATGACGCACTCCCAACACACCTAAAACCGGCTCGGGCAAAGTGACCAACAAAACCCGGGGAAACGTCATACAGACGGATCGTTCACAGACAAACCAACCCACAAGGCTACAACCCATGGAGGAATACCACACTCCTCCAAGGCCTCGAGGGCTACACCCGACTTGGGCAACAAGAATGGCCTCGATGGAACCTTTGGAGGAGTGCTAGCACTCCCCCGAAGGCTCGGGGGTTACTACCGGGCACCTAAAAAAGGGGTACCCCAGGCAAACCGACTAAAGGATCACACCCAAAAAACTCAGCCACCTGCCGATAGGGCCAACCCTCGGCTGGTCCCTAAAAGAGAGGTCTCGGCAAAAGGGGATCTGTCCCTCCCTCCCTCTCCCCCCCATCAACTCGTCTGGGGCTCCCCAAGCCAGGCCTTGGGCGAGGGCCAAAATGCTCTGTCTCGTCCGAGTCCGCTCGCCCCCACATGGGGAAACGACCCTTCTCCTTCACGCTTCAAGCCACGTTCGTCCAAACCTGGGGCACGCCCAAGTCCCCGGGTAAGCGTGGAACATCATGTAATCCTCACCCAATTAAAAAAATTCATTGTCCCATCCACAAGTCAAGCACGCTAATGCATGGCATGCGCGTGCGGGGCTGGCTAAGACGGTACACCCTCATAAGGCGACTACTTCCATAGCATGCCTCCCTATCCGTGCCTCTACAACTTGCAAGAGTGGTCATCGACTGGTCATTCAGGCGACTGGTAGTACCAGCCACTGCGCCTCATTGGCTGCACGACACCACGCCTCAATAAAGGGGATACGTCAGGATTCTGATTTAGACAAATCCAATAAAGGCGATCATATCTTCAAAACCACTGTTACGCGTACGCTCAGGCCCATCAGGGGGTTCAACCACCATCCCGAGCCCTCGCGCAGGGGCCTCTGGCCCATCCATCCTTCGCCTCGCCCGCCCCCTACGTTGGGCCTCAGATAGGGGCCGCATCCTCCGCCTCGCCCGAGATTTCCACCTAGGTCTCGGACAAAGGCCAAGGCACCGACCCGCCCGAGTCCGGCTCGGATGTGAAGGATCGAAAATGGCGACCAGAGGGGGGGGGTGAATGGGAGCCTCAAATTTCTTCTTGAGAAATCAATGGCCTATGTCCCAGAAATTCACCCAAAAGCTAAGACACGAGAGAGCGGCTAGTTCATGACCCAACAGGTGGGTGGATACCCTAGAAGATGTCCTAGAGGTACAATGGAACTACCGAAGGAGCGACTCGAACAAGCGCCAAACGAGAGAACCAAAACTGCACAAACAACAGGATCTCAGACTATCTAGGAACTGGTCTCGGACTGTCCGGGATACACTACCGGACTGTCCGGGGTCTGCGCCAGACTGTCCGCAGGCAAAACTCGCAAAATGGAACTGTTCTAAAATAGTTCTGGACAGGTCCCGGACTGTCCGCGGTTTGCACGCTGGACTGTCTGCGGTTCCCATGAACAGTTAAACCCTAGCGTCCGAGGTTGCCTCTGTGCAGCGTCTGATGTGACCCTGGACTGTCCGCCGGTCATTGGCGGACTGTCCGCCGGTCACTGGACCGAGAATAGTACCGCACTGCACCTCACTGAACTGGCAAAGTTCTGAGTCCTGGACTGTCCGCGCGTGGGACGGTGGATTGTCCTCAGATGAATAGAAAGGAGAAAAACTGCTCAGGACAAAACCAAAATTGATTGGAACTCAACCAAATCGAACGGGGTTGCAACCAAACTTCTCCCAAGTGATCTCATACATGTTGGTGAGCTAATCCTAAGAAATCATCGCTCGAATCCAAATCAATGAAGAGATATCACAGATCACATGAAAAAGGGGGAAGAATGGAGAACAAAAATGATTTCAGCCCGATCTATGTGCCCATGAAGTTTCGATGTAAATCCTTCGGTGGAAAGATGACACTAACTTCCTAGCACAAGATGATTCAAGCAGAATTGCAAACCATCCCTCGAAACGGAAGAACGAGCAAAATCTCCAAGAGGGAAAAGAGAGAAACGCGAAGAACAAATTGCAAACGTGAATTCGATCTCAATTTCAGCCAAAAGTCTTCCCCACGAGGAGACAAAGGGATTACGGTCCCTTTTCTTGAAATCACAAAATACACAGAGGAATCATTATCTCTGCGTATCGCAAGCAACTAGTGGAAGAAAGCCAAATAGATGAATTGTAGAGTCTGTGAATAAAATGAGGCTGACTGCTTGGATAGGGAGAGAGGAGGGGCTGCCTCTCTTATTAATAGTCCTAATACATTAGTCTCCTTCTAACCCTAGATACAAGAGCAAACTAGCTAACACTAGGGGTATTCTAGTCCAACTCTATTAGAGCTTCATCCGACGACCACGCGCCCTCTCATCCTTCGCTTTGCCTCGACGCAACCTCCAGGATGCCGCCACGTGTCATCCCGTAGACCGTGGTGCCTTCTCACCGCTAGCTTCACCTCGACGCAAGCCTCGCAGTGCCGCCATGCGTCGACCCATTTCGCATAGGAACATCTGTCGGGTTTTGAGGCCCAAACCGACAAACCCGTCAGCCTAGGTTTTGAGGCCCAAACCTAGAAACCGTCCACCCCGAGTTTTGAGGCCCAACCTCGGAAATCGTCCACCCCGAGTTTTGCAAACTAAACTCAAAAACCGTTGCTGGTAGTTTTCTAAGGCTCAACTACCAAACCCGCGCCGTAGACGGAGTGTGGGTCTCAAGCCCCGACCACCGACACCGATGTCGATGCATGTCTGGCCTTCGCCAAGCACAATGCCTTCGCCTTCCTCCTTGACTCGACCGACGACACTTGCCCCTCGCGAGCCCATGTCCGGCCTCTACCAAGTGCCACGACACCATCATCTTTCTCTCGACTTAGTCGATGCTGTCGCACATCCCCATGTGCTCTTGCTTGCTGAAGCCAAGTGTCAGCTACCGCAGCTGGTCCTCTTGCCCTCCGGTCCGTCAGTCCAAGCCTCACATCTGCCCTTCCCCGCACTCAGTCCGTCGGCACGACACGTCTCTACTTGACCTTCACTCGCCATCTACCACTACCTCTAAGCTCCACACCTGCACAACAACACAGCCAAGACACATGTTGCCACTCACCCCTCCCGGTGAGCCTATTGATCAATCACTCATCACAAAGGGCTGAACCACAAGGGCACATATCAACCTTGTGTTCGCAATCTCCCCCTTGATGAGTGCATTGTCAATGTTGATTACCAATAATCAAAATAAAATAAAAATAGAAGTAGAGAGAGAAAACTTACTCAAATGCCCACAAGCCAAGACCTAAAAGCTGAAAATGGGTGATTTGAAATAAGCAAAGCTTTGTCCCCAAAGACATGGGCAACGACTTGATGCAACCAAGCAAAGGATCGGTGCAACAACTCTTAAAGAGAAAAACTCGATCACACGGAAAGAGATCAAAGCGAAAACTCATCACAAGAGCAGAAAACTCAATCTCAAGAGCGAAAGACTTGGTTCCCAAAGACATGGGCAACGGCTCGACGCAACCAAGTCAAGAACAAGCTAGTCCTCAAGAAGAGGCAGAAAGGGCTCAACACCACTAGCTGAAAGCTCCATACCAATTGAAAGCTACCAATTGAAGACTGAAAGCTCCAAACCAATCAAAAATACCAAGCAAAAACTGCTAGTCCCTCAAGACAGAGGCAGAAAGGCTCAACACGACTAGCAAGCTAGATACCAATTGAAAAAGCACAAAGAGAAGCTTGATACCCATTGGAGGAACACTCGGAGCACATGGAGAAGCAACAAAACATAAGCGACTCGCCCTGAAAGCAAGCCTAGACACAAAGGCTATGCGACAAAGCTCGATACCAAAAGGTTGGTTACCCAAACCAATCTCCCTTTAGACAAGTGCCAACCTAAAAACTCCCCCTTGCTACAAGATGCACTTGAAAGGAAATCCCCTCTTGTCTTGCAATATGCCACCACTTGACACACTAGAAAAATCTCACCCTTGGGGGCATATGAAAAACAAGTATCGGAGCAAAAACATGAGTATCGGTGCTAGGGCAAGTGTATCGAAGCATGACAAACTACACTCTAAGCTAAAATGCATGAAAATGCATAATGCAACAGCTTCAAGTATATAGCAATTAGAGTGAAAGGATGTTCTAGTGAGTGTTGTTCCGACAAATTAGCAACAAGAATAAGTGCTAGCAAAGGCTCAAACTGATCAAATGAATACGAAATATGAACAAGTAAGCATGTTGAGAAGTTTTAAGCCATTCAGAAAGGGGGTTCACCACTAAAATAGCACTAAGCATGAATAGACAGGAACTCAAACAAGTGCTAAACATGTATGAAAGGTGAACTACCCCTAGCAAAGTTCAATCATCATGCTATAGAATGAAACATAGACTTATGTTGATCAAATTTTATCGGAGAATTGCAGCGATTATTAACACAAGCTCAAAATTAACATGTGATTGCGAGAGGTTGAAAGCTTGTCATTGCCTAACTTTTCAACCGAGCTTAGCCTATGCAAAAGAATCATTCAGAAGCTTGAAGCATCGGTTTCGGTCTTACACTACACAGCTCAAGTTTGACTCAAAGTGCAATGAGAAACAGTCTCGATACCGTGATGTGTTGACAAAGCAATCCCATCTCGATCTTTTCAATTTACTAGTCTTGGTTCAAATTTTAAGGACAATATGAACAAACCAAGCAAGTGAATGACTCAGAGCAAGAGACATAGCAACCTAGTATATATGAAATAGCTCAAGTGACCTCAACACATTCTAATCACTCTAGTTGCCAATCTCCATGGTGAACAAGTTTCAAGTTTCATATTCAATTAGTTAGGTTCACCCTTTACAAAAATAGCTTAGCTCATAACATGTATCAAGTGATCAAAAAGAGCCTAAGCTACATGTATCATCGGAGCATACTAAATAGAGCATAATTTCATTCTAACAGCTATAGACATGAAGCTCGAAAATGCAATGATATACATGATGAAATGCATGCAAAAGCTATTCTATCGGAGCAAAACAAGCCTAAAAGAAAGGTATCGAAGAAAACTATGCTACAAAAGCAAGCATATGTACATCAAGCAAAATGCTCTCACAAACTAAAAGGGGAAACACACACCAAGCTCACCTCTCAACCTAGCAAAAGTTGAGAGCTCCAAAGGCTTGGTAAAGATATCTGCAAGCTGATTGTGGGTGTCTACATGCCTTAAGTTGATGTCGCCTTTCTCATAGTGATCACGAAGAAAATGAAAGCGAACATCGATGTGTTTGGTCCTTGTTGACACTTACTACCGTTGCCACCAAAGTCGTCCTTGGCAACGACACTAGTAATGCTAAGGTATGTTATCAGAACACTAGAGATAAATCTGCAAGCGCACAGATTAGATACCGCACTTCACCGGATGTAGACCCAGTTTTATATCGAACCCAAAGGAACGGGGTGATTGTCTTAAGTCTATTGCTTAAACCCTGAGCACTAGCAAAAGCAAGAATATAAAAGATAAAGGGGAACACTAGGGTTTCCAGCTCTAACCTCAGGAAGCTATGCGATTATTCTTCTACTGTGGATTATGTTGGGAGACCACATCCAGAGTATGGCGATTCCCAAGTAATATACTCCTGCTAGCCCTATAGACGGGAGGTGGACTATGGAAGATTCAACAGGCATATAAGAGTCACACCCGCGAGCTACCACCGATCCGGAATATAGGGTACACTATGCAAGTAATCGAGTCTAAGCACCACGCTTACATGACAAAGACTCCTTTAATTCTAGAGCGACTAGATTAGAGTACTCTAATTAGAATTAGTACTCTAATTAGAGTTGCAAGCCAGAAGAATAATAAGAACAAGAACGCTTACTAATAATTAGAAGTTGAAGACCGAAGATTATCCTGATCCAAGCTCTTGACGAACTTCAATCCGCAGGTACAAGCTAAAAAAGTAGATCCAACAAGCCAGAGCTCCTTCTAATCTCCCTCTAATACCTCTCTCTCTCTCTCTCTTCTAATCCTACAGAAGACTAGATCTAATCCCTAATTAGAGGGCTACTAATCTTCTAATTGCTAGATGGCTCTAATCCTCTCCCGATGAATATGACTGGAGTTTCTGTCTTGGATCTGATCTGAATGAGGATTGCTTCAGGGAGGGGAGGTCTGAGGTTTCTTATATAGCCCTGGGGGATGAACGACCTTCCGATCAAACCGACCTTGAACAACAATTGAGATGCGTCGAGGAGGTCGATTAGGGCACGCTCCATGAAGATGGGCTGAGGGAGCCCTGGCCTAGGCCGGCCGGCCTAGGGGTGGGGCTGGCCGGCCCCACCTGACAGCCGTCAGGCTCCGTCTTCGCCGAGTTGTCTTCGGAAAGCCTCCTGGTTGCCCTAGCGCGACTTTCAATCTTGTTGCGCAATCCATCGTGTTGGAGAAGGAATCTATCTCTTTCCATCTGCTGGAAAACACCCTGGAGAACTGGAATTCACCATAGCTGTTGGATTTGTGAGTTTAGCCCTTATATTATGTTGCTTGGTGATCACTCCAGGTTGCTTCTAGAAGCTTCCAACTTGTAACAAATGAGGACTCTTCCGTTCGGACTCCAATTGTGGTAAACCATATGTCTATTTCGATCGTCTCGACGAGCTCTTCGCAATGGTGTGCTCTGATTCATCACTTGGGATACTTTTATGTAGTGAAATGTTGGTATTCCTACAAAACAAGTGAGAACGACACAACTCGTGGAACTCGTTAGAATCAAACTCTATTCCTAGGTTGATGGTCACTTTTATTCTCTTTTAGGTGACTTATTGACGGTATAAGATATGAGTTAGTGACCGTCAACAAGCTCCCTCACACTAGATCTTTACTCGTCCCTGAGGAAAGGAGAGCTTCACATTCACTGTTCATAGAAAAACCTGCGCTGTTGGGATTAGTAGTGTTGAAAATAAATTTTATTACCTTTACCCCTTTAGTCTTGATAGTTGGAGAGTTTTGTAAGATTTTCTAAAAAGAATGTAGCTTTCCTTCTCCTCATTGTGATACTCTCAATGTCGCTCAAAGTTCTTATCTCCTCACATGAGGCATTGCCTTCTTTTCAAAATTATTAATTATATCTGGAGCTTTGAAGAAGTGTGTAGCACTCATGCTTTGATTATGTTACTAAGTCAACACTTTAGAGCTAGGGAGAGAAGTGTCATACTCCTTAATCAAGATTTTATTTTTGAAAACACTTGTCCTCTCTTGTTTGGTATTTTGCTTAAGAGAAACCATGAGCTATGAGGCTAATTCTACTGTTGAGCACGTGCCCATTTTTAGCGAGGTTCCGGACACTTGTCCCTTTTTATTTCCTCGTGATCAATCTTTTTGAGGTTTTGAGCACTTGCCCCTTTTTATTTCCTCGGATATATATATTTTGCACAGCTCATGTCTCTTTCACAATAATACTTCTCAAGAGGGACTTAACCTTTTTAAACGATCTTGGTTTTAAGAACATGATAAATCTCTCAACCAAAGCCATAAAAGTTAATTTAGCATCATTACAAAGGTAAGTAGCTAGAGTAACAAAATGATGTCATGATTATTAAGGCTTTAGGAGGAAATATGTTTTTACCACTGTGGAGAAGAATTGCTATTTGATTTTAAGCATTTGAAATAAATTCTCCAAAGACAAGACTTGTAGAGTCGGGTATTATGATAAGCAATTAATTATTTCCAACAGTAACAAGAGATTCTAAGAATAGATCATGTGAGCTATCTCAAGTTATTATCAAGTTTAATTCGGGACTCATAAATCTTGTTTCAAGTGGTTTTCAATTCAAAATAGAGGGCAATATGAAGATAGAGAGGGTGTGATACGTACTAGACCTGTAGACGAACAAGAATGGTTCATCATGTGTGGTCTTGTTGAGTGATTCTTGGTTTCCTGCTATTCTTCAATCGATCTTCTATTTATTGGTTAGGTCCTTCCCCACACTTGTTCCTGTTATACCTTTATGCACAACATGTGGAGACAAGACACATATCCAAAACAAAAGTAGAGAGAGAGAGTAGATAACTAAAACAAAACTTTATTGATAACTTATAAGGCACTTTATTACACAAGCAAGCAAAATAACTAAACGATTAAAATTAAACGAACTAAACACTCTTTAAAGACTCTAAGGCTCTTAACTCTAACACTTGTGCCTTAACATAATACTATTAATAATAACTCTCTCACTCTAATTGAGGTGATTAGCTACGGTCCATGATATGATGTTTACACGAGACTTTAAACCGCTTTGCTTAATCTCCTGTCTATCCATTCTCCTAACCAGGCTGTCACAAATCTTTGTCACAGAGGCTAGGTCTTGCTTAAGCTGGGCGTTAGCTTTGGCAAGGACATCCACCTGCTTACTAACTCTGATGTAGTCATCGATGAGGTCGTCCACCTGTTCCTCCAACTTCATCATGGGTTCTCTCTTGCATTTAGGCTTGGAAGACGAGGCTTCAGATGGGGACTTCTCCTTACGAGGCTCTACCTGGATTTGTCCGGGGTCAGCTCAGACTCCAGTAATGGCGTAGCGAGATGTGGATGTGTACTTCATACAAGTTACATCTCGAAACTTGTTCATCTTCAACCCCGTGAGCTGTTCATTGGGTCCTAGGGGTAGAAGATTGACTTCCTTGGAGACACGGAACTTCTTGAGCTCTCCTTGACGTGATCCTCCCTCCATGGCTTCGGCGTAGAAGCATTGGTGTTGAGGCTCCTTGCCCTTTGGCGGCATCGTGGCTAGGGGTGTTGGCTCGTCAATGGGCATGATCTCCTTCTCGGGCACAACGTCGAGGTCTTTCTTAGGAGCGACGACGAGGGCCATCGACTCGTCAGAAGGGAGAGGCTCGTTGAGGTTGATCCCGCAATTGCCGGACATTGGAACAAGGAGAGCTTGAACTGCTCCTTGAGATGAGAATAAATTTGATGGTATGACTCTGGGCTAGCAGGGGTCTGGTTTTATAGTCCTGGATCAACTAGAAGGAGGCTGATCTATGCTCCAAGGTTCTCGTAATGAAACAGATCGAAAAGTTATGAAAAAGGAATAAGGGAGGCTTTAGAAAGGAAAGGGAAGCGACGGGACCCAATCGGACACCAGGCCAGGCTGGGCCGGCCAGTCCCCCTTCTCTCCGGAAGGTGTCCCGCTTTCTCGTGGCTCTCTTTTGCACTTTCCTAAACCCTATTTACTACCTTTTCTATTACGAAACCTTTCGGAGGTGGCGGAGAGGATCAAATTAATGGAAAGTGAGGAATTGGATCACATCCAACTCCTCGGAACTCTTTTTAGGTTCTAGAAAAATCTTAAGGCGATGACCATTTACCTTAAATAACGTACCTTCGTCATTTTGAAGTGTCACCGCTCCATGGGACGAAGTGCTAATCACCGTGAATGGTCCTTCCCATTTGCTACGTAGCTTTCCATGACCGAATAGCTTAACCCTGGAATTAAAAAGTAATACCTTGTCTCCCGGAGTGAAGTTCTTCATCTTGATCCTCTTGTCATGCCATCTTTTGGTTCTCTCTTTGTAGATCTTGGCGTTATGGTATGCCTTTTCACACCATTCATCTAGTTCTAAAAGTTGCATCTTTCTCTTGATTCCTGCTGCTTCCAAGTCCATGTTCCATCTTTTTATCGCCAGTGAGCTTTGAACTCTAGCTCAACAGGCAAGTGACAAGTCTTCCCGTAGACGAGTTGATATGGTGACATTCCCAATGGTGTCTTGTAAGCTGTACGGTAGGCCCACAATGCATCTAGTAGTCTGTCTCTCCACTTTGTTCCCATCTCGTTGACTATCTTCTACAGAATGGTCTTAATTTGCTTGTTCGATGTTTCTGCTTGGCCACTTGTCTGAGGGTGATAGGGGGTAGCGATGTTGTGACGGATCCCATGTTTTGACTGGTATGCACGGAAGTGCTTGTCAATGAAATGAGAACCTCCTTCACTAATCACCATTCTTGGAACTCCGAATCTTGGAAATATCACTTCCTCAAACATTTTCTTGGAGCTTCTGGCATCTGCAGCTTTACATGGTAGGGCTTCGACCCATTTGGAAACGTAGTCGACTGCCATTAAGATGTACTCACTATTCTTGGATTTTGGAAATGGTCCCATGAAATCAATTCCCCAACACGATCTGGAGATTGTTAGTGAGTGGCATGGCATCTCTTCAATTGATATTGCCATGCCTGTGACATGCTCCACATCTCCGGATGAAATCTTTTGTGTCGTCATACATGGTTGGCCAGAAAAATCCACTTTGCCAGATCTTGGAATGCGTGCGGAATGCTCCATAGTGTCCTCCATAGGGTGATGAGTGGCATCTTTCAATGATCTTGATTCCTTCTTCAGATGGTACACATCTTCTGAGTAGCCCGTCAGAGCACACTCTGAAGAGGTACGGATCATCCCATAGGTGAACACGACTCTCATAGACGAGCTTTCTCTTATCTTTGCCTGGTGGTACGTATCCTGAAACCATAAAATTTACAATATCTGCATACCAGGGGTCAGACCTAGAGACTAGATAGAGTGTATCGTCCCTGAGTGAATCGTTGATTGGTAGTTGCTGTGGATTCTCAAATTGCATTCTTGACAAGTGATCAGCAACAGAATTCTCTACTCCCTTTTTATCTTTTATTTCTAAATCAAATTCTTGGAGTAACAGAATCCATCTTATCAAGCGAGGTTTAGCATCTTTCTTAGTGAGCAAGTATTTAAGAGCGGCATGATCAGTGTAAAAAATTACTTTAGCTCTAACAGAGTAAGATCTAAATTTATCAATGGCAAAAACAACAGCTAGCAATTCTTTTTCTGTTGTTGCATAATTAAGTTGTGGTCCAGTCAAAGTTTTACTAGCATATGCAATTGTGTAATGCTTCTTATCTTTACATTGTCCTAGCACAGCACCTACTGCATAATCACTTGCATCACACTTGATCCCAAAAGGTAAAGACCAATCAGGTGGTTGAATGATCGGTGCAGAAGTGAGTGCTTTCTTTAGGGTTTCAAAAGCTTTTAAGCATGCATCATCAAATTCAAAGGGTACATCCTTAGCCAAAAGATTAGTAAGTGGTCTAGCAATGTGTGAAAAATCTTTTATAAACCTACGATAAAAACCAGCATGGCCAAGAAAACTTCGTATCCCTTTAATATTAATAGGGGAGGTAGTTATTCAATTACTTCAATTTTAACTTTGTCTACCTCAATTCCATGTTCAAAAATTAAATGACCAAGCACTATGCCTTCTCTAACCATGAAATGACATTTTTCCCAATTAAGGAATAAGTGCTTTTCCTCACATCTTTGCAAAACCTTGTCTAAATTTTCTAAACAGTGATCAAAAGTTTTTCCATAAACAGAAAAATCATCCATGAACACTTCCATGATTTCTTCAATCATATCTGAAATATAGACATCATGCATCTTTGAAAAGAAGCAGGGGCATTACATAATCCAAAAGACATTCTACGACAAGCATAAGTTATATATGGACATGTAAAAGTGGTTTTGTTTTGATCATTAGGATGGATCGGAATCTGATGATATCCAGAATATCCATCAAGAAAACAAAAGGAGTGATTAGCCAACCGCTCTAACATTTCATCAATGAAGGGCAGCGGAAAGTGATCTTTCTTTGTTGCCTTGTTAAGTTTTCTGTAATCAATACACATTCTCCATCCAGTCACAGTTCTTTGTGGAATTAATTCGTTCTTTTCATTCTTAACAACGGTCATGCCTCCCTTTTTAGACACAACTTGCACAGGGCTTACCCACTCACTGTGTGGCACAGGATAAATAATCCCGGTGTGTAACAACTTTAAGACCTCTTTCTTAACTACTTCTCTCATCGCATTATTAAGCCTACGTTGGGGTTCTCTAGAAGGTAAAGCATCAGGATCTGTAGGAATGCGATGGGTGCAAAGAGCAGGGTTAATCCCCTTGAGATCTTGGAGTGAATAGCCAAAGGCAGATCTATTATTCTCTAGAACAGTGATCAAGCGGAGTGTTTCTTCTAGAGAAAGTTTATCGCTTATAATCACAGGAGTGTCTGGATCATTGTTAAGAAAAACGTAGCGAAGACTAGAAGGCAGAGGTTTTAACTCTATAGGAGGTCTAGGAGGTTCTTCGAAAAGATCTAGAGGTGTTGGAGTCTTAGAATGTTCATCCTCTTCCTCTATGAAAAACTTAGCATCATCTTCAAGATTAAGTTCTATGAAAGTTTTAAGAGATGCTACCTTGACCTCTTCTACAGGGTCTAACTCTGGACAGGGTTCACTACCATTGTTTAGGGTATCAGTGATAGATATGGGTAGTGAAAGATTTTTCCCTAAACAAAAGTTTAATGTCCCCGTCATTCCTTCGTGAATAAGTCTTTCGATTGGTTGTCCTATCAACCGGTCAAACTCATATCAAAGATATAAAAGTTTAAGTGCACTAGAGTTTCTTTTACCCGGATAGGCAGGACATACAAGATTCCTAAACTAGGAAGAACATGTCCTGAAAGGCTTTTAAGGCATTTAGTTGTTGGGGTTAGTGGCATGTCTTCTAATAAGTCACGTGCAAAGGATCTGTAGTCCAAACTTAGGAGTGTATCAGAGGTACCTCATGATGCGCTTGACCTCCTTCTTATGGGAAGTCCGAGGGGACACCTGAAAGGCTTTTAAGGCATTTAGTTGTTGGGGTTAGTGGCATGTCTTCTAATAAGTCACGTGCAAAGGTTGCAGACATGGTATTAACACCGACAACAAGGTTATAAAGAGCATGGAAAGGGTCTCTATGGATTTGGCAGAGGATAGAAGTAGAAGGTGAATCTAAGCAAATTATATCAGAGGAGGACTCTGACTCTTCTAACCACTCATGGCTTACCACAGACACTAGCTCTTCCGTAGTCTTTTTAAAGAAAGCTTTATCAGTCAAATCTGTAGGTTTTTTAGGAAGTTTTAGACTATGAGGCTTTCTTGTCGTATTATACTTCGAGGTATCACCAAACTCGGTGAAAAACTCATCCTTGAATTTGTAGAAGATCTCTGAGATCGGAGTTTCCTCCTTATCAGGATTTGAGATAGTTGATGTTAAAGATTTCGGCAGAGTTTCGGGTTCAACTATCTGGGTTTGTTCCTCTTCTAAGAACTCTATAGACTCAGCTTCGGGAGCGGATTGAGCTATCTTTTGCAGAAGCTCTCTTGCCCAGGAGCAGATGTGCAAAGAAATGATCCATTTGCAGCTAAGTTAAGAAAAGAAGAAGTTTTCCTATTTAGACCCATTTAAAAATGTTGAAGAAAAACAGGGTCTGGTACTAACAGAGATGGACCAGAGTGAACAAGATTTTCAAAACGTTCCCAGACAGTTATTAGAGATTCATCGTCTTCTTGTATAAAAGATAGGACTTCTAATCTAAGACAGATGATTTTGGAAATTGGGAAGAAATCTAAGCAAAAGCTAGAGCAAAGATTCTTCCAATCCCCATCCTTACTCGGTGCGGTTCTACTATACCGGGTTTTAGCTTTCCCTTTCAAAGAGAAAGGAAAGAGCTTCCATCTAAGGGTTTCATCGGACATGCCTTTGATATAAAGACATGAACAGGTCTGTTCGAACTCGTTAAGGTGAGTGTACGGATTCTCATCTTCCTTGCCTGAAAAAGATTGTTTTTGGACCATCTGTATCAAACACGGGCGTAGCCATCAGATAGGATAGGTCTAGATGATTCTGGTGGTTCTGAGGCTACTACTTTAGGAAAATGGCAGAGGCTAATAGGAGTGAAATCTTTGGAACCTAGAGGAGATTCTAAGAAATCCATATGTAAAAAGAAAAGATAAAAGATAAAAGTATGATTACAAGTTTAAGCAGACTTTAAGATCAACTCTCGACCGTTCCCCGACAACGGCGCCAGAAATGCTTGTTGACACTTACTACCATCGCCACCAAAGTCGCCCTTGGCAACGACACTAGTAATGCTAAGGTATGTTATCAGAACACTAGAGATAAATCTGCAAGCGCGAAGAATTGGTAACCGCACTTCACCGAATCTAGACCCAGTTTTATATCGAACCCAAAGGAACGGGGTGATTGTCTTAAGTCTATTGCTTAAACCCTGAGCACTAGCAAAAGCGAGAATATAAAAGATAAAGGGGAACACTAGGGTTTCCAGCTCTAACCTCAGGAAGCTATGCGATTATTCTTCTACTGTGGATTACGTTGGGAGACCACATCCAGAGTATGGCGATTCCCAAGTAATATACTCCTGCTAGCCCTATAGACAGGAGGTAGACTATGGAAGGTTCAACAGGCATATAAGAGTCACACCCGCGAGCTACCACCGATCCGGAATATAGGGTACACTATGCAAGTAATCGGGTCTAAGCACCACGCTTACACGACAACGACTCCTCTAATTCTAGAGGGACTAGATTAGAGTACTCTAATTAGAATTAGTACTCTAATTAGAGTTGCAAGCCAGAAGAATAATAAGAAAAAGAACACTTACTAATAATTAGAAGTTGAAGACCGAAGATTATCCTGATCCAAGCTGTTGACAAACTTGAATCCGCAGGTACAAGCTGAAGAAGTAGATCCGACGAGCCGGAGCTCCTTCTAATCTCCCTCTAATACCTCTCTCTCTCTCTCTTCTAATCCTACAGAAGACTAGATCTAATCCCTAATTAGAGGGCTACTAATCTTCTAATTGCTAGATGGCTCTAATCCTCTCCCAATGAATATGACTGGAGTTTCTATCTTGGATCTGATCTGAATGAGTTTTGCTTCAGGGAGGGGGGGTCTGAGGTTTCTTATATAGCCCTGGGGGATGAACGACCTTCCGATCAAACCGACCTTGAACAACGGTTGAGATGCGTCGAGGAGGTTGATTAGGGCACGCTCCATGAAGATGGGCCGAGGGGAGCCCTGGCCTAGGTCGGCCGGCCTAGGGGTGGGGCCGGCCGGCCCCACCTGGCAGCCGCCAGGCTCCGTCTTCGCTGAGTTGTCTTCGGGAAGCCTCCTGGTTGCCCTAGCGCGACTTTCAATCTTGTTGCGCAATCCATCGTGTTGGAGAAGGAATCTATCTCTTTCCATCTGCTGGAAAACACCCTGGAGAACTGGAATTCACCATAGCTATTGGATTTGTCAGTTTAGCCCTTATATTATGTTGCTTGGTGATCACTCTAGGTTGCTTCTAGAAGCTTCCAAGTTGTAACAAATGAGGACTCTTCCGTTCAGACACCAATTGTGGTAAACCATATGTCTGTTTCTATCATCTCGATGAGCTCTTCGCAATGGTGTGCTCTGATTCATCACTTGGGATACTTTTATGTAGTGAAATGTTGGTATTCCTACAAAACAAGTGAGAACGACACAACTCGTGGAACTCATTAGAATCAAACTCTATTCCTAAGTTGATGGTCACTTTTATTCTCTTTTAGGTGACTTATTGATGTTATAAGATATGAGTTAGTGACCGTCAATAGTCCTGGAGTGTAAAACTAGGTTCTTTGCTACACTAATTGCACTCGTGCTATCACAAAGCAAAGGGACCCGACTGAAATCTAGACCAAAATCACGCAAGGTAGCAACCATCCACAAAAGTTGCGAAGCGCAAGAAGCGGCAGCAACATACTCGGCCTCGGTGGTAGACTGGGCTATGCTAGACTGCTTGCGGGAGGACCAAGAAATGAGTGAAGAGCCAAGAAACTGGCAAGTCCCAGAAGTAGACTTGCACTCAAGCTGACAGCCGACAAAATCCGCATCAGAATAACCACAAAGCGAAAGGGTCGAAGAAGAAGAGTACCAAAGTCCAAACTTAGGAGTGTATCGGAGGTACCTCATGATGCGCTTGACCTCCTTCTTATAGGACGTCCGAGGGGACACCTGAAAGCGAGCACACAGACACACTGCGAAGTGTATGTCTGGCCTCGTCACCGTCAAGTACAGGAGTGAGCTGATCATGCTCTTGTACTCCGTCTGGTCCATGAGCTCTGCGTCCTAATCCGCGTCCATCATAATAGTCGTCGCCATGGGCGTCGTGAGAGGCTTGGCCTCGCCCATGTCAAACCCATCATCCACATCTCAACCTTCCTGCTCATAAAATCTGCAAACTTGCCAACAAGACCATGAGAGGAGCCACCAAAGGTGATATCATCCACATCAATCTAAAACGGGTCAGAAGGTATGTGTCCAACATCTCTGTGCTCAAAAGGGGGCAACAAAAGCAGAATGAGCGGAATGACACACAAAAAGACATGGACCGCATCTCGTGCTGGTCAATGTTGTCATCCATCCGCAGAGGGGTGAATCTGCTAAAAGCTCTAGGGCGCCTGCCTCACCGAAGTCGTCTCCCCCTCACCGGATGTTGTCGCTCCCACAGGTGCAGCTAGTGCTCGCTGGAGATGCTTCTCGAACAGAACCCCAAGTCATGGAAGAAGTGGGATCAGGTCCGTGAGCCGAAATGCTCTCTCCAAGCACCTATTCTCCTGCAAGCTCAAAAGCAGAAGAAATACAAGGTATCGTCTCATCCAGTGTGACCTCAAGGTCTCCACAAAATGGTTAGTCGCATAATAAGCACAAGGTAAACTTTCAGAGAAAAAACTACCCAAGAATGATACTGCAAGGAGATCTAAACTCAAACTAGTCAAGACAACCATGCAATAGGATAAAGCACTATAGAGCAAAATGCAACCTAGAGACATGATCAACCCAAACACAGCCTAAACCTCAACACATGCTACAATGCAAGATAATGATAGCAAAAGATCCAAAAGCATGTAACATGATAAAAGTGTGGAATGGCTAGTGCTCAAACTAAACATGTCAGCAGGGTACATGAAGCTAACCAAAACTAGCACCTAAAAATGATACCTAATGAACATCATACCACTATAAATCAAGCTCATGGAGAAGTATGGTAAAACATGGCACAATGTTCATGAGAATCACAAACTAACATGAAAAGTGGCTAATCCACAAAACTGTACACAAGGCTAGTATGACATACGATAAAAAAGATAACACATGCTAGACTAAACAAAAGTGAAGGACCGAATTGGCGACCAGAGGGGGGGTGAATGGGAGCCTCAAATTTCTTCTCGAGAAATGATGGCCCTTGTCCCAGAAAATCACCCCAAAAGCGAAGACTCAAACAACCGGTGAGTTCATGACCTACGAATAGGTGGATACCCTAGGAGATGTCCTAGAGGTACAGCGGAACTACCGAAGAACCCCCAAAACCAAGCGCCAAAGCAACGGGGCAAAAACTGCACAAGCAAGCTCCTAGAACAATCGAACCTCCGATAACGGAACACCCCACTCCTATGGAGAAGAGGAAAGTGTTCGACCAAAACTACTTAGGCCAACTAGAGGCAAAAGCACCTTGGAAACATCCTTATGAAGTTAGGAAACTAACGCAACAGACGGATCTCAAATCGGAGCTCGAACGCAAAAGATACGGCCGCTAGAACAAACGAAACTCCGAAAGTGGAACACTTAACTCCTATGGAGAAGAAGGAAGTGTCTGACCAAAAATACTTTGACCAATGGTGGCAAAAGTACTTTGGAATGATCCTTAACAAGTTAGGAAATCAACGCAACAAACGGATCACAAATCGGAGCTCGTACGCAAAAGATACAGACAAAATCAGCAAAACTGTGCAGTCGCGGACTGTCCGCTAGTGAACCGCAGACTGTCCGCTAGTGAACCGCGGACTGTCCGCTATTGAACCCCGGACAGTCCGGGAATGAGTCCCGGACAGTCCGCCGTTCAAAAATGAAAACAGCGACCTCGCTGCCCGTGAACAGCCCCGACCCCCGGACAGTCCGGGGATAAGTCCCGGACAGTCCGGGAATGCCCAAAAAGGCTAAGAACAGCCCGTATCAAACTCAATTTCGATTGGAACTCAACCAAATCGAACGGGGCTGCAACCAAACTTCTCCCAAGTGTTCTTCTACGTGTTGGCAAGCTAATCCTAGGATATCATCGCTTCAATCCAACTAATCCATGAGAAATCCGAAGAACACTAGAAAAAGGGGAAGAACGAAGAACGAAACACGATTTCGACCCGATCTATGTGCTCGTGAGGTTAGAGGGGAAATCCTTCGGTGGAAAGAAGGAGCTCACGGCAACAAACAATCTGATTCAAACGGAAAATTTGTGCCATGTCGAAATAAAATGTGGGAAAATTTGTATAGCCTCTGTTTATGATATCCAAGCTGAGAAAAATATAAGCATGAGCTGTTATGTGCAGAAATCTGAAGTTGCTTTACAAAGGTGCTTTTCTATGTTTTCCTTTGTAAATTCATGTAAGAAATAGTATAATGTTTCTGTTCATGGAACTTTATTGATAAGCATAAAATGTGAAGTAGAATCTGGGAAAAATGTGAAATTGAGTTTTGCACCCTTTTCCAGTAGGGTTGTAGTTCAATTGGTTTAAATTGGAACAAATTTGTTTATTTTGTGTAGGCTTGTATGTTTACGCTCTGGCCACAAATTCTCTACAGTAGGATGTGTATGAGTAGAAGAAGCCAGGAAAATTATGAAATCTGTTGTTTGACACTTTTTGAATGAGGAGCTAGTTCAAAGCACCTTTTTGGGCAGTTTGCTTGTCATTTTTATATCTGCAGTTCTGTATTTTATTTTTGGCTGAAATTTGTTCAGTGGAGTCCAGCAACTGTTGTTTGCCTTCTGGAATTTTTGTGGATTTTTCTGAGTCCAGAAAAGTGCACTTGCAGTTCAAACCTAAGTTTCTTTTGAATTATTAAATAAGAAAAAGGTGAATAAATGGATTTTGTTTTATGAATTAAATAAGTATTTACCTCAATGTCAAAAGTGGTTCAACAAGTTGGGTTTGTTGGTTTGCAAGAAATACTCTTTTCATACCACACATCTTGCACCCGCATTGTAATTATTTATTAATCGTCGCATGCAATAGGATCGACCCCTCCGGAGCCCGACCAGGAGTCAGAGACAAACGCCGAGCAGCAGATCCCGGAGCTCCAGCAAGCCGAGGAAGCCGACCCCGCCTGCGACACTAACTTGCCCGAGTGCCCTTCCCACGAGGCCTCGGTCTTCACCCAAGGCAAGCCCCGGAGCATATTAAGCCTCCTATCTTTTGCAAATTAAATTACTTGAGTCCTTTTATATTGTGATGCATTAGGTTAGGAGTTGGAATGAATCCTACTTGCTGCATTACCATTCCTTGGTTATTGATTAATATCTACCTTGTTATCTTGTTCCTTATTTATAATGTAGAATTGCTTAGTCTGCTTAATAAAAGTAGTAGTTAAGGATGTTTCCGTAATACCCCTGGTGGGTATTTACCGGATCACGGTTGGCTATATTTGCTACCGTGGAAAAGAACCTGAGTAGTAACGAAATACGGTCAACTGGAAGGCAAGGCACAAGTTTGGAAACTTGGGGCAGTCCGTCCGTTGGATCGTGTAGGTTTGTATCGATGTTGGCCCTCGTTCATTTTTGAACGCGCCGTTTTACTTAGGGATATGTCGGTGCCGTAATCATCGACCCCAAAGCCGGTTAGAAGCTGTTCGGGCCGGTCTCAACCCGTGTCGTGCCCTCTAGTATGGAAATTGCGATCTGCCGCGTGAGGCCATCGCCAGGTTCCAATTGGGCGGTCCGTCCTGTGAGCCGCGACGATTACCACCACGAACAAGCATCGAGCGGTTGCCCAATGCATGGACCCGACGGGGAAAGTGTGGGCTGGTATTAAAGGTCTTTCACCAGCTGGTTTGGAATTCGATTCGAGTCGCCGTCTCCCCCGGTTAGTGGGAAACTATGGCGAGCTTCACCACGATACAACTCCATGTGATGATTAAAGGTTCAACTAAAATGTGGATAAGTCAACTGGATATGGTTATATTAATGATTGCTAGATTCAAGTGAGTGCTCTAGTACAGGTGAAAAACCTAGAATTAAGGAATAGGTCTAAAAATGGCAGCTCATCATTATCATCAATTACCTCTTATCTGAAATTGAGCTTTTCGCAACTAAAGATCCCAGCTCCACCCAAAAGACCTTGCATACCCTTGGAGTCTTTATTTTCAGTTGGACGGGTAAGTCTAGCTGAGTACATTCCCGTACTCAGGGTTTATCCCGTTGTTGCAGATGGCCAGGTCTACTTCGGCTATTGTAAGCACTGCCTCTACCCAGTGGAAGGTGATGAGGAGTAGGCCCAGGGCAGGGTCGTCCAGAAGCTTCCCTTTTTCTTTTGCTGGTCTGAGACTGTTGGTGGCACATTATCTTAAAAAGGAGGAGTGAGTCGTGTTGAGTGGGTTTTATCAAACAATGTTTATTTGGACCACACGTGTGGTGGTCATGATTTAAACTACTTCAGCTTCCGCACTTTTAAAATTCAGTATTGTAATAACTCCGTCTTAAATTCCGCACTCTGGTGTTAAATTCGGTTTCATTTTCGCTGAGATGTATCTTTACGAATGTAATCCTTGAACGATGCGATCATGTATGATGTACGGTGATAGAAATCCTTCGAGATTTCCGGACTACCGGGGTTATATGGGATCAAGTATGAGTCGAAGTCAGACGGATTTGACTAAGACAGTACTTGAACTCTTATAATCAGGACGGTTCCGCCACACGCGCCTTCCTCGTGGATAGCTTCGTCGCCGCGCCAGCCTCTCCACGCCGCCACGCGTCGACCGTCCTTTTGGACCTTCCCCCGGTTTTGAGGCCCAAACCAAGAAACCTGCCAGCCCAGGTTTTGAGGCCCAAACCTGGAAACCGTCCACCCCGAGTTTTGAGGCCCAAACTCGGAAACCCGCAAGCCCAGGTTTTGAGGCCCAAACCTGGAAACCGTCCATCCCGAGTTTTGAGGCCCAAACTCGGAAACCGGCCACCCAGGTTTTGAGGTCCAAACCTAGAAACCGTCGATGGTAGCTTTTTGAGGCTCAGCTACCGAACCCGCACCGTAGACGGGATGTGGTTCGCACACCCCGACCACCGGCACCGATGGCGATGCATGTCCAGCCTCCACGCCGGGCACAACGCCTTCGCCATCCTTCTTGACTCGGCCGACGGCACTTGCGCCGCACGCAAGCCCGTGTCCGACCTCCGCCAAGTGCCACGACGCCATCGTCTTCCTCCCGACTCGGCCGATGCATCACACATCCCCATGTGCTCTCGCTCGCCGATGCCACGTGCCAGCTACCACAGCTGGTCCTCTGGCCCTCTGATCCGTCAGTCCAAGCCTCACGTCCGCCCTTCACCGCTCTGGGTACATCGGCATGGCACGTCCGCCGCACGGCACGCCCATCCTTCACCGCTCCCGGTCCGTCGGCACGACACGTCTCTACTTGACCTTCACCTCGCCATTGACCACTGTATCCGAGCTCCACACCTACACATCAACACAGCCAAGAGACACATGTCGCACACGCACACCAACACAGAAACACCACAACTCAACGCCACCGGTTAGTCATAAACATTAAGCGCATAGCGAGATATAGACTCAACCGGGTAAAGCCTCAAACCTTTCTCATCAAAGTCAATCATTCATCATATATGTTCTCAATCTCCCCCTTGATGAATGCATTGACTAACAATAAAACCAAAAAGGAAGGGTTTGAAGGCAAACCTCATTCAAGTGCCCAAAAGCCAATCGAAAGCAAACACAAGGCCACTTGGAATGAGGAAGGATCAAGAAAACTCCAAATAAAAGCTCTCGGTCCCGAAAGAAATGGGAAAAGCGGGCAAAGCCTCCACACAACCGAAGAGACAAGAGAAAACAAGAGTTTCATGAAATCCCAAAAAGGTACTCGAAAACCAATCTCAAATAAATTGTCAAACAATCATCACAAAAGAAACCAAGGTACTTATCCACTTGGGTTCACTTGGGTCGAGATTTCTCCCCTTTTTCTCCCCCTTGATGATTGAATTGACAAAAACTAAGCATAAGAGATGGTTTGAGATACCAAAACCGAAAACTTGGTCCCCAAAGACATGGGCAACGGCTCAACGCAACCAAACAAAAGATCGGAGCAACAACTCATCAAAGAGCAAAACTCGATAAAAATCAGAGCACAAGACTTGGTTCCCAAAAACATGGGCAACGGCTCGACGCAACCAAGTAAAAAATGAGCTAGCCCTCAAGAAAAGGCAGAAAATGGCTCAACGCCACTAGCTCAAGGCTCGATACCAATTGAGGCTGAAACAACGCATGAGAATGCAAAACTGCTAGTCCCTCAAGATAGAGGCACAGAGGCTCAACACAACTAGCAGACTCAATATCAATCACAAACAGCCAACAATTGGTGAAAACAGCTAGTTCCTCAAGACAGAGGCACATAGGCTCGACGCAACTAGCTGAAGGGTCCATATCAATCGAAAATACCAAGCAAAAACTGCTAGTCCCTCTAGACAGAGGCAAAAATGGCTCAACACGACTAGCAGGCTCGATACCGACTGAGTAAAACCACAAGAGAAGCTCAACAATAAATGGAGCACAAACACTCGGAGCACGCGGAGAAGCAGCAAGACAAAAGCGACTCCCCCTAAAAGCAAGCCTATATACAAAAGCTATGCAACAAAGCTCATGACACCAAATACACTCCATACCAAAAGATGGATACCAAATGAAACACATAAAAGAGCTATACCGAGTGAAGAAGAACATAAAAGAGCTAAACTCCCCCTTGCTCAAAGCTCTCCCCAAAATGCATGACTCTCCCCTTTGTGCCAACACTCAAGCTCCCCCTTGCAAACAGCTACTCCCCCTTGACAAAAGGGAACATGCTGAGGGGTTTTAACATTTCTCCACAAAGTTGATACAAACACAAGACAAGTCATCAACCAAAAGCATATGGGGGGTTATGAAAAGCATTCAAAGTGACCACAAAGTGTATCGAAGCTGGGGGCATGAACACTAAGCTAAAATGCATGATATGCACAATGCAACAGCTTCAAGTGTATAGCAATCAGAATAAAAAGATGCTCAATAGGGTGCTGCCCTGAAAGTGTAGCAATCAATACAAATGCTAGCAAAGGCTCAAACTGATCAAATGAATACGAAATATGAACAAGTGAGCATATGAGCAGTTTTAAGCCATTTGAAAAGGAGTTCACCACTAAAATAGCACTTAGCATGAATAGACAGGAAATCAATCAAGTGCTAACTCAAGTATAGAAGGTGAACTACCACTAGCAAAGTTCAATCATCATGCCATAGAATGAAGCATAGACTTGTGTTATTTTCAAATTTTATCGGAGATTGCAGCGGTATTAACACAAGTTCATATTAAAGCATGTGATTGCGAGAGGTTGAAAGCATGGTCATTGCCTAACTTTTCAACCGGGCTAAGCCTATGCAACAAAAGCAATCAGAAGCTTAAAGCATCGGTTTCGGTCTTACACTACACGGCTCAAGTTTAACTCAATTGTGCAATGAGAAACAGTCTCAATACCGTGAGGTGCTGACACATGCAATCCCATCTCGATCTTTTCGTTTCACTTAGACTTGGATCAAATTTTAAGCACAAGGTAAAAATGAACAATCCAAGCAAGTGAATGACTCAGTGCAAGAGACATAGCAACCTAGCATACAAAAGATATCACAAGTGATCTCAACACATCCTACCCATGCTAGTTGCCACTCTAAATGGTGAACAAATTAAAGGTTTCATAGTTGATTAAACAAGTTCACCATTTGCAAAAATAGCTTAGCTCATAACATGTATCAAGTGATCAAAAAGAGCCTAAGCTACAAGCATCATCATGAAAAATCAGGGCATACCAAAAAGAGCATAATCTCATTCTCATTGCTCTAAACATGAAGCTCTAAAATGCACTAGAATACATGATGAAATGCATGCAAAAGCTAGTCTATCAAAGACAAAGCAAAACTAGCCTAAAAAGGAAAACCCAAAACAAAAGGGTATCGGAGAAGTCCAACTAAGATACAACAAGCAAAATGCTTCCCCAACTAAAAGGGAAACACACACCAAACCCACAAGAGAAGAGCCAAGAAATGCTCAAGCGACAGCCAGCAAAAATCCACATCGGAAAGACCACACAACAAAGGGGTCGAAGAGGACGAGTACCAATGACCGAACTCAGGAGTGAATCAGAGGTACCTCATGATGCGTTTGACCACCAGCTTATGTGATGCCCGAGGGGACGCCCGAGTCGGGTCCATGGGCTCTCTGTCCTTGTCTTCATCCATCGCAACTATCATCGCCATGGGCGTCAAAAGAGGCTTGGCCTCACCCATGTCGAACCCATCATCCACATCTCAACCTTCCTGCTCGTAAAATCTGCAAACTTGCCAACAAGACCATGAGAGGAGCCACCAAAGGTGATATCATCCACACCCATCTGAAACGAGTCAGAAAGTATGTGTCCAACATCTCTGGGCTCAGAAAGGGGCAGCAAAAGCAGAATGAGTGGAATGAGACACAGAAGGACCTAGACCGCATCTCGTGCTGGTCAATGTCATCGTCCATCTGCAGAGGGGTGAATCTGCTGAAAGATCCAGGGCGCCTACCTCGCCAAAGTCATCTACCTCTCGCCAGATGTTGTCGCTCCCTCAGGTGCAGCTAGTGCTCGCTGGAGAGCTGCTCGAACGGAACCCCAAGTCATGGCAGAAGTGGGATCGGGTCCGTGAGCCGAAATGCTCTCTCCAGGCTCCTGTTCTCCTGCACACTCAAAAGCAGAAGAAACACAAGGCGTTGTCTCGTCCAGTGTGACCTCAAGGTCTCCACGAAAACGGTTAGTCACATAATAAGCATAAGGTGAACTCTCAACAAAAAGAGATCTACCTATGAATGATACCGCAAGGAGATCTGAACTCAACCTAGACATGACTACCATGCAACAGGATAAAGCACTGTATAGCAAAATGCAGCCTAAAGACATGATCAACCTAAACATAGCCTAAACCAAAACACATGCTACAATGCAAGATAGTGATAGCAATAGATCCAAAAGCATGTAACACGATAAAATTGTGGAAAGGCTAGTGCTCAAACTAAGCATATCAACAGGATACATGAAACTAACCAAAACTAGCACCTGAAAAGTGACACCTAATGAACATCATACCTCTACAAGTAACGCTCATGGAGAAATATGGTAAAACATGGTATAATGTTCATGAGGATCACAGACTAGCATAAAAAGTGGAATAATCCACCAGGCTATGCACAAAGCTAGCATGACATATGATACAGAAGATAGCACATGCTAGACTAAACAAAACATGATACAAAAGAAAATGTACATGCGAAAACTATACAAGAGAGCACCTGAACGTCCATCTCATACCACAAGACATAGATCATGGATGTACAAGGTATGAGTGTATAAAAAGGCTCACCGAGATACAAAAACCTCTTTGGAGGCAAATCTAAGCGGGGTGTAGAGAACCATCAACTCTTGATCATATCTAAAAGATCAAGCTCCATCAGGCGCATGTTCTCCACCCCGCGTCCTCATATCTACACACAAGAGGACAAAGCAGCCCGAGTCTTGGATCCTGAAGGGTTAGCAAGCATGTACTTGGGAACCCAAGACTTGGTCACGAAACTCAACTTATCTTGTGGGTTAGCATGATGCAATTGCTGGTTCAAATGCAATTGTGAAACACCCTTGGAAGCATTCCTCAAAAGGACAACTCGAGGAGAAGAACGAGTCGTACCACGGGAAAAGAGGCAAACATCTTCCAAGGTTTTTGTAGAAGAACCAATAGAAGCACCATGAAAAGCATGACGTGGACCAAGAGAGGAAGCACTAGAGGCATGTCCACGATCATGACCTATCCCACTAGAAAAGGAGTCATAAAACCCATCAACAAAGAGGGGCTTCTTGCTAGGAGCACAAGCGTTCATGCCATGAGAAGGGCTATGAACCACCATATTCCTAGAAGAGCGAGCTTGGCGCAAATGTTTGGCACGCCGATAGCAAAAGCTTTCTTGATGCCCATCTTTCTCACAAAAAGAGCAATGGTACAAAGGCCTATTGGAAGGCACACCATTCTTCGACAAGTGAGAAGTCCCTTGGGGCTTAGAACAAGAAGCATCAACATTTAACTTGGTGCCAACACTAGGAGCACACGTGTCATGGGAAAGGCTACGCGGCTTCCTAAAAGCCTTAGCTCGAATTCGTCGCTCGTGTTTGACACGGCGGAAACAAAAATCGAATGAGTGTCCATCCTTCTTGCAAAAGGTGCAATGGAGAACCGGATTGGGAGCACGAGTCCCAAAAATATGAGAAGCACCCTTATCAAGAGAAGTCCCTTGGACATCACTCGAAGAAACAGCAAGGTTAGGAGTAGCTATGAAAGAGCTATCCGAAACCTTGACACTAGTGCTAACGTCAAAAGACTCACGCGCAACATAAGAACTCAACTCCGGTTGCAAAGATTCAGACTTAGAAATATCAACATCGGAGTTGCAAGAAATGTGTGACTCAAAAGACTTAGCACAAAGACTCTTGCATCTTTTAGCTAAAACCTCATTTTCAAACATGAGGCGATCACAAGTACCACAGGGAGCATTTTTCAGATTTTCCATCTCCTCTCTAATGCACTCGGCATATGTGGTACGCAAGAGTTCAATTTCTTTCTCAAGGTTGGCACTCATATCATTGTGCTCAACCAACTTGGAGCTCATATCATCGCGCAAAGCTTTCAAAACCAAAACTTCTTTTTCCAAATCAATGCATGATGTGCACATGAAATCGGTGGAAGAAACATCACCATTCACATCAAGCAAAGAATCATGAGTAGCACAAGAAGTATGGCAAGCATCTTTATTCAAAGAGCACAAGCTACAAGGCCTAGCATTTATCTCAATAATTTCAGCCCTAGCATGCTCAAGTTCATCTACACATGTGGTGTGAGTCAATTTTAGTTTATCAATTTCAGCATGCAAAAACTCACAAGAACCACATGGCAAGGAAGCTTTTGACCTAAGCAAGGCTATTTCAGATTTAGCATAAACAAGGTCCTTGCGCATGTCAAAGCAAACAAGACATGGTATGGAAGCATTTGATTTCAATATTTCATTTTCAGATTCTAAGCTAGCAAGCGAAAAGCATAGCTCATTATTCTTCCTAACCATGTCACTACAAGAGGTGCAAGGTAAAGATGCACTAGACTACCAATGAAAAAGGCCACATTTTAACCTAGCAATGGAGCATTTCAACTTCTTGATCTTTCTATGCAAGGTATCACAAAGCTCATCATATCTCAGGTTATCATCACTACAAGCTTCAAATTGTTGGGATAAAATCCCAAGACAAGCAGCAAGAATACCTTTCTTGGCTTTGCCAAGTTCGCGTATGCGATCCTCCGTTGAATGCTCATCATCTCCTAGGAAGCCCAGCAAAGCATCCACCTCGCGTTCCGCCTCAAGAGCCATACTCCTCCTTCCTGCCAAAGTGTCATCCTCGATCACATGTCCAAGACTCAAACCTAAGGACAAAGACACACTGGAAGAAGAACTTGGTGCCATCTCGAAAAGCACCGTTAGTGTTAGCCAAAACACAAGCTCAACACCTCGAGAAGCAAAGTCGGAAACAAAACCGCTCTCAAAAGGTCGCCTTCGCGGATCCGGAACCGGTTAAGGTAGAGAGATCCTTAACTGGCTCCGATACCAATTGAAGGACCGAATTGGCGACCAGAGGGGGGTGAATGGGAGCCTCAAATTTCTTCTCGAGAAATGATGGCCCTTGTCCCAGAAAATCACCCCAAAAGCGAAGACTCAAACAACCAGTGAGTTCACGACCTACGAATAGGTGGATACCCTAGGAGATGTCCTAGAGGTACAGCGGAACTACCGAAGAACCCCCAAAACCAAGCGCCAAAGCAACGGGGCAAAAACTGCACAAGCAAGCTCCTAGAACAATCGAACCTCCGATAACGGAACACCCCACTCCTATGGAGAAGAGGAAAGTGTTCGACCAAAACTACTTAGGACAACTAGTGGCAAAAGCACCTTGGAAAGATCCTTATGAAGTTAGGAAACTAACGCAACAGACGGATCTCAAATCGGAGCTCGAACGCAAAAGATACGGCCGCTAGAACAAACGAAACTCCGAAAGCGGAACACTTAACTCCTATGGAGAAGAAGGAAGTGTCCGACCAAAAATACTTTGACCAATGGTGGCAAAAGTACTTTGGAATGATCCTTAACAAGTTAGGAAATCAACGCAACAAACGGATCACAAATCGGAGCTCGTACGCAAAAGATACAGACGAAATCAGCAAAACTGTGCAGTCGCGGACTGTCCGCTAGTGAACCGCGGACTGTCCGCTATTGAACCCCGGACAGTCCGGGAATGAGTCCCGGACAGTCCGCCGTTCAAAAATGAAAACAGCGACCTCGGTGCCCGTGAACAGCCCCGACCCCCGGACAGTCCGGGGATAAGTCCCGGACAGTCTAGGAATGCCCAGAAAGGCTAAAAACAGCCCGTATCAAACTCAAATTCGATTGGAACTCAACCAAATTGAACGGGGCTGCAACCAAACTTCTCCCAAGTGTTCTTCTACGGGTTGGGAAGCTAATCCTAGGATATCATCGCTTCAATCCAACTAATCCATGAGAAATCCGAAGAACACTAGAAAAGGGGAAGAACGAAGAACGAAACGCGATTTCAACCCGATCTATGTGCTCGTGAGGTTAGAGGGGAAATCCTTCGGTGGAAAGAAGGAGCTCACGGCAACAAACAATCTGATTCAAATGGAATCGCAAATCGTCACTCGGAGAGGGAGAACGAGGCAAATCTCCGGGAGGGGAAAAACCAAAACGCGAAGAACAAAAACGCGATTCGATCCAAATTGCAGCCAACAAAGAGAGGGCGAAATTGATCCTTGGATTGCTACTAGATGATGAATTGTGTAGCACTCTGTGTCGGGTTACAAGCCACTCCTCGCAGTACAAAACGCGGATGGTGAAAAGCTCAAGAACAAGAGCCGGTCTCTCCTCTAGCCCTAGCCTCCTCTCACCTAAACAAAATGAGAGTGACACCTCCAAGGATACGGCTGCCCTAGCAGCCCCCTCATATATATAGGCGCACGTCCGAAGACCAAAACGCCCTTACATTAAGCACTCAACCCAAATACCCCCCAGGGGTAAAACTGTCCAACCCTAGCAGTTTCATCCGACGGCCACGCCCGCACATCCGGTAGCTTCGCCTTGACGCGACCTCCCTGATGTCGCCACGTGCCGTCATGTCGACCACCGCGCCTTCCTCATGGATAGCTTCGCCGCCGCGCCAGCCTCTCCACGCCGTCACGCGTCGACCGTCCTTTTGGACCTTCCCCCGGTTTTGAGGCCCAAACCAGGAAACCTGCCAGCACAGGTTTTGAGGCCCAAACCTAGAAACCGTCCACCCCGAGTTTTGAGGCCCAAACTCGGAAACCCGCAAGCCCAGGTTTTGAGGCCCAAACCTGGAAACCGTCCATCCCGAGTTTTGAGGCCCAAACTCGGAAATCGGCCACTCAGGTTTTGAGGTCCAAACCTGGAAACCGTCGATGGTAGCTTTTTGAGGCTCAGCTACCGAACCCGCACCGTAGACGGGATGTGGTTCGCACACCCCGACCACCGGCACCGATGCCGATGCATGTCCAGCCTCCACGCCGGGCACAACGCCTTCGCCATCCTTCTTGACTCGGCCGACGGCACTTGCGCCGCACGCAAGCCCGTGTCCGACCTCCGCCAAGTGCCACGATGCCATCGTCTTCCTCCCGACTCGGCCGATGCATCACACATCCCCATGTGCTCTCGCTCGCCAATGCCACGTGCCAGCTACCACAGCTGGTCCTCTGGCCCTCTGGTCCGTCAGTCCAAGCCTCACGTCCGCCCTTCACCGCTCTGGGTACATCGGCATGGCACGTCCGCCGCACGGCACGCCCATCCTTCACCGTTCCCGGTCCGTCGGCATGGCACGTCTCTACTTGACCTTCACCTCGCCATTGACCACTGTATCCGAGCTCCACACCTGCACATCAACACAGCCAAGAGACACATGTCGCACACGCACACCAACACAGAAACACCACAACTCAACGCCACCGGTTAGTCATAAACAGTAAGCACATAGCGAGATATAGACTCAACCGGGTAAAGCCTCAAACCTTCCTCATCAAAGTCAATCATTCATCATATATGTTCTCAAAAAGCATGATACAAAAGAAAATATACATGCAAGAGCTATACAAGTGAGCACATGAAAGACCATCTCATACCACAAGAAATAGAGCATGAATCTACAAGGTATGAGTGTATATGAAAGCTCACCAAATTGCAAAAGCCTCTTGGAGGCCACTCCAATGGGGCATAGAGAACCATCAAAACTTGATCACAACTAAAGGATCAGGTTCCATCAAGCGCATGTTCTCCACCCCGTGTCCTGCATCAATAGAAAGGCAGGGAATGGGCAAAGGGCACAAAACTAGGGTTAGTAAACTGTGAAGGATGCCGGTGTTGTGTCATTGGCCCAGAAAAGTGTTAGGAGGAACACCAAACCAACCTCGTCCCATAGGGGGATAGCGATCACCACCAAACTGAAAGGGTGGTCCGCTATGGAACAAAAAACCTCCAATCTCATCTCGTCCCATCTGGGGATAGCGATCACCACCAAGCTGAAAAGGTGGTCCGCTATTGGATGGTGCAGCAAAGCCTCTTACACAGGGCTCACGACCGTATGAAGCACGACCGGAACTGTGACAGGCACGACAACCACCCCGTGGTCTAGCTGCTTGGGGCCTAGCTAACTAAGAGGGTGCACCTCCAAGCCTAGCCCTCTGCCTCTAAACACCCTGACGGTGCACACCATGGAAGATGTGGTGCATAGCCTGGTTGTTCAGCTCCAACTCTCTCCGAGCGTCCTCCGAAAGAAAAACTCAACAAGGTGACCCTCACGGTGACAGTACTCGCACTGGAACCTCACCACTCTCTTGGGTTGTTGGTTCGCTCTGTTGCGGGGGTTGTTCACTCTCGCTGGCTGCTTGCCTCTTGAAAGGGGATCACTAGAGACGTCGGGTAGAGTGTCAAGTGTGTTCCTAAGATGGTTAGGTTTGGGAATCCACACTTGCTTGCGAGGTGGAGCTTTGGGGGGTTCTTCAAAGACCCCATCCTTGGTGATAGGCTTGGGAGGCTCAGGTGGAGTGATCTTGGTTAGCTTGGGAGTAGTGGTAGGTTTCTCACTTGGGTTTACGCCACTACACTCACCAATCTTACCAAAAGAGTTTGTGCCCTTCCCACCTAGAGCAAAGCCTACTCTCGGACCGCCAGTTCCCCTCTTGAATTAACTGATCATCATGCCCAACTGCGGCTCGCTGCATGACACCCAACTCAAGATGGATCGAAGGTATGTGTTTTCTTCCTCGGTTTGCATCTTGTCATGTCGGCAGTTGGCAATCTCAAGCTCCATCCCCTCACATCACTCACATGGAGCGGAAACAGTGCTAATTGAGCTGGCCTTCTTAACTTCAGCAAGCTTGGCATTCAACTCTGTCAACTCAATTTGTAAGCCTAGACAAGACTTGCACGCACCTAACAAGGAAGGCCTAGCCTTCACCTCCTCAAGCTCCTCCAAAGTGGGACACACTATGCAATCGCCCACCAAGTCTAGCCTCGACTTCAACTCATCATACACATCTACCAAAGAGGCATACTTGGTCTCAAGGGCAGAAAGATCAGTCATGTGCATCGTGCACTCCTCACACTCCTCCTCGGTCACACGCACCTCAGACCGAGCAAACTCAAGCTCCTTAAGCGCCTCTGCTAGCTTGGCCTTAAACTCGTACGCTCTCTAGCAGCACGCCTAAGTAACTTGTCTTGGCTAAGCAACACAACATTCATAGAGTCGAGCTCGGCAGAAAGACGATCAACAGTGGAAAAAGTCGATACCTCGGAAGATGTGTCGTCGTTGTCGCTGGGTACTCATCTGAACGCGTGCCAGCCTCCTCGCCCAAGGCCATGGTGTAGAAGCCGCTGGGGGTGGAGTTGCCGAAGAGGTAGAGTCCGTTGAGACGCTCCTCCGTATTCTTCTCGGACTCGTCGTTGCTGGAGTCATCATCGAAGTCGCCATCAACATCGTTGAAGGAAGTGACAAAGGCACATCGGTGAGCTTGTACGGAGGCCTCGAATGCCTTCTCGTGCGCCTCCTTATTGAAGTTGCCCTTTGTCTTCTTCTTGTCGGCGTTGTGCTCGCACTTGTCCTTGCGCCTGGAGCGGTTGCTCTTGTCGGTGGAGACCTTGTGATGCTCGAGGCAGTTCGCTATGAAGTGGATGGGGTCACCACATCTGAAGTAGTTGTCCTTGCCACCACCATGCCGGCAGTTCAAGCGGTTGTTGTGAAACCGCGAAAGTCGGGTGATGACAAGACCGAGCTCATCATCTCCTAACACCTCCAACTGCTCTTCTGTTATTGAAAGCAAAGAAGACAAAGCAAAGGCAGGTGGAAAAGTGTCAGCGGAAGAAATCGACCCATGCTTGCCCGAGAACAAAGCAATGGTATGTGAAGATGGATTCTTCAGCTTGTCCTGGGTCAAGTGGTCGATCGCGTTGGACTTGAGCTTGTTGTAAAGCTCGTCCACGGTGAGGATGTCATAGCTAGGTGACTCAATGATAGTCGACACCTTCACCTCTCATACCTTCTGATCTAGGGCATATAGAAGCTTGAGTGCCCTCTCGTGATCGTCATAAGGTAGGTTGGCCCGATTGGCACACATCTTATTCACAATCGTTTAGAAATGGGCGAACATGTTGTCAATTGTCTCTCCCTCCAGCAGCGTTAAATTCTCATATTCTCGCTTGTAAGTCTCAAAGAGTCTAGTCTAGACCTGAATAGTCCCCTTGTGATAGCTCTGAAGCTTCACCCAAATCTCTTAGCAGTCTCAAGCTCGAAAACACGCTCAAACTTAGGAAGGGAGATGTTGGCCAAAAGCGTGTTACGAGCCTTAGCGTTTGTGGTGTGTTGATCATTCCGGTGCTGACTCACGCGAGCCGCTAGAACCTCATAGCTCACATCCTCACAAATCTCTCACACGGAAGAATCGATGCTGTTGAGATAAGCACGCATCTAAATCTTCCAATAGGGGTAGTTGGTTCCATTGAAAAACGGTGCCTTGCCTGACCCTTGATCCATGTCGCCCTCGTGGATCCAAAATCGATTAAGGTAGAGAAATCCCAAACCAGCTCTGATACCAATTGAAGGACCACAATTGACAACCAATGGGGGTGAATAGGAGCCTCAAATTTCTTCTCAAAAAATCAATAGCCTCTATCCCAGAAAGTCACCCAAAAGGTAAGACACGAGAGAGAAGCTAGTTCACGACCCAACAGGTGGGTGGATACCCTAGGATATGTCCTAGAGGTACAGCGAAACTGCCAAAGGAGCGACTTGAACAAGTGCCAAACGAGAGAACCAAAACTGCACAAACAGCAGGATCTCGGACTGTCCAGAAACTGGTCTCGGACTGTCCGGGGTACACTGCCAGACTGCCTGGGGTCTGCGCCGGACTGCCCGCATGCAAAACTCCTAAAACACAACTGTTTTGAAATAGTTCTAGACATGTTCTGGATTGTCCGCGGTTTGCACGCCGGACAGTCCACGGTTGTCGTGAACAGTTAAACCCTAGCGTCCGAGGTTGCCTTTGTGCAGCATCCGATGTGACCCCAGACTGTCCGCCGATCACTTGACCGAGAACAGTACCACGCTGCACCTCACTGAACTAGCAAAGTCCCGAGTCCCGAACTGTTCGCACCTGGGACGGCGGACTGTCCGCAGATGAACAGAAAGCAGGAAAACTGCTTGGGACAAAACCAAAATTGATTGGATCTCAACCAAATCGAACGGGGTTGCAACCAAACTTCTCCCAAGTGATCTCATACATGTTGATGAGCTAATCCTAAGAAATTATCGCTCGAATTCAACTCAATCAAGAGATATAGTAGATCACATGAAAAAGGGAAAGAATGGAGAACGAAAACGATTTCAGCCTGATCTATGTGCTCGTGAGATTTTGGTGTAAATCCTTCGGTGGAAAGATGACACTCACGTCCTAGCAAAGATGATTCAAGCGGAATCGCAAACCATCCCTCGAAATAGAAGAACGAGCAAAATCTCTAAGAGGGAAAAGAGAGAAATGCGAAGAACAAATTGCAAACGCGAATTCGATCTCAATTGCAGCCAAAAGTCTTCCCCACGAGGAGACAAAGGGATTATGGTCCCTTTTCCTGAAATCACAAAATACACAGAGGAATTGTCGTCTCTGCGAATTGCAAGCAGCTAGAGGAAGAAAGCCTAATAGATGAATTGTAGAATCTGTGAATGAAATGAGGTTGACTGCTTGGATAGGGAGAGAGAAGGGGCTGCCTCCATTATTTATAGTCCTAATACATTAGTCCCCTTCTACCCCTAGATACAAGAGCAAACTAGCTAACCCTAGGGGTATTATAGTCCAACCATGTTAGAGCTTCATCCAACGGACACACGCCCTCTCATTCTTCGCTTCGCCTCGACGCAAGCTCCGGGATGTCGCCACATGTCAACCCGTCGACTGTCGCGCCTTCTCACCGCTAGCTTCCCCTTGACACAAGCCTCGCGGTACATGCCGCCACGCGTCGACCTGATCCGCATAGGAACCTCCGCCGGGTTTTCAGGCCCAAACCGGCAAACCTGTCAGCCCAGGTTTTGAGGCCCAAACCTGGAAACCGTCCACCTCGAGTTTTGAGGCCCAAACTCGGAAACCGTCCACCACCAGTTTTGCGAACTAAACTCGAAAACCGTTGCGGGTAGTTTTCTGAGGCTCAACTACCAAACCTGCGCCGTAGACGGAGCGTGGGTCTCACGCCCCGACCACCAACACTGATGTCGATGCGTGTCCGACCTCCGTCGAGCACAACGCCTTCGCCTTCCTCCTTGACTCGACCGACGACACTTTCCCCTCGCAAGCCCATGTCCGGTCTCCGCCAAGTGCCATGACGCCATCGTCTTCCTTTCGATTTGGTCGATGCAGTCGCACATTCCCATGTGCTCTTGCTTGCTAAAGCCAAGTGCCAGCTACTGCAGCTGGTCCTCCGACACTCCAGTCTGTCGGTCTAAGCCTCACGTCCGCCCTTCACCGCACCCGGTCCGTCGGCACGACACTCTCTACTTGACCTTCACCTCGCCATTGACCACTGCCTCCGAGCTCCACATCTGTGCAACAACACAGCCAAGAGACATGTTGCCACTCACCCCTCCCGGTGAGCCTGTTGATCAATCACTCATCACAAAGGGTCGAACCACAAGAGCACATATCAACCTTGTGTTCGTAGGATGGTTTCAGTCACAACCCACGTCACGGCTACGACAAGACACCAAACCTACCCCCCTACACTATCGGTCATCACGATACATCACCCGTATACCTGCTCGGTATGGGCGGCAGAACGTGGCAGGACAAAAGTCGTGTCACCCTTCACTTACTCCCGATTCGAGCGGTGCGAGGGTATTACCGAGCACTGCTCCCCCTTACTTCACGCTGCGCCCATCACCAGGGGCTCAGCAACATACAGGCGTCTTGCAGGTACTCGTCCCTCCAAGGCTCAAACCTAGCAAGTCTTGGCGCCAGCCAGGCCTCGGAGCTCCGCGGGTCAAAGACATGGAAAACCACGCCTCTACAGTCACCACCACGACGCGTGCAGGATTCAACAGGGTCAGTCATGCCAAGGACGACTCCCCCACGCCATAAGGATGAAACCCACTACGCCAACTGTGTCTTCACGGAGGCCATCTTCTCCACCCTTCGTCAGTCAGAAGGCCACTTAAAACCGCTTCAATGTAACCCTGCGCCCACCTTGCGACTATAAAAGAAGGGACCTGGGAAGCTTAGAGACACATGGAACACAACACAACACAAAAAAGCAAGCAGCTTCGCACACACACTCTCCACGCTCCCATGTGTGCTATTTGAGGCTTGGGACAAGTCCCCTCCCTCACCATTTGGTAACTCACACTCGTACCCCGGCGCAATCTAATACAAGTCTCCCTCTCCCCCATTGGACGTAGGGCAATCCTTGCCTGAATCAGTATAAATCGATCGTGTTTCACCGGCGCTCTTCTTACATTGTTGTTCCAAGCAGGAAGACACAGCCCCCTCTCCACGATACAAATCTATTTGCCGGCGTAGGGACCCCCTGTCCCGAACGCCAACACCTCCATTAACATGTGGACAATAATTTGTGTACATAAAAATCATTGTATTTGGTGCAGGTATTGATTAGTTAACGTGTCACTCTGTATTGACTATTGTTGTATATTAAATCATACGTTTACTCCTTCTGTGCAAGAAAGAATATAAATCTCATTTATCAGGAAGTCAAAAAATCTCTAGTTTAACTAGGTCTATGAAATGGGAACGTATGCTATGGAAACCAGGTTCCCGTGAAAACTATGGAAACTCGCACGTGAATCGTTGGATCTAAATCCGATGACTATGGCTAATGGTGGAGATGCACTTGTGTTGTACCTGTGTTGGCTATATATATTAGGGAGAGATAAATAGGAGGGGTTAATTGCTAATCTCCATCATTAGCCATAGCCATCGGATTTAGATCCAACGATCCACGTGTGAGTTTTCATAGTTTCCACGGAAACCTGGTTTCCATAGCGTAAGTTCCCTTATGAAATATGTCAACATTTATATTTTTCAAATATATTTTTATAAAGATATATTCATGCTTAGTCTAATCAGTAATGATACTTATTACACATTATATATGTTAATACATTTATATGTATGTTTGATCAAATTCCATATGTCAACAAGAGCTCTAAATTATAAGATATTTTAGTTTTCTAAATATATTATTTTATTATGTATTTAAATATGTCGGAGCCGGCTCTAGGGGCAAGGCAGGCAGTGCAACCGCCGTGGGCCCATGAAGCTAAGGGGCCCAAGGACCATATAGGTAATTAGTACATGTAATTTTCTATTTGCTATATGTCTTTAAAAGCCCATCGGAAACTCTTCTAGCCTGGAACGATCATGCGGAGCGCAATCGATGTTTCGACATTTGGTTTTCTGTTGGTGGCCGCCGCGACCCTGGTACCCTACCCATCGATGCTCCTATTTTGGTTGGGTTCTACCAAGGAGAAGAGATTGGCCTGGAGACGCCGTCCTCGATATGATTCGCTCCTTACTCGGCGATCGGCAACGGTAACTCGGCAAGGCCGCAAGGACGGCGGATAGACGGGCGCTAAGACACGATCACAGTAACTCAGATGTAACTAACACACTACACGGACACCCATGATCGATTAGTATTTTCTATTTTTTTTATTTGTTTTGTGTTTGTGTTATGCTTATACAGTGCTATGGTTTTATTTATTTGAATATATTAGATGTTTCTTGAGAAGTATTTGTCGGGTGCTCATAAACCAAAAAAGGAAAAAAACAATAAAATCAGTCTGTAGAATTACAGAGAGACGCTATACATAAGTTTTTTTCCCTAGTTTAAAGTAATGTTGAAGTCAATCATGATACTATTAATCTTAATACTATTACAAGGCATTGAAGCATTATATTTTATCTTTAGTTCTTTGTTACACTATTGTTATGTTTTATGAGATATACATATATTAGAAAATAACTTTTATTATTTATACTATATAATGTAATTTTGATATTTAGTTTAACAGGCTCTTATCTTTTTGCTTGCCCAAGGTCCTCTAAATTATAGAGCTGGCCCTGAAATATGTACTATATATTTAGTTATACTAGTTGACTGTCTGTTCGTTGCTACGAGTTTAAAAATCCATGTCCTTACATTGTACTTTTCAGCTAACACATACTATGTGCATCTATTATAGGCATGGTAACTGAAAAACTTGTATGGCCAAACAAATCTCGAGAAGTACAGATTATAGTTCACTTTAGTTAAACTCCTCCTTGGAAACCAATGATTTAAAGTCAACCATCAACACCTAAGTTGTTTAGATTGTAGTGAAGATATCACCATTGTGAACTACTTGTAGATCCTACATACCTTCCGGATCTACCGTCAAACTAATACAATACATGAGGCATGGAGTGTCAATGTGTCATAGACATAAATGTTCTTGTAGATCCCATCTGTAAGCTATGTCATTATTAATATCTAACTCAATACGTTGCGATAGACGATAAAAAATAGAAAATCCAAATTATAAGCTGTTATAAAGCCTAAAATAAGTTCCAGAACCTACTTATATTCAATGAGTTATAAGGCTTCAGAAACAACTACCAATGCTAATATTGCATCCACACTATCTAAAAACATTGTTAAATAAATTAATGTTATTGTAAATTATATAGAATATTTCCGGCTCACAAATGCATAAGTTTAGAAGACAAATATGATCCATTTGCATTCCACTGACAAAATTAACGTGCTTAGTACACTCTTTCTTATTTGAAAGAAAATGTCACAACAGATCAATGAGTAGTTGAACAACATAGCAGGTAAACTCAAAGCTACATGTTAGCCAACACAAACCCCGAGTGAAGTGCCAAATCGGAGGTCATTGGCCATCTGATCATAATAAGGTTAAGAGGTCTCAAATAAATCACCGAATTCCAAATGTATTCAATGTTGATGTGTCCCCTCCAACCGGACCAAGTGTCTTTAATCCTCTGGTGTTCTGTGTGAATTGATCTTTCAACCATCTGATGTTTGCATCAGAGATGTTTTATCAAAGTTTGAAACATTGAAGTGGATTTTTTTCTGTTGTTCGCTTTGTAGGTAACATAAGTTTACTGACCTCACAAAGGATGACTCTGACCAAGTATGCTTGAGTCAAATGCTTCGCTTATGTACAACTCCCATGCAGTGTAGTAACCTAAACACACAAAGCTCTCATTCCAAAGCATATTTGCCAAGAAAAAATGGTAGAAAAGTGAATCACACTTTCTGAAGCAATCGGCAATAGCCTCACCCTTCATGCTTCCAATTTCACTTTATCAGGGCTAATCTTTGACACCCTTGTCACTCCGAGTTCTGCAATTTTTAGTTGGCCTCCATTATCCACAATTTTGTTAAGGGCAGTGTTTCCAGCCTTTAGGCTACCGAAAACAGTGTTTTGTTTGCCTGCAAGTTCATGTCTGCCAGCTACAGAAAACAAACAAAAATACTAAGAAACTAAATGCTAATCAGTTCCAATTTCTTCAAAAGAAAAGTGCACCTGAGTTGCTGCTACTCAACAGAGAAAGGCATGCTCTAGAGAAATTGTCTAGAAGAAATACCCAAGAAAGTATAAAGATCGAGAATCTCATGGATTTGGATATAAAAAGTACAGCTCGATTATTGCTCCAATCTGCCTCCACAACCTACAAGCAGGCCATGTTGGACACTTCCACCTCTAGCTCCTAAACATGTTCAGGTTTCATCATGACAATAATGACAGACTGCCAAAATACAAGCCAAAGAAGCTGAAGAAATGAACAATGACAATAATAATTAACTGAGGTAATAATCCAAGCAACTTTTTGCTTGCAATTAAGATTTCTGAATTGAGATTGGAGTTAACAATCTTACACTTACAATTTCATGAAATTAAAGAAATTTGGCACATGATTAGTACTCATTTCACACAGAGGAGATCATCAGTTTCATAAAATTTGGTACAGTAAAATAAGTTACCAAACTTCAGACTTTAGAGAACGTATGGTTGGCTCTACATACATCCTACAATAATCTGACTGGCGCATCAGATACAGAGCCGGTGCTGGGGGCAGCAGCTGGTCCTGCCAGAAGACCCCAAGTACAGTAATCATGTCATAATCAAAACTAATAAAGACGTGTCCATGAAAATGGAACAATCAACTCTCTGAAACTAAGTACCAATACCTCATCATTGACATGTATTTCATAAAAATGGCAAATTTTAAACACTTGTATCTGTATGATAGATTAAACAACATTATGGTTCAGTTCAAGTTTTTTTCAGCTAAGGGGATAGTTGCAATTGGGCATGGAATAGTAAAGGACTGAACCAAGCCATTGCGATCAAGTATCTACAGTTTGTTAGGACTGAATCATAATTCATTTAAAATACTTTGAAGTTACAGTATTTACAATTGGCATTATTAATAGTGAAAAAATATAGTTCGGTACTCTCGACTACTTGATAGCTGATTACATATGCTATAGCTAGTCGGGATCCAATTACATAAAAAAAATAATCAAAACACCTAATATTTTTAGCCATTCCTTGTCACACTGACACCAAGTTCCTAATATACAACTCAGAAAGAAAGCAACTTATAAGGAACTTCCACAACGTGTGTTTACTAATCACTCATCCATTGTGAATAAATTAAGGTGTAAAACTGATCACCTACACCCTGTATTTATTACTCTACATCATGCATGTGTAAGCAAAAATGAGGTGGGGTCACTGAAATTACAAGCATTGACAATGAAACAATTAAAATAACAAGGCTTCCAAATTCAATAGATACCTGTCGAAATATTTTGCATAAATCATCACTCATCTATTGTATTCATCCTTAAAGGGCAAGTTATAAGAAATCAAATACCTACATCCTCTTTGTTTCAGAATTACAGACTCATCATGTAACATTTTGAGTGCATCCAACAAGTTTCATTTCCTTGTATACTTCACATACCTATCCAAGCCAAGAAAATAATTATTTCAAACTTCAGATCAATAATGTACATACAATAAAATAAGATAATTTTATATTCTACCATCCCAATCAACAACAATGAGGCGGATCCCCTAGTGCCTCAACTCACGAACGCCAAACACTCACCAATCAGCACGAACTCACCAACGCCAAACACTCACCAATCAGCACGAATTGATTGGTGTGGCACAACTTTTTCTCAGGTTAGTGCAGCATCCATGGCGTTAAAGACCACAACACGAAAGAAGAGCCACAGCAGGGGAAGGAGGCAGAGGCAAAGGGGAATCTGTACCTAGCACCTGGTGGTGGCAGCGCATGGGCAGGGCGAGGGGTAGGCGTAGCGGCTCGGGATGGGGAGATGCTCAGGAGGCAGTTCGTGGGGAAGCTGGGGTGGCGCAGGGGCAGCAACGCTACTCGTCGTCGCAGATGGCCGGGAGCCGCTGCCATCGACAGAGCTGCCGACGGGTCACCAGCGCCCGGCCACGCCGGGGCCGCCGCCATAGTGACCCCCGTCCCTTGTGCCCCCCGAGTGTCTCCATCCCCATCATCGTCGACCTGAGCGGGGCCGGCGCTCGGTCGGCCGAGGTCGCAATGGCCGGGGCGGCGCGAAAGGGCCTCGGCTGGGGCAAGGAAGGGCGGATCTCGGTGTCGGTACGGCGAAGGGCATCGGCCGACGTCGGCACGGAGCCATGGAAAGTCGTGTGGTGGAGATCGCAACGGGTGCGGGGCGGTTGCCATGGGAGCCGGGGGCTAAGCGGGTGTCGGGTTCGCGATGGGAGCCGGCGGAAAGGAAGCCTAGGTTTTTTTTTTTTAGCTCAAACAAGTTAAGTGCCGTGCGTTGGTACGGCTGATATATAAATAGAATCTCATAATATCTATATACAATCATATAGACAAAACATACTTTGATATACTGTGTTGCGCCCACAATTTCTTTGCCTTTTTATTTATCTATTTATGTGCAATCGTCGTTCGTATGTTGCTTCAAAAGCTACTGAGTTTGGGTGTTGCGTGATTGCTTATTTGTAAAATTCCTCCTATGGAATGTTTATAGTCAAAATTATTACTCATCAAGCATGAACAATTAGCACAAAAGCACACAATTACAGTTAACTTGTCACTCAAAACCAAAAAGATCTACTTTCTCCATCCCAAATTATAAGGCATTCCAAGAATCTTGGAGAGTCAAAGTTTTTCAACTTTGACCAAAATTATATAATAAGATAATAATATTTATGATACCAACTAAGTGTTATTAGAATCTTCATTAGTTATGTTTTCATAATATATATATTTGATGTTATAAATCTTTGTATTTTTCTCTATAATTTTGATCAAACTTAAAAAAACTTTAACTCTCCAAGATTCTTCGAATGCCTTATAATGTAGGATGGAGGGAGTACAAAAGATTCTTTTATACTCCCTCCAAGATTCTTGTAAAGTAGTACAGGCACAATTTTGTACTATTTTTTAATAAATTCTTCGGATAAAACAATATTAACGCAATCAAATTATTCTTCTTTTCAGAACCAATTTTTTACTGAGGTAATTAATGATTGCAAAAAAAATGATGGCGTTCAGAAAATTAGTGCGCAACAAGAATCAATGGACATTGGCTCTAGTTCTTGAGGCTATGGCCTTCAAGTGTTGAGGTTGTTCGTGGCCTGAGGCTGTTCCTGGCTGTCATCGTATGGGACCTAGACAACCCACAACCAACGTCCCTTTTCAGTTAATAAAGCTTCTATTTCAACACTACAACTGAGAAGAAAGCGGATAACTTATAATACTCTAAACATAAGAAAAGTGACATAAAACAAGTACTTACCTTGTAGAAATGTTGTGGCCATAGCAAATGCAGGTAAGCAACTGATCTAGATAACCTTATTTGAAACAACAAACTGAAACAATTAAGAAGATGCCAAGAGAAAAAAGATATCCATCACTCCAGTCTTCTTAGAGCGAACATAAACAAGCTATTATTAGAACAAATTTTTAGATATGTTGGTCTTTCAATTCTTAGGGTTAACAGATATGAAACATCTACGAGTAACTTGTAAATATTGTACATAATGCTATTTAAATAGTGTAGAAACATGTTACTAATGATGAGTCATGCTATTTAAATATTGTACATGATCTAAGATATGCCGTTTTAGACCATGTTAGCATCTGTACAAACATTATTAATACAACAAACACTCTTCTCATCTAAATGAACGTAGCAGTTTCATACTGGTCAATATAGCTGCAAACAACCCAATAACACAAATTATTGTGATTGGTGAAGCGTATTTATACAACTAAATAATCCCAATCCATTCAGTAGCTAATTAGAAATATATTGCAGAGTAAGATGTACTGACCTTGAATACAAGTTCCACTTTGACCAACTTGTCCAACGGTAAGTGTTGAAGCAACTTGATGATCTTGCTCCTGCATTTCCCACCATTTCTTGTCTAGTATGTGATTCCTATCATCTTTCGTGAATCAAAACATCTAGTAGATGAGACCTGAAAGGAATTGAAATTGTCTACAAATCTTTTCATAGATAAACCCAGATTGATATTGATTAGTGTCGTTTTACAATTAGATTGTTACCGTGGTGAGGGCCTAAGGACCAGATGTTGGACATACACCACAAAAAACTATCTAAATAACCACTAAACCAAATGGCACAAGCTCCAGCAGCCTCACATCAGTAACCTGCTTTTAGCCTGCTCTTCAGCTCTGCCTCATCGACTCCAGCTGCCTCTACCCACGTCATAAAATATGGGAAGACAACTATTGGGCCAACATTTTCAGTTTTTTGTTGACCTGCAGTGACTCATTTTCTATCATATACCATCTTCTATTGAGTTTCATTAATAATGTAGCATTTGCATTGGTAAAAAAGGTAACAATTGGCAATGACACGGACTGCAAAAACAACTGACCTATATCACCCTAAAATTAGCCTCTCCTACTATGTTAGTGGTAGAACCCATGACCTTGCAACCAAAACCTAAAACGAAAAGCTTCACCACTGGCTTTGTTGTCGCCAACGAGCATGGGTCGCCCTCGTTGTAATGCTTTTCACAGAAGTATTGATAGCGTGCAACATCCATCTATAGTCCAAAGGTCAACATCAACGACGACCTCCCAAATGTGCAAAGAACATGAACTTACTCCCACGACATGTCAAAGAGCAGGTTCAAGATGAGCTTGAACTTTTAGTAGCTAAGGTAGTAAATACACGTGCGCCCAACATACTAAGCCTACTCGGTTGCCCTTCTTCTATAGTCACCTATATCTACTTGTTTTCTTCATGCAAAACAGTTAATGCTAGAGTGGTTGTTGCAGCTGCTGCTGCAACATTCACTTCCAAACCTAGACCCTGGACAACCACCCACAAATGCACAACTATTGTCGGAAGCCTAGACAAACTAACATTCACCTGCACAATTCAATCATGGCAATTCAGTTGGCTAAAAATTAAGGGGATTAAACTATCTATAGAACATCACTTGCAAACAAACTCCAGCTGAGCTTTATAATCATCATTAATGAGTGGTAATTTTGTTCTAATCCCACAAACAAAGATTCACCAAGATGAGTGAGCATGCAACATTACCGCATGTACATCACTGTAGATGAAAATCCATGACTCATCATTAGTTACCTTAAATGAAGATTTAGAGAGGAACAAGCAGCTGCAACACGAGGTGCCATTAGTGACAATGATGGATGGAGGCGACGTGCAACACCAAAGCCCCGCATTTTCATTTATTTATTTGTACTCGACAATTCATACATAATTAGGTGAGAACAAAATATCTATAAGCTCATCTGAATGATAATATACAAACCAGGACTAAAAACTAAACTAAAAAAATAGGTCCGAGATAGGAAACCTTCCTCAATCCTTCGCGAATTTGATGCCCCTGTGATGTGATCGTGCTTGTATAGTTGTATCATGTCTCGTCAGCAGTGAGGGTTGTAACGATTTTGAACAGACATTTCATCGGACATATTGGGTGTGTGTTCCTCAACAGTTGCAACAAGCTTACATAGCAATGGAGGGTGGATCCGGGCAGGGCGTCGTCGTGCACCATGTCATGGCACCAAGCCACACAAGGCCTCCATTGGCGCCGATGTCGTGGCCGCTCAGCACAGGGCCTCGCCAATATCAGCAGTCCTCCCTTGGATTCCTCTTCAATGTCATAAGTACCAAACTGTTGACTTTTTTAGAGTATGTGTTGTGAAATTCAGAGACTACAGGACACAAAGATTAAGTGGAGATAAATTAAAGTACTTAGCTCCGAGGAGATAACACAACATAATAAGATATTATTATCTCCAACCCCTATAGTTTGCGTGCACAACAACTATAGCACTATTTTGACATGAGTGAACCGATACTCTAGTTCAAAGTGCATATGCTTAGTCAAAACGAACGACTGCACATAAACTCATTGCAACTAAATTTAGGGACTGTACGTGCTGGTGATCGAGGATAGTATCCTGAAAAATCCAAAACGCTATGGTCAACAAACCAATCTCCTATCCAGTTTCAATCAGAATGTATACAATAAACTGCAAAACCATTTAAATTATAGTGAAAGAAATTGATTGAGGTCTTGCAAAAGTCCTAGCCATTGTTGCATTCATAGTGGAAGACATTTGCAGAGTCATAAGAGGAACTTTCAGTCTGTGGACAGGAACTGGGTAGAGGATCTTTCATCCACCAGCGACTCATAAGAGGACTTAAATTACAGGTTCAGTAGAAAACAAAGGGAGAAAGGGAGGGGTGTCAAAGTCATGCTGATCAAAAGTAAAACATTACCAGGGCCCGGCTTCCATGTATGCATCCTATAACGTGGATAGAAAAGCAATCACCATATTTGGCACAACCATACACACATCCGAGGATGGATTCACTATGTCGGCATAGAAACAAACACTTGGTGGGCATGGAATGACAGTGGCTAGTGGATCACTATTTCCATTTGTTCAATATTGATCCATGACGTTGATTTTTATCAAGCAATTCGGATGCTTTTTCTTCACAAAAGAGAAGGGGGAGGAGGAGATGGTGCACAAAAGAAAAGAATTTGGAGGAGTGGCACCTGGATCTGCAAACGCTGTTGGAGGAGCACTGACAGGAGCAGCAATGGCGATGGGCTGATGGCGGTGAGGGCATCACCAGGTCAGCTCGACAGTGCCGAACCTGGCAGCAACTAAACATGTCAGGTGTTGAACCTCAACTGGGCCTTCGAGACCGCGACGAGCTGGCGTCGTTCCGGGCGGTAGGGGCGGCGAGCTGGAGGTCTTCCGGGCGGTAGGGAAGGGCGTGCTAGGGTCGTGGCCTGGCGGCGGTTCCGCGATGCGCGGTGCAGACGTTGTGCCGGGCGGGATGGGGCCTTGCGCGTGGGGGCGCTATGCCAGGCGGGAGGGGGCAACAACCTGGGGCTGGTGCCGAGCAGGAGGAAGGGCGAGCTGGGCTCGTGGCCAGACGACGGTTCCACAGCCGGGCGAGGCGATGAGCGGCGGCGGTGGGCTCGCGGAGGCCGTGTGGAGCAGACAGTCGGAGACCGCAGCGACGTCGTGGGCGTCGGCGCAAAATCGTCTGGTGATGGGGCCGACGCCCGGTCAGCCGGGGGAGCAGGGTCGGCACTTGGTCGGCCGGGGAGGTTGCGTGGTGGAGGTCGCGACGGCCGGGGCGGCGCGGAAGGGCCTCGGTCGGGGCGAGATGGGCGGATCTCGGCGTCGGCGCGGGGAAGGACCTTGGCCGGAGGAGCGGGGTCGGCGCTCGGTCGGCCAGGGGTCTCGATGGCCGGGGCGGCGCAGAAGGGCCTCGGTCGGGGCGGGGAAGGACGGATCTTTGCATCGGCGCAAGGAAGGGCGTGGGCGGCCGGCGCCCGGTCGGCCGGGGAGCAGGGCAGGCGCTCGGTCGGCCGGCGAAGTCGCGTGGAGTGCGAGACGAGGAAGAGTCGGGCGGGGCGAAAACGGTTACTATGACCATAACATCCGGGTCTTTTCAGCTGTATATATAAAGATAAAAAAAATAATAAACCTATATAAAATTTAAAAATCGTAATTTAGAATTGGGTGAATATATTCAAAAGCAAAGGACAAGATAAGCTATCATAATGTCAGTAGTTCTTCTATATTAGATCTTTGCATACATGCATAAACTGTTTGGTTACTTATCATTATAAGCCATGTCAGATTATAGTGCCGTTGTAGTCTACGGTGGAGAAAAGGCTCCCTATATCTATAGTGAAAAATAACACGAAAATGAACTGAGAATTCGAAAAATAACACGAGAATGAACTGAGATTTCTGTAGTCCTTTTTTTGGCGCGCCGGCCGAAGTCTGGGAACCAAACACCTCCCGAAGCCACCGATTCCTTCATTAACACTGGTCGCCAACAATAACTATTGCTAAGGTCACTCTCTTAACAGTGTTTCATACATATTAAATAGGATATCACATCAACTGTTTACATGAGACTAAATAAAAGAGAGGAAAACGTTTTATCTCTGAAACTTAGGCCTTTTCACATTACCTCAAACTATCAACTTTTTTTCGTTCTCTCTCCATCACATCACCATCACATCAATGTTTGGATGCATACATGGAGCATTAAATGTTGGTAAAATAAATAACTAATTATACAGATTAGTTATAAATCACGAGACGAATCTTTTAAGCGTAGGTAGCACATAATTAGATAATATTTGTCAAATATAAACGAAAGTGCTACCGTTGCAAAAAATTTCAACTTTTTCAATCTAAACCTTCAAACAATCAACTTTTTTTCACTTTTTCCATCACATCACCATCACATCAATGTTTAGATGCATGCATAGAGCATTAAATGTTGGTAATAAATAACTAATTACACAGATTAGTTATAAATCACGAGACGAATTTTTTAAGTCTAGTTAGCACATAATTGAACAATATTTGTCAAATACTCTCTCCATCCCAAATTACAAGTCATTCCAAGAATCTTGGAGAGTCAAACTTTTTCAACTTTGACCAAATTTATATAATAAAATAATAATATTTATGATATCAACTAAGTACAATTAGATTCTTCATTAGTTATATTTTCATAATATACATATTTGATGATATAAATCTTTGTATCTTTTTCTATAATTTTGGTCAAAGTTAAAAAAGTTTGACTCTCCAAGATTCTTGGAATGCCCTATAATTTGGGATGGAGGGAGTACAAACGAAAGTGCTACGGTTGACGAAAAAAACTTACTTTCCCAATCTAAACAAAAGCCGGGGCGTTTCCGAGACGTAAGAAATCGTGTGAAACTACCATTGAGTGAGGTCCGTACGTTTCTTCAGACAATATCCGCCGCCCGCAGCGCATCGCGAGCCTCGCCGTGACCTTCGCCGCTATGTTCGCGCTCCTGACGCGAGCTCCATAGTGAGCTTTGCCGCAAGATCCGCCGGCCTCACGTGCAGCGAGATCAGCACCGGGCATGGCTCCGCCTGCCCCGCGCCGCTGCAGCCGTGGCTGTGGGCGCAAGCGAGCCCCACCTACGGCCTACCACGGTCCACCCGCTACTCGTCGAGCTTCATCATGTCAGCGATGCAATTAGTCAAATCAATCAGTCAGTCAGGGGCGCAAGAAGCAACCAGGGCGGGATGGGAAGGAGGCCAGTGAGCATACCTCTGCAAGGCGGCCATGGTGGAGGAACTGAATGCGGTCCTGCTCGGCGGCCGGCCTACCTCCCCTGCGTGCGTTCGTTGATGTACGAGCGCGACTCCTATACATGATTTGGCTGCAGAGTGGTTGGTGATGGTCATGTTGAGGATGGTGAAAGGAAAGGCAGCAGATTTAATAAAGTGGAGGTGGCATGCTCCTCATGCTCGTGCTGCCGCATGCCGGTGTGCATGGTGTGGGTGTGGCCGTAGGCGCGAGCGAGCTCCGCTGGCCCCGCGCGTCGCGCCCTCCATCGCCCGCCGCTCGTCGTGTCTGCGTCGTCGTCTTTGGTGGCACCCGTGGTAGGATGGGGAAAAGAGGAGACACAGGTGGGAACAAAAAGAAACTAAAATAGCCTATGAAGCTGTCTAACGAAACTGTGCACTAAGAGGGGGAACTGTTTCGTGTTTTTGTTTCGTGGTCTTAAAAATTACGAGGTGAAATGTTGTATTGATACTAACCTAATGAATTTTCTGTGTGACACTCCTTGTAGGTTGAGCGGACAAAAACCAGGCCTCTTGCATCAGGTGCTCTAACACCTACTCAAGGATTCTACTTCCTTGTATTTCAGGTTCTACTATGGTTCGCCTTTCTTAGTCAACTAAATAACAAAAGGTAAGTTGGACATAATCATCATTATTGTGAGAGTTATAAACACAATTTTGCTATGTTTTGGAGTCAATTGGACTATCCCAGATACACCTTAAATAAGGACTATATACGTGAATACCAAAATGTCAAATTAGTCGAACAAATAAAAGAAGATAAATTTAATTAAATTATAACAGCATGTTTGGATTCCATGAATTGAAACTAATATCTAGAAAGTGCTTCTCATTTTATTGTTAGGTTACTTTTCAATTCCTCTCAATTTCCGGAAACCAAATAGGGCCTAAAAGTAATGTGTTAATGCATCACAAAACTACAATTAAGTAAAATCTTATCATCAAAATATAGATCTAATTCTCCCTATTGTTCTTGTTCACCATGAGCAGCTCTATATTGTCCTTCTCTTTAAACTCGAGAAAAATAAGATGCTAAAGTCTTGGTCCTCATCATCTTGTAAATTGTAATTTTAGAATGTAACTCGAATTAGGAGGAATAAAAAATCTACAAAAGCAAAGGATTTAAAATTAAAATTTCTAAATTGAAAAAAAAAAACAAAATCAAACTGTTGACACTCAAAAGTGTCATAAGAAATAAGAAATAATAAGGTTAGGAGGTATATTCGGCTCATAGTTTTGAAGACGAATTTATTTTCTAATACTTTTATCTGAAGGTTGGATGCTCTAGGTAAGATGAGTTTGCTTGTTTGATGCTTTACGACCAGTCATGCTGTTTCCGACCAGGTGTGCTGGTCAAAAACTCTGGAATAATGATGAATGGACCGATTTGAGGATCTTTATTGTGCAAGGTTTGAAGATCTATTGATCGGTGAGATCAATTTGGGTAGATATCTATAAAAGCCCATTGAGCCGGTTTAGTCGATTCAAAGATCATCGAGATCAGGTTTACCTTATTTAGTCCGGATTGGACTCTTGGATTCCATGTTTTGATGGAGTCCGGATAGGAAACTTGGAGATCGTATCTGGAGATGTTTCCTATTGGGATAAGACCGACCCCCTCTATATATATGAGAGGATCATGGCCGATTGAGGCATCCAACCCTAATCGATCAAAATCAATCTACTATCCCTTTTATCCCTCTTCTTCTCTCTATATTGTTGTTCAGCGCGTCTCCCGGCGAGGCTCGATGGCGTTCTAGGCGGCCTTGCCGGTCCTAGGACAACCTCTACGTGCTTCTCCCCGACGGGTCTTCCCGGGAGAAGTTCTAGAGTTATCAACACATGGGTCTAGAACCCTAAATCGGTCCAAACTGGTCTTCAGATTGGTTTTCATCGGTTTACCCAGGATCTTAGTTATCTCAGGTTGATCTGTAACCTCTTCGGACGTTCTAGCCCTGGTGGTGTGTGATTCGGATCACTTCCGACGTCAGCACACTTTTTGGCGACTCCACTGGGGACGATTGAAATTTTATCTACTACCAAGATGGGCGGCAAAGACGGTGCTACGGATAAGGATAACATCGTCCGTCCTACGGGCATTGACGAACTCCATGACGAGTTGAAGCAACAAGCGCAGGCCAAGCTCGACGCCGTCTTGGAGGCCTTCCTGGAAAGCTGTTCGAAGGATCGGTGCGGCAGGGTCACTCAAGACAAAGAGCCGGACTTCAGCGAGATAATCCCTACTACGTTAACTACGACGCTGAAGACGTTACTGATAAGGTAAATACCAAGGTACATGAAGATCCTTACCCTACCCATGCTAATTATTCTACAATGTTAGTGGATACTTCAAAAACTCTTACCAATACTATTCAGCATTCGTTTAAATTACTTAGTGAACGCATGGATAAGTTAGAAGGTAAAACCGTCGAACCCGAACTTCTAATCGGGCAACCATAGTTCGGCATGCCTTTTAATTCCTTTAGAGGATAGACTTCACATATCAATTTTGGACAATTAGGGTCTGCTGAGACCAGGCGCGGTGAAGTCGGTACCTCGACGAATGCCAATAACTCCCATCATAACTCTGGTCGGACCGCACGAACCGACCAGGGGACGGCAACAAACATGACTTCAGGAGGACAGGGAACCGTATTGCCCAATCCACCGAAGTCTCCAAGCAATAATCTCATGCATAATGGCGCTTCTAACCTTGCCAAAACCGATTTTGGGCGAGCTATAAATCGGTTTAAAGAAGAAATAACTAGGTTTCTCGAGACCAGTTTGGGGTCCAATTTAAGCCTACCAGGACCACTTATTCTAAACCGTACCCTTCATGTTTCGATTTTATGAAAGCACCTGACGGTTGGAGGGTACCAGATTTTTATAAGTTTAGTGGTGACGGTAGTAAAACAATTATGGAGCATATCATCATGTTCCTCGCACAAATGGGCGAAGCTAGTTCTTTAGATTATATGAATGTACGACATTTTTCTTTATCTCTTACTGATATGGCTTTCGCCTGGTTTACGTCACTACCGGAATGCATCATAGGTTCTTGGGCCGAGCTAGAAGAAAAGTTTTATAATCACTTTTATGACGGGGTTCAGGAAACTAGGTTATCACACCTCACATCGGTTCGACAAGGCGTAGTGAGCCTGTAGTCGATTTCTTTAAGCGCTTTAAAGAAATTAAGAACTGGTGCTTTCATTTAATGATCTCCGACAGAGACCTAACGGATCTATGTCTCGCTGGTTTACGTCGGGAGATCAAAGATAAGCTTGAGCATCATGATTTTTTTTTAATGTAAATCAACTTTTGCAGAAGGCTATTTCAATAGAATCGCGCCTTAAAGAACCTTATGATCCTCACAAGACTCATCGATCGGGCGTACAATTGAGATGAATTCTGATAGTTCGGACGATGAGTCTAAAGATTGTTACGCTGCTGAATTCTTATGGCCAGCACAGAATAAACTAGTCACTTGTCCTTCCCTCAAACCAATTCAAAAGAATCGGGGTGAGGAGGTAAAGTTTACTTTTGATTTCTCCAAATGTGACCGAATATTTGATGAATTGCTTAAATTCGGTTATCTTAAAATTAATTATACTTTGTCATCACCCGACGAATTGAAAAGAAGGGCTTATTGCAAATACCATAACTCTTTTTCTCATGCCACTAATGACTGTAATGTTTTTCGTCGACAGGTCCAATCAGCCCTTAATGAAGGACGATTGAGTCTTACCGAGATGCAGATCAGCACTGCTCCTTTTCCGATTCATATGCTGGAGGCAGGAAACCCTGCTATTTTGGTTCATCCAGAACAGGCCGATACGACCAGAGGCAAGAATGTCGTCATCAGTGAACCACGGGCCGCACTGAACATTGAAGGTGATTCGAGGCCCAAGGTGGTGCTTAAAAAGGGTGATGATGGCAAAAGCAAACTCACAATTACTACAAGATCAACACGACACCTGCATAAACAGAGATATTTTGAGACCAGGGCAGCGCAACAAAGACCGACCAGGTCAGGCTCTCAAGCCGACCAGTCTGGTTCGTCCTCAAAACAACCAATTCAGTCGGATTAGAAGGCCAACCAGATCAGGCTGGCTCCTTCTAATACCAACGGAACCGGCAATTCAACTGGCGTAGTCGGTTTAGCTGGTTCTAGCGGTTCTGTACCTTTTGGGGTACATATCTTATGCACATTTCTCCCACAGAAGCCTGAGGTCGGCACTTGGAAGACTAATATAGAGAAGAGCAGAGGGAAGGCTGTCAGGGAACCATGTACTTTTGATAAGCTCATGTCCAAATAGAAACAGCAAAAGGCTGATTCCTAGAATCGACCATTAAAAAATAGAGAGTCTACTCCTTCGAAGCGCGAGGACGAGAGATCTAAATAGTTGGCAGCGACACGAGCGGCATCTCCAGCACCGAGGATCGCTCCTTACAGACCTCAATGGGCTCCTCCTATTTCACCACCACCACAATGGGATCCTTAAGGAGTCTGGGTACCTTATCCTATGCCAACACCTATGTACTATCAGCCAGGATGGGAAGCACCCGTTAACCGGCTTATAAGAGTCTCAGTTTTTGATCGGCTGGGTGACCGACCAAGCTTCAGTAATGTAAATCAGAATCGGTTGATCACATCAAGAACCTTGACCGCCTAGGAGACAGGGAAGACACAAGCATGACAAATCTATGTGCCTAAAAAGGTGCAAGTTATTCCTACTGTCTCCCCAACCAGACCGGATCCTGTACCCACAATTACAATCGGGTCTTAAAGGTTCCCATTGTTAGTGGAGCCGAGCCAATGGAAGTTGAAGAATCTACTCCAGCGAAGGTTCAAGAGACTCAAGATGCTTCAGTTAAGGTAGAAATAGAAAAACCTGTTGAGCGTGACCCCAGATACACTCAACCTAGGTGGTCTCCTCCTAGTTTGAGCAAAACTCAACGGAGGAAGTTGCAAAGGGCTCGTTGCAACAAGAAGAGGCAGGAGCAGCTCGGGAAAATGAGGGAGGATATATTTAACTCAGCGCATCCCATTTTCCCTCAGGGCAAGCGAGGTGGCGAAGAGCCGGCCTGTAATCAAAAGTCGGCTTTGACGATTGTAGAACTAAACAGGTCGGATCCTGAGCCGACCAGTTTGAACGCCGAATCTACTGAGGTAGCTTCAGAACCAATCTGGTCGGATCCCAATCTGACCACTTCAGATCAAGCGCCGACCAGTTTAGGGGTCCAGCAGGCCAAGTCAGCTACTACTGAGTTGAGAGTTGAGCCGACCCGACCAGGTTCCGGATCTGAATCAGTTCATGATATTCTGATGGGATCTGATACATGTCCTAATAATCCTGTTTCCTCCGCTGTTGCTGCGACCAGCGAAAAATTACTTGAGGAACATGATGATGAGATGGTGGATTACGAACCTTCCCCAGAAAGGGCGGAGGTCAATGTGGTTTACTTGTCGGCCGATTACTACGTGGTCGGATTTGATTCGACATCGGCAGAGTTCAACTTCGCTACATAGACTGCTGTGTTCCAGAAACCAGAGGATTCTGTCAATCATCTTAAGTCATTGCATGTAAAAGGCCATATCAATGGCACACCGGTTCACAAGATGTTGGTCGACAGCAGGGCGATTGTAAATTTGATGCCATACTCGCTTTATCAAAAGCTTGGTGGTACTGATGAAGAGCTGATCAAGACTAACATGGCTGTCACCGGAGTTGGAGGAGGAGATCTTATTCCAGCCAAAGGAGTTGCGTCCATGGAACTTACCATCGGGAGTAAGACTTTGGCTACTGCTTTCTTCATCGCCGACATACAAGGTAGCTACAACCTCATACTTGGGCGTGACTGGATTCATGCTAATCGGTGCATTCCTTCTAGTCTACACCAGTTTCTCATTCAATGGGTGGGTGACGATGTTGAAGTAGTGCACTCAGATTCATCGGCCTATATAGCTACGACCGATGCTCCTTTGCTCGGGGGGCATGATATTATTGCTTGTTTATCTGGTCGGGATCTTTCTGATTTCCAGTTTGTTATTGTTACTAAGGAAGGTTTTGTACAAGTGTCTTTAAAGCCGATTGATAATCGGGTCAACATTATCATGTAATTTAATGGATGCTAATGTTGATTGGTTAAAACATCGTGTTGAACAATATCGGACTTGTAAGACCGATGCTTGTGAAGCTATTGATGACTTTGATGAGCTCAATAAGTTGGGCCAAGGTTTCACGTCGGCCGACCCTTTAGAACAAGTTGATATTGGGGATGGTTCTGTGCCTAGACTGACATTTGTGAATCAGAATCTCATTGCAGCAAGGTTATCAAACCCTGGAGGTTACTGATCTTTTTAGGCTCCCCCTAAACCAGGCTGCATATCAGGAACTTCAAACCCTGATTCAATTTCTGCAGGAACAAGAAATTCTTGCCGACCAACATGATCGATGGTCTTTCTTTTGGGGTAATATTTACTCTTCTAGGAAGTTCTACAAGCAACACTTTGCCTCTCTCTCCCCCCTAGACCAGTGATATGGATATGGAAGTCAAAATGCATGCCCAAGGTGAAATTTTTTGCATGACTCATGCTCAATGACAGATTGAACACAAGAAACATGCTTCGACGTCGTCACAAACACTTGGAAGAAGGCTATGACTGTGTGCTATGTCATGATCAAATCGAAGAAATGTTGACCCATCTATTTTTTGAATGTTATTCAAGTGCATCCAGATGGTTTTCGGTGGGTCTTGTTTGGTCGACTCAAGGAAGTTTTTTTCAGATGATTGAACAGCAAAAAGCCCTCTGGCCAAATCCTTTCTTCATGGAAGTCTTTATGATTGCAGCATGGTGCATCTGGAAAGAACGGAATTCGTGGATCTTTGATGGCATACCTCCCTCTCTGGCAACATGGAAGATTCTGTTCAAAAGTGAAGTTAAGCTTCACTTGCATAGGGTTACCTCCTATCTTCATAATGTAATCATGGATTGGCTCTCTGGCTTGTCATTTTTATTTTTATTTTTTCTCTTCTTCCCCCCTATACCGTCTCCTTCCTCTTGGCCCGTTTTGGGCGTCGCCTACCGAGTTAGCTTTTGGCTAACTTATAGGCTTGTAATCTTCCTGTTTCTTGTTAATATATGGGGGTGCTGGGGGGCTCTTGCCCCACAGTTTTTGTCAAAAAAAAGAATCTTGAGGCCAATTATAAGCTAAAATTAATCGCGTTTTTGAAGGAGTATGTTGATTGCTTTGCATGGAATTATACGGAGATGTCTGGATTAAGCCAAGAACTTGTTGAGCATCGGCTTCCTATTAAGCCGGGGTTCAGGCCTTTCAAGCAACATCCTCGCCATTTTAATTCTACAATATATGACCGGATTAAAGAGGAAATTAATCGATTATTGCAAGCAGGGTTTATCTAGCCATGCAGGTATGCAGAGTGGGTCTCTAATATCTCACCTGTGGAGAAGAAAGACACTGGGAAGATCTGGGTATGCATTGATTTTAGAGATTTAAATAGAGCCACTCCCAAAGATGAGTATCCTATGCCTATAGCCGATATGTTGATCAATGACGCTTCAGGACATCAGGTTGTTAGTTTTCTTGATGGCAACGCTGGTTATAATTAGATATTCATAAGAAGATATGTCCAAAACGGTCTTTATTTGTCCTGGGTTTGTTGGTCTTTTTGAATGGGTTGTGATGACATTTGGTTTGAAGAATGCAGGCGCTACCTATCAACGTGCTATGAATCTGATCTTTCATGATTTAATTGGCATAATTATGGAAGTATATATTGACCACATTGTGATTAAATTGGCTGCTTATATGTCTCATCTAGCCGATTTGCGTCTGGCATTTGAAAGCATGCATCGTTACAATTTGAAGATGAACCCACTAAAATGTGCTTTTGGTGTATCGGCTGGAAAGTTCTTAGGGTTTATTATCCATGATAAAGGCATAGAGATTGATCCTAAGAGGATAGAGAAGATCAAGAAAGTTCAAGCGCCTACATGCAAAAAGGACTTGTAGAAGTTCTTAGGGAAAGTGAACTACTTGAGGAGATTTATTGCAAACTTGTTTGGGAAAAATTACTCCTTTACCCTCATATTAAAATTGAAGGATGAATCTGAATTCGCTTGGGGGGCAGAGCAACAAGAAGCATTTGAAAAGATAAAGGAATATTTATCATCCTGTGGGGATATTACCTCCGTATACCCCCATGGACCTACATGGGCCGTTCGTCAAGGACAGCCCAGCTCGCGAGGCCTTACAACACGTGACTAGCTCGCCGTGCTCGTCAAGGACTCTCCTGAAGCATTGCTCGCCAAGGAAGATCCTAGAGTTAGATCCGGATTCCTTGCCTTAAGGAACCGCTTGTAATCTGTTAGGACTCGACAACTGTAACACTGCTCCCCGACTATATAAGGCGAGCAGGGACCCCTTCTCATCTCAGGTCCATCAGACCCGAGATCACCTCAGATCCCATCGGATCACACGCCATATTCCAATTCATCAATACAAACCAGCCACCAGAACACAGGACGTAGTGTATTACGGCGACTTGCCGGCCCGAACCTGTCTAAATCGCCGTCTCTCGTCCCTGTGTTTACGCTTTGCAGACGTCTCGCACGCCTCCACCGCTCAATCTACTACCTTGGGCATACCCCTCGATAGACTATCGACCATATTTCGTCGACAGTTGGCGCGCCAGGTAGGGGGTGTGTGCTACGACATCATGATCTGCCAAACGGTCATCTTCCTCGACTCCATGATCCTCTCTAAGCTCGACGCCTCTTTCCAGATCAGATCTATGATCTGGACCAGCGGCGCCGCCATCCTCGCTCCAGAGATCATGGAACTCACACAACTTCCTGCATTGGACGCCTCGCCGTCTGCCATCGCGTCATCATGCCGGCGCCATGCGCGCCAAGATCCATCCGCTGCGACAACATCGACCGAGCCAACAAGAGGATCATCGCTACGTTCGTCGCCGCCTTCGCTCATCATCAACCGAGCTCGTCGCCGACCCGCCCGCCGCCCAAGATCGGATCTACATCCGGCTCGTCGCCGCCTTCATTCATCATCGACCAGGATCAACGCCGCCTTCATCGTCGTCTTCGCCCGTCGCCGTCATCGCTCGTCATCGACCAGGATCGCCACCGCCTTCGTCGTCGTCTTTGCCCGTCGCTGTCGTCGCTCGTTGTCGACCAGGATCACCGCCGCCAACGTCATCGTCTTCAGCCGTCGTCAACCGGGCCCGTCGTCGACCCACCCGACGCCCAAGATCGGATCTACATCAAGCAGCAGTCATCCTCCGCCATTGGTTTTTCTCCGTATTTTATTTGTACATCATCATGTACTACTGTTCTCCATATTTATTTTTTAGGGACTTTGTCGTCGTCGCTCGTCGCCGATCAGGCCCGGGGACTTCGCCTTTTCCCATCACCGTCCAGGCCCAGGGACTTCGTTCGTAGCTGACTTCGCTCGCCGCCGCCTTCACCTGTCGGTGTCGTCGCTCATCGTCGACCAGGATCACCGCCGCCTTCGTCGCCGTCGTCGCTCGTCATCAACCATGATCGTCGCCGCCTTCGTCACCGTCTTCGCCCGTCACCGCCGTCGCTCGTCGCTGCTGTCGCTCATCGTCGACCAGGCTCGTCGCCGCCTTCGCCCGTTGCCACCGTCGCTCGTCGTCGACTAGACTCGTCGCCGCCTTCGCCCGTTGCCGCCGTCGCTCGTCGTCGACCAGGCTCGTCGCCATCCAAGCTCAGGGACTTTGATCGCCACCGCCTTCGTCGCCGCCTTCGCCTGACGCTGTCTTCGCTCGTCGTCGACCAGGATCGTCGCCACCCCCACTCGTCGTCGACCAGGCTCGTCGCCTTTCCTCGTCATCGCCTTCGCTCGTCATCAACCGGGCTCGTTGCCGTCTTCACAAAATGACTCGCCAACCTCTCCAAACGATCGCCGACCACTCCAGATGTTCGCCGACCTCTCTAAACAGCTTGGCTGACGCTAAAGGAGTTTCAGAGTCGGGGTTACTGTCACCGCCAGACGTGCGGATACATGGGTGTATGCCGAGTCTCAAGTGATGAGTGATTGTCAACTGGGATGATGCGCATGTTCTTTGGCTTGTGTTGTGCAGGAGTCGAGCACGGATACAGTGATCAAAGGCAAGGTGAAGGTCAAGTAGAGACGTGTCGTGCAGATGGACCGAGAGTGGCGAAGGGCGGACGTGTGGCTTGGACTGAGGGACCGGTGGCCCGAGGATCAGCTGTGGTGGCTGACAGCCTGGGACAGCGACGAGCGGAGACTTGCGGGCATGGTGTTGCTCGAGTCGAGGACTTGGGGACACGTGTCAGTGGACGGGGTGCATGGGCGGTGCATCCCTTCGACGGCTCGGTTTGGTGGTTGAGCCACAGAAAAACCAACGAGTGGACGGTTTCCAAGTTTGGGCCTCAAAACTTGGGCGTTGATGGTTTCCGAGTTTGGGCCACAAAACTCGGGCTGAGGATGGTTTCCAGGTTTGGGCCTCCAAACCTGGGCGCTGCGGGTTTCTGAGTTTGGGCCACAAAACTCGGGCGATGGACGGCTGGTTTCCCGGTGTGGGTCTCAAAACCGGGGGTTGGTCGTGAAGGCTGGTTTCTCGGTTTGGGCCTCAAAACCGGGGGCGGAGTCCGTGAAAAGGACAAGCAGAGCGGTGGTGGCACGTGGCGGCAATCGGTGAGGTTGCATCGAGGCAACGCTACCAGTTGTGCGGGCGTGGTCGTCGGATCACCAGCATCTTCGAGTTGGTCTAGAATAACCCTAGGGTTTAGCTGGTTCGCTCTGTAATTAGTTAGGGGTAGAGTGGGAACTAGAATTAGGATAAGTAGAGGGAGACACCCACCTCCCATCCCATCTCAGTCATTTGCTCTTTGCCTTCTAGGTTTTCCTCCTCTCCCAATACCCTGCTGTAGCAACTGAGATCCGCAGAGAACCATACCTCCGTGTACTGGAGATTTTGAGGAAGTGAGATCGTAATCTCACTGTTGTAGCATGTGGAAGCCACACGGTTGCAGATCGATGACTTGATTCGTGTTTTGTTCGTGTTCATCGCGTTCTTCGTTTCTCCGTGATTTTCCCGTCACTCGATCTCCCTCTCTACTGCGTCTTTTCGAAATCCGTTTGAATCAACTTGTTCTTTATAGTGAGGAGATCATTTCCACCGAAGGAATTCATCTAACTCCTCACGAACAAGTAGATCGGGTTGATTTCGTTTTCGTGGCGCTTTTTTCGTTCATACTCCTTCCCTTTCGATTTCCCGGTGATTGAGTTGATTTGAGCGGATGATTTCTTGGGGATAGTCTTCCAACTACCTTGTGATCATCCTCTCCAAATTTGGGAACTAGGGATTTTGAGTTGAATTGGATTTGGGGAGATTTGAGTTGAGGGCGACCAAAATCGCCCTCACTGGGCACTCGCGGACAGTCCGCCGTTGGGGCGCGGACAGTCCGCGCGTCGGGCTCCGACCGAGCAGTGGTCGCGTGGCTCGACTGTGCTGTCTCGGGTGACCGGCGGACAGTCCGCCATTGACAGGCGCGGACAATCCGGGCCCGAGCAAGGAGACTTCCGCAGCTGTGCTGTTTTTGGGATTTAGCCGGCGGACAGTCCGTCACTGATTCCCGGACAGTCCGCCGTTGGGCAGACAGTCCGTGGGCTGACCCCCGGACAGTCTAGGCCTTGGTTGAAGCCTCCGGTTTTGTGCGTTTGTTCTCCTGGCTTCTTCGCTTGGTTTCCGGACTTCTTGTTTGGCCCTAGAGTTGACCAAGAAACCTCTCTAGGTATCTTTGGTACTTGTTAGCATTGGTATTTGGGGATTTCTCGACGTAGCCTTCCATCTACATTCGGGACTTGGTTTTTGAGGGGCAAACTTGTGCCGGTGCTTTTGACGTTTGGTATGCTATCGCCTTGTGGTGCCTCGCTGTGATCCTATGGATCATCCACCCTCTTCCAAGGGTCGTGGGCATCACGGTTTCGATCGAAGCTTTTGGGGGTTGATTTGTGGGACAAAGTCCAAAGTTTCGAGAGAAATTTTTGAGCTCCCATTCACCCCCCTCTGGCCGCCTTGCTATTATATTCTCGGTCCTTCAATTGGTATCAAAGCGGGTTAAGGATCTTCCACCTTAGCCAGTTCCAGATCCACCGAAGGCGACATGGATCGCGGCGTGGGCAAACCGCCGTTTTTCGATGAGACGAACTATGCGTATTGGAAGATACGCATGTCGGCCTATCTACAGAGTTTGGGTGCTTCCATCTGGGATATTTGCAACTCTACCGATTACGTGGTCTTGGCTGCTCGTGTCACTCAGCATCAGATCGATGAGCACGATGCCAATAGCCAAGCCCGTAATGCTCTTTTCTCATGCCTGAGCATGAGTGAGTTTGATCGCGTTTCTCACCTCGCTACGGCTTGGGAGATTTGGGCTACCCTCATGCGTTTCCATGAGGGAACCACTCAAGTCAAAACCCATCTCTACGAGTCGTTCAAGCGATAGTATGAGAACTTTCGACACATGCCTGGCGAGAGCATAGAAAGTTTATTCGCTCGCTTTCAGGTGATTATCAACAGGATGAGGGCTAACAAGGAGCTGTTGCCTTTCGACAATCATGAGAGAGCTGTCAAGCTACTTCATACTCTTGATCAATCGGTGTGGGATTCCAAGGTTCATGCAATCATCGAATCGCCCAACTATGAGACCCTCACGTGCGACGAGCTCTTCAGTAAGCTCAAGTCCAGTGAGATCGATGCCATGGCGAGGGCTTCTTATGAAAATCCTTCTGGCCCATCGATGGCTTTGCTTTCTGGCTCTTCTGCTAACCCCTCTGGAGGCTTTGCACTTTCCTCTCTTCTTTTTGTCACAGAGGAGCAGTTGGAGTTCATGGGGGATGACGAGTTGGCTTTGCTCGCCAACCGGTTCTCGCGGTTCCACAACAACCGCATGAACCGTCGTAGCAGAGGAGGACGCTCAGGATGCTTTGAGTGTGGTGACCCCAACCACTTCATCGCCAATTGCCCGAAGAAGAACAAGCAAGTCTTTGGCAAGGCGGATCATGAGCACAAGTACGACTCCAGCAAGCGCAAGGAGAAGTACGTCCCCGCGAAGCACAAGTGGAAGGGCGGTTTCAACAAGGAGTACATCAAGACGAAGTACTTGGAGAAGGCCCAGGCTGAGCAGCGTGCTTTCTTCGCCACGCTCAGCGACATCGACGACTCGGATGACGACTCCGCTTCCTCAAGCGACGACGAGTCCGAGAAGAAGAAGAGGATCGAGGACAAGCTCAACGGCCTCTGCTTCTTCGCCGACAATGAGGGCTTCTGCACCATGGCCCTCGGCAAGGAGGTCGACGACGAGCTGGAGGAGACCCCTCGAGACGACGACGACGACGACACCTCCTAGGTATCTCAGACCCCCGATGAGCTTTCTGCTGAGGTCAAGAAACTTACTATCGCTCTTCTTAGTCAAGATAAACTGCTTAGGCATGCTGCTAGAGAGCGTAAGGAGTTTAGGCAGAAGTGGGAGGATATGGTGAAGGAGCTTGAGTTTGCTAAGTCCACTGTGGTCGTTTCTGAGGAGGGTGAGTGCAAGATGTGCACCACGCACATGACTGACCTTCTCACTCTGAGAGGTAAGTATGTTGCGTTGGTAGGAGAGGTGGATGAGCTTAAGGCTAGATCCTCGCTGTTGGGTGCGTGCAAGTCATGTGCTGGCTTGCAAACCGAGTTGGCAGAGAAGAATGCCAAGATCGTGTCTCTTGAGAAGGCCAACTCGGGTAGCACTTGCATGTCTAGATGCGATTTGTGTGAGGGTTTGGAGATGGAGATCGCGAACGTGAAGCATGACAAGATGCAAACCGAGGAAGAAAACACATACCTTCGGACCATCTTGTCATGGGTGTCTAGTGGTGAGCCGCAGCTTGGGATGATGATCTCCTAGTTCAAGCGTGCTGCTGGAGGTCCAGGTGTAGGCTTTGCTCAGGGTGTTGATGTTTCATCTTTTGGCAAGATTGGAGAGTCGAGTGGTCTTAACTCATGTGAGAAGCCCAACTCCACCACTACTCCCAAGCTTACTAAGATTCCACCCAAAGAGCCTCTCAAGCCTAACACCAAGGATGGGGTATTTGTTGAACCTCCGAGAGCTCCACCCAAGAAACAATCATGGGCTCCAAAACCAAACCACCTCAAGAACAAGCTAGACACAATGCCACCTATCCAAGAGGAGCTCATGCCACAGAAGGGCAAAGTGATCCACACCCACTACCGTGAGTACCAACAACCCCCTATGAGAGCGGTGAGGTACCATTGTGAGCACTGTGGGAGAGATGGACACTTGAGTGAGTTTTGTTTTCGGCGCAAGAGAGAGGCGCATCGTGCAAAGGAGATGAACAACCCGGACATGTACCATCCTTTCCATGATGTACATGTGCCAAATGTTCAGAGGCGTGCTGCTAGGCCTAGAGGTCCAAAACCTCAAGTTCCTAGGCCTAGGCCGCAAGGAGGTCGTGCCCGGCGGGAGCCTGCTTTTGTGGGCTATGGACCCCGTGGCGGTGGCTTTGTAGTCGAGCGTTTTCCCCCACCGCGTTTTGACTATCGCAGTGAGCGCTCTTTCCCTAGCGGACCACGTTTTCCTCAGCGTGGTGATCGCTTTCCCCGTAGGCAGGCTAGGAATGGTTTTTCTGCTAACCGTTCTTTTGAGCAGCCGGCCCAACACTGGTATTCTCCCTACTTCACTAACCCCAGTGTTGGACCGTATGCTCACCCTATGTCTTTTTATTGATGTAGGTAAAACGATTGGAGAACGTTTGGTTGGTGGATTCTGGGTGTTCGAGGCACATGACCCGAAATGCCAAGTGGTTCTCCAGTCTTAGTCCGGTCGCCGAAAAGGAGTTTATCACCTTCGGCGACAATAGCAAAGGTAAGGTGTTGTCTCGTGGGTCAGTGCGAGTTAATGAGCACTTTGTGTTGCGCGATGTTGCTCTTGTTTCTAACTTGCATTTTAACCTTCTTTCTGTTTCGTAACTTTTTGATGATGACTATGAGATTCGTTTTAAACCGAATCTCAGTCGCATTTTGGATCCTCAGGGCAATCTTGTATGTTTAATTTTGCCCTTTGGAAAAGTCTTTCGTGCGCATTTCTCGGAGTCGTTTGGAATTTCTCGTTGTCTTTTGGCTGGACCTTCCTCCTCTGATCTTTGGAAGTGGCATAAGAGACTTGGTCACCTGAGCTTCGACTTGCTTGCAAGGCTTAGTTCACTTGGCCTAATCCGAGGATTGCCCAAGTTATCCATGGAGAAGGATCTTGTTTGCCATTCTTGTAGACATGGGAAAATGGTTCCGCTCCCCACCATCCAGTGACACAGGTCATGACCAAGCGCCCTGGAGAGCTTTTGCACATGGACCTTGTTGGTCCGGCTCGGGTGAGCTCGGTTGGGGGGAAGTGGTATGTGCTTGTTGTTGTTGACGACTTTTTGAGATATTCGTGGGTCTTCTTTTTAGCTGAGAAGACCGAGACTTTCTCCTTTGCTCGCAATCTGATTTTGCGTCTTCAGAATGAGTTCCCTATGAACTCTATGCGAGCAATTCGGAGTGATAATGGTTCCGAATTCAAGAATTCAGATTTTGAGAAGTTTTGTAACTCTTTGGGTTTGGAGCATTAGTTTTCTTCTCCCTACACACCGCCACAAAATGGTGTTGTAGAAAGGAAGAATCGGACCCTTGTTGAGATGGCCAGGACGATGCTCGATGAGCATAGGACTCCTAGGCGATATTGGGCTGAAGCTATGAGCACTGCATGCTATATTTCCAACCGCATTTTTCTCCGAGCTTTCTTGAAAAAGACTTCTTATGAGTTGCGTTTTGGAAAACTGCCCAAGGTGAGTTATTTTAGAGTTTTTGGTTGCCACTATTTTATACTTAAGAAAGGCAACTTGGACAAATTTGAGTCTCGTTCTTCTGATGGTGTATTTTTGGGTTATGGCACTCATACTCGTGCATATCGTGTACTTAACCTTGATACTAACCGAGTCATGGAGACATCAGATGTCACCTTCGACGAGACCATGGTTTGTCCTTCTTCTCGTTTTGAGCGTGCAGGTGATCATGAGGTTGGCGAACCTCTTTTTGATGATGAGGACGAGGGTGCTGAAGGGATGGATGACCCAGCACCACCTCCACCTACTGTGCCGCAAAGGGCGGCTTCTACTACGACTCACGGCCCCGATCCTTCTTCCTCGACCACTTGGGGGCCGTGGGATCCGCCACCTCGAGCGGAACCTATTGTACCCGAGGAGGCACCAGCTGCTGTTGAGGGGGAGGTTTCTTCAGCTCGGGAGGCACCACGACACATTCAGCGCCAACACCCGCCTCAACAGATGATCGGCAGCATCGGCGAACGTGTCACTCGGTCAAGGTCACAACAAATCTCTCACTTTGCTCATTCTGCATTTGTTGCTGATTTTGAACCCCGAGATGTTGGACACGCTTTATCTGATCCAGATTGGGTCAATGCCATGCATGAGGAGCTTGAAAATTTTGAAAGAAATCGGGTTTGGGTTTTGGTTCCTCTTCCTCCTGAGTGTCACCCTATTGGGACAAAATGGGTTTTCAAAAACAAACAAGGAGAGGAAGGCCATGTTGTGAGAAACAAGGCCAGACTTGTAGCCCAGGGGTATAGTCAGAAGGAGGGGATAGACTATGAGGAGACTTTTGCTCCTGTAGCTCGTTTGGAGGCAATTAGGATTCTCTTGGCTTTTGTTGCATCCAAAGGGTTTAAACTTTTTCAAATGGATGTCAAGAGTGCCTTCCTAAACAGCTACATAGAAGAGGAGGTGTATGTGAAACAACCCCCCGGTTTTGAAAATCCCAAGTTTCCAAACCATGTCTTTAAACTTCACAAAGCTTTGTATGGTTTGAAACAAGCCCCTAGAGCCTGGTATGATAGGTTGAAAACCTTTTTGCTTGCTAAGGGTTTTAAAATGGGATGTGTGGATAAAACGCTATTTCTCCTCAAGCAAGGCAATGACACTCTCTTGGTCCAGATTTACGTGGATGATATCATTTTCGGTGGTTCTTCTCATGCTTTGGTTGTCAAGTTTGCAGACACTATGAGCAGGGAGTTTGAGACTAGCATGACAGGCGAATTGACGTTTTTCCTCGGATTACAAATTAAGCAATCCCGAGAGGGGACATTCGTGCACCAGGGTAAGTATACCAAGGATATTCTGAAGAAGTTCGACATGGGTGAGGCCAAGCCTCTTCCAACACCCATGCCGACTACGGCAGCCCTGGATGCGGATGTGGATGGAGAAGCTGTAGACCAGAAGGAGTACCGGAGTATGATCGGGTCGCTGCTGTACCTGACGGCGACACGCCCGGACATCCAGTTCGCGGTGTGTCTGTGCGCGCGATTTCAGTCGTCGCCGCGCACTTCTCACCGTCAGGCGATCAAGCGCATTATGAGGTACTTATGCTTCACTCCAGAGTTTGGGATTTGGTATTCTGCTTCCTCCACCCTCTCCCTTTGCGGTTACTCTGATGTCGATTTTGCTGGTTGCCGTATTGATCGCAAGTCCACTTCTGGGACTTGTCAGTTTATTGGTTCTTCTCTTGTATCGTGGTCTTCTCGCAAGCAGTCTAGTGTCACCCAGTCTACCATAGAGGCTGAGTATGTTGCTGTGGTTAGCTGTTGTTCTCAATTGCTTTGGATGATGGCCACTTTGCGTGATTTTGGTTTGAGCTTTACTCATGTTCCTTTGCTTTGTGACAGCACGAGTGCAATTAGCGTTGCTAACCGTGCTGCACTCTAAGACCAAACACATTGATGTGCACTTTCATTTTCTGTGAGACCACTATGAGAAGGGTGATATCGACCTTCGCCATGTCGATACTCATCATCAGTTGGCAGATATTTTCACCAAGCCTTTAGACCAATCAACTTTTGCTAGGTTGAGAGGTGAGCTTGGTGTGTGTTTCCCCTTTTAGATGGGGGAAACATTTTGGTTCTTGTATTATAGACTGACTCTTTTTCCCTCTTTTGGTTTCTTCATGCATCTTTGCATTTCATCTTGCATATTTACATTCAGAGCTTCATTAATATAATCCTTAGAATGTGACTATGCTCTGCTTAGTGTATGCTCCGATGCTATCTAATGATGCTTGTAGCTTATGCTCTTTCTGATCACTAATACATGTTGTGAGCTGAGCTCTTTTATGAATGGTGAATTTGCTTAAGGAATATACAATTTGAAAATGTTCACCATTGAGATATGCAACTAGCATGTGTAGAATGTGTTGAAATCACTTGTGCTTTTCATATATGCTAGATTGCTATGTTTCTAGTTCTGAGTCATTCACTTGCTTGGTATGTTCATATTCTGTTTTAAATTTGAACCAAGTTAAGGAAATTGGAAAGATCGAGATGGGATTGCTTGTCAACACATCACAGTTTCGAGACTGTTTCTCATTGCACTTTGAGTTAAACTTGAGTTGTGTAGTGTATGAATGAAACTGTTGCTTTAAGCTTCTGATTGCTTTTGCATAGGCTTCGCACAGTTGAAAAGTTAGGCAATGACAAGCTTTCAACCTCTCGCAATCACATGCTGAAATTTGAACTTGTGTAATTTCACCGCTGCAACTCTGATAAAATTTGAATACACAAGTCTATGTTTCATTCTATGGCATGATGATTGACCCTTGCTAGGGATAGTTCACCTTGTATACATGTTTAGCACTTGTTTGACTTCCTGTCTATACATGTTTAGTGCTATTTCTGTGGTGAACATCCTTTCTGAATGGCTAAAACTGCTTTCTTTGCTCAAATGTTCATATTTCGTATTTGATGATCAGTTTGAACCTTTGCTTGCATTTTGTGCATATTGTTGAGTCATCGGATCAGCACTTTGTCGAGCATCTTCATATTCTATCGACTATATTCCTGAAACTGCTAACTTACATTCTGACTCATATGCATTTGGAGGGGAGTTCAACTAAGGGGGAGAAAATATTGCAAATCATGTACTTTCCGAGTTGAACTAAGGGGGAGAAATTAGATCAACTACAGGGAGATTTCCTGGTTGTGTGCACTTTTTGAGGGGGAGTTGGCTCGGTTTTTTAGCTTTCCAATTGGTTCGGAGCACCTTTGGCACTTTTGATAGCTAGTTGTGTTGAGCCTTTGCCTCTTTCTTGAGGGACTAGCGTCTTTTCTTTTGTGCTTGTTCAGTTGGCATTGAGCCTTCTCGCTAGCGGTGTTGAGCCTGTTCTGCCTCTTCTTGAGGGCTAGCTCTATCTTTGCTTGGATTTCAATTGATTTTTCGATTGGTATCGAGCTTTCCTGCTAGCGGTGTTGAGCCTGTTCTACCTCTTCTTGAGGGCTAGCTTTGCTTTGCTTGGTTGCGTCGAGCCGTTGCCCATGTCTTTGGGGACCAAGTTGTCTTGCTCTTTCCGCTTGACCTTCTTCGGCTTTGATATGCTTTTGGGTCATTTGGTCGAGTTCTCTCTTCTTCCTCCTCCCTTCCTCTATTTCATTATGATTTGTGTGAGTAGTTGACAATGCACTCATCAAGGGGGAGATTGCGGATACATGGGTGTATGCCGAGTCTCGAGTGATGAGTGATTGTCAACTGGGATGATGCGCATGTTCTTTGGCTTGTGTTGTGCAGGAGTCGAGCACGGATACAGTGATCAAAGGCAAGGTGAAGGTCAAGCAGACACGTGTCGTGCCGATGGACCGAGAGTGGCGAATGGCGGACGTGAGGCTTGGACTGAGGGACCGGTGGCCCGAGGATCAGCTATGGTAGCTGACAGCCTGGGACAGCGACGAGCGGAGACTTGCGGGCATGGTGTTGCTCGAGTCGAGGACTTGGGGACACGTGTCGGTGGACGGGGTGCACGGGCGGTGCATCCCTTCGACGGCTCGGTTTGGTGGTTGAGCCACAGAAAAACCACCGAGGGGACGGTTTCCAGGTTTGGGCCTCAAAACCTGGGCGCTGATGGTTTCCGAGTTTGGGCCACAAAACTCGGGCTGAGGACGGTTTCCAGGTTTGGGCCTCAAAACCTGGGCGCTGCGGGTTTCTGAGTTTGGGCCACAAAACTCAGGCGATGGACGGCTGGTTTCCCAGTTTGGGTCTCAAAACCGGGGGTTGGTCGTGAAGGCTGGTTTCCCGGTTTGGGCCTCAAAACCGGGGGCGGAGTCCGTGAAAAGGACAAGCAGAGCGGTGGCGGCACGTGGCGGCAATCGGTGAGGTTGCGTCGAGGCAACGCTACCAGTTGTGCGGGCGTGGCCGTCGGATCACCATCATCTTCGAGTTGGTCCAGAATAACCCTAGGGTTTAGCTGGTTCGCTCTGTAATTAGTTAGGGGTAGAGTGGGAACTAGAATTAGGATAAGTAGAGGGAGACACCCACCTGCCATCCCATCTCAATCATTTGCTCTTTGCCTTCTAGGTTTTCCTGCTCTCCCAATCCCCTGCTGTAGCAACTGAGATCCGCAGAGAACCATACCTTTGTGTACTAGAGATTTTGAGGAAGTGAGACCGTAATCTCACTGTTGTAGCGTGTGGTAGCCACACGGTTGCAGATCGATGACTTGATTCGCGTTTTGTTCGTGTTCTTCGCGTTCTTCGTTTCTCTGCGATTTTCCCGTCACTCGATCTCCCTCTCTACTGTGTCTTTTTGAAATCCGTTTGAATCAACTTGTTCTTTATAGGGAGGAGATCATTTCCACCAAAGGAATTCATCTAACTCCTCACGAACAAGTAGATCGGGTTGATTTCGTTTTCGTGGCGCTTTTTCGTTCATACTCCTTCCCTTTCGATTTCCCGGTGATTGAGTTGATTTGAGCGGATGATTTCTTGGGGATAGTCTTCCAACTACCTTGTGATCATCCTCTCCAAGTTTGGGAACTAGGGATTTTGAGTTGAATTGGATTTGGGGAGATTTGAGTTGAGCGCGACCAAAATCGCCCTCACTGGGCACTCGCGGACAATCCACCGTTGGGGGCGCGGACAGTCCGCGCATCGGGCTCCGACCGAGCAGTGGTCGCGTGGCTCGGCTGTGCTATCTCGGGTGATCGGCGGACAGTCTGCCGTTGACAGGCGCGGACAGTCCGGGCCCGAGCAGGGAGACTTCAGTAGCTATGTTGTTTTTGGGATTTAGCCGGCGGACAGTCCGCCACTGATACCCGGACAGTCCGCCGTTGGGCAGACAGTCCGCGGGCTGACCTCCGGACAGTCCGGGCCTTGGCTGAAGCCTCCGGTTTTGTGCGTTTGTTCTCCCGGCTTCTTTGCTTGGTTTCCGGACTTCTTGTCTGGCCCTAGAGTTGACCAAGAAACCTCTCTAGGTATCTTTGCTACTTGTTAGCATTGGTATTTGGGGATTTCTCGACGTAGCCTTCCATCTACGTTCGGGACTTGGTTTTTGAGGGGCAAACTTGTGCCGGTGCTTTTGACGTTTGGTTTGCTATCGCCTTGTGGTGCCTCGCTGTGATCCTAGGGATCATCCACCCTCTTCCCAGGGTCATGGGCGTCACGGTTTCGATTGAAGCTTTTGGGGTTGATTTGTGGGACAAAGGCCAAAGTTTCGAGAGAAATTTTTGAGCTCCCATTCACCCCCCCCCCCCGCTGGTCGCCTTGCTATTACATTCTCGGTCCTTCAAGACGCGTGCATGAGCGCCCGCCCTCTGCGCTGTGGCGGCCAGTAGTCCTCCCAAGTGACGTCCTGACCTCTCTACGCGTGCATGAGCGCCTACCCTCTGCGCTACGAAGGGAAGGCTAAGCTTGGGCTGAGATCTCCAGAGGCTATACGTCCAGTGCCTGTATGCGCCGTTTATGCGCTCGTTCTCCATTCGGCCTCCAAGCAGCCTGACTGACGCCGACGAAAACTCAGAGCCGGGGCTGTTGTCACCATCAGACGCATGCATGAGCGCCCGCCCTCTGTGCTACGGTGGCCAACAGCTCTCACGAGGGACGTCCCGACCTCTCTACGCGTGCATGAGCGCCCGCCCTCTGCGCTACGAAGGAAAGGCTAACTTGGCTGAAAATTCTGAGGCTACACGCTCAGCGCTCGCATTCGCGCTACCCACGCGCTCGACGAACGGTCTCCATTCGCCCAGGTCACGCCACGATCGAGCCTCTCGGAAAAGACCCTGTCTGTGGTACCTCCCTATGCGTGCATGAGCGTCTGCCCTCTGCGCTATGGGATGCTAGCTGCGGTTCCTTGGGCGACGCCCTTGACTCCTACGCGCAAACGAGCTTCGCGCTCTACGCTACGGATCCTGGGATAACCCAAGGCCGAACTGTTCATCGCTACGGCTCACGGCTATTGGGTCTGCGGAATTCAAGGAAAATGCAAAAGCACGCCGACTCGTTTAAGCTTTGCCTCTTTTTGCTCAAGAGTCTATTTAGAGACTATTCTACTATGCTACGTTCTACTACTGCCCTGCGGCAAAAAGATCTACATCGGCGACCAGGGCCTCCGTGGCCGGCTCCGTCTCCGTTTCCAGACGCTCCATGTCTCCCTCTGAAGCTCGAGGACTTCATCAAACTACAGTCATCCTTCGCCACTGGTTCTTCTCCATATTTTATTTGTACATCATCATGTACTACTAGTCTCCATGTTTATTTTTTAGGAACTTCGCCGTCCCTCGTCGTCGACCAGGCTCGTCGCTGCCTTCACTCGTCGTCGTCGTCGCTCGTCGCCGACCCGACTCGTAGCCGCCTTCGCTCGTCGTCGACCAGGCTCGTCGCCGCCTTCGCCTGTCACCGTCGTCACTCGTCGTCGACCAGGCTCGTCACCGCCGTCGCTCGCGGCCGACCAGGCTCGGAGACTTCGCCTTCGCTCGTCGCCATCCAGGCTCGGTGACTTCGCCTTCGATCGTCGTCGCCGCCTTCGCTCGTCATCGTCTTCGCTCATCGTCGACCAGGCTTCTCGCCGTCTTCGCTCGTCTCCGACCAGGCTCGTCACCGCCTTTGTTCGTCGCCGACCGGGCTCGTCGTCGTCTTCACCCGTCGTCAACCAGGCTCGTCACCGCCTTCGCCCGTCGCCGTCATCGCTCGTCGTCGACCAGGCTCATCGCCGCCTTTGCTTATCGTCGCCGTCACTTGCCACTGACAAGGCTCGGGGACTTCGCCTTCGCTCATCGCTGCCTTCGCTCCTCGACCGCCTTCGCTCGTCTCCGACCAGGCTCATCACCGCCTTCGTTCATCACCGACCGGGCTCGTCCCCGCCTTCGCTCGTCATCGCCTTCGTTCGTCACCGACCAGGCTCGGGGACTTCGCCTTCGCTCATCACCGACCAGGCTCGAGGACTTCGCCTTCGCTCTTCGTTGCCTTCGCTCCTCGCCGTCTTCGCTCATCGTCGTCTTCGTTCGCCGCCACCATCATTCGTCGCCGTTTTCGCTCGCTGCCGCCATCATTCGTCGCAGCCTTCTGTTTCCTAAGCAGAAGGTCGTAGGTTCATGGACTTCGCCTTCTCTCGTCGTCGACCATGCTCAGAGACTTCGTCTTCACAAGTCGCCGACCAGGCTCGGGGACTTCGCCTTTTTTCGTCGTCAACCAGGCTCGTTGCCTTCGCTGGTCATCACCTTCACTCGTCATCGCCTTCGTTCGCCGTCGCCATCGCTCGTCGCCTTCGCTCGTCGCCGCCTTCACTTGTCGCCGACCTGGCTCGAGGACTTTGCCTTCGCTCGTCGTTGACCAGGCTCGAGGACTTCGTCTTTGCTCGTCGCCCTCGCTCGTCGCCACATTCGCTCATCATCGCCTTCACTCGTCGCTGGTGTGCATCAAGTCGCTCCATGTTGTTCGGATCAGGGTGCTGATTTTGGGCAGCTCATCGGGGCACTTGCTAAATGCTCTACAAGCTCGGCACCACGTGTCTTCAACACCTACTACCAAGCTCGGGGACTAATTGGATACACTTCACCTTGCGGTGAATGTATTTTATTTTCTCTGACAATTCAAGGACTTGCACAGACTTCTACTGGGACCTCGCTGTTCCTTATAGTCTCGCAAGCTCCAAGCGGATACACTTCACCAGAAGAAAGCTCTTCAAAAAATTTCTTGAGCACCTTACATCCTTCTGACAAGACTTACTTGCCCGACATCGACTTCGCCTGCTCGGACAAGCTCAAGACGTCGTCGCCAACGGATACAAAGTGCTCGAGACTAGCTGTGGGGATATTACCTCCGTATACCCCCATGGACCTACATGGGCCCTTCGTCAAGGACAGCCCAGCTCGCGAGGCCTTACAGCATGCGACCAGCTCGCCGTGCTCGTCAAGGACTCTCCAGAAGCCTTGCTCGCCAAGGAAGATCCTAGAGTTAGATCCGGATTCCTTGCCTTAAGGAACCGCTTGTAATCTGTTAGGACTCGACAACTGTAACCTTGCTCCCCGACTATATAAGGCGAGCAGGGACCCCTTCTCATCTCAGGTCCATCAGACCCGAGATCACCTCAGATCCCATCGGATCACACGCCATATTCCAATCCATCAATACAAACCAGCCACCAGAACACAGGACGTAGGGTATTATAGCGACTTGCCGGCCCGAACCTGTCTAAATCATCGTCTCTTGTCCCTGTGTTTACGCTTTGCAGACGTCTCGCATGCCTCCACCGCTCAATCTACTACCTTGGGCATACCCCTCGGTAGACTATCGACCATATTTCGTCGACACATCCCCACCAGTTCTTCGAGCGCCTAAGAGAGGAGTCTCTTTCAGATTATATATCGCCGCCGAAGAAAAGGTCATTGGAGCTGTCTTGACACAAGAAGATGGAGGTAAAGAATATGTGATCGCTTATATTGGTCGTCGTCTTCTTGATCTCGAGACAAGGTACGCCCATATTGAGAAATCATGCTTATCCTTGTACTATGCTTGTGCTAAAATGAGACACTATTTATTGTCTAGTACATGTGTTGTTGCATGCCAGGCCGATGTAATTAAGCACATGTTATATCGGCCAATCCTTAGAGGGAGGATTGGCAAGTGGGCATATGCATTGATTGAATACGACTTGACTTATGAACCATTAAAAACGTTAAAGGGTCAAGTTCTTGTTGATTTCATTGTTGAGCATAGTATTAATTTAGAAGATGAGATCAGTTATTTTACTTTGACTCCATGGAAGCTTTATTTTGATGGATCGGCTTGTAAGGAGGGCCAAGGTGTTGGTGTGGTTGTGATTTCTCCTAATGGTGCTGAATTTGAAATGCTAAGCCGGTTGGATTACCTTTGCACTGATAATCAAGCCGAATATGAAGCTCTATTATTCGGTTTGGAAATATTATGTTCCATAGGGGTTAAGTATGTTGAGGCTTATGGCGGTTCTTTGCTAGTAGTACAACAAGTTGTTGGTGAATTTCAATGCCTAGAAGGATTGTTGAATGTTTATCTTGACATGTGTCTTGATATTATTGCTTGTTTTACCGAATTCCAAATTCGGCATATACCAAGGCATGAAAATCATAAAGCCAACATGTTAGCTCAACAAGCATCTGGCTATAGCATCAGTAGACGTAATTTTCACATAAAGCTGATGCATCAGCATGTAGAAGTATTGTCGGTTCGTATGGCCGACCAGACCTTTTCCGAACAAGTTCAGCCAACTTACTTCGGAGACCAGGTAATGATAAGCATACTTGGGTAAGTATCTCGGCCGACCAGGTTGTTTGTGAACCAAGTCAGCTAATTCATCCGATTGACCTGGTCGATCTTGGAACATTTGGTTCAGTTGACTTGTCTGAAGAATTTCTAAATCGGTCTCAGTCAAATTCTAATGAAAGAGAAACCGATTTAGGAGATTGCAGGACTCCCTTGCTAAAATATCTCAATGATCCGAGCACTAAGGTTGATCAAAGTGTTCGGCGGAGTGCGTTTAAATATGTACTACACAATGATGAGCTTGACCGAAGAACCGCCGAAGACTTATTGCTTAAGTTTTTGGGATCTGATCAAGCAAAGGTGGCTATGGGAGAAGTCCATGAAGGTATTTGTGCTACACATCAATCGGCTCCAAAGATGAAGTGGCTATTACGCAGAGCTGGGTTTTATTGGCCCATGATGATGGCCGATTATTTTCGTTACTACAAAGGATGTGAAGAATGTCAACGGTTTGGAAATGTACAACTTGCACCTGCTTCCATGCTTCATCCTATTATCAAATCATGGACTTTTCGTGGTTGGGGGCTAGATTTCATTGGCCAAATTCATCCCCCATCTTCAAAGGGACATCGTTTTGTTCTGGTCGCTACAGATTACTTTACTAAGTGGACTGAAGCGGTGCCTTTAAAGAGTATGACACATAAGGAGGTAATTGAGTTTATTACTGAGCATATTATATATAGATTCAGCATACCTCAAACATTAACTACGGATCAAGGAACATCTTTTATCTCTAAGGAGGTACGAGATTTCACTGAATTATATAAAATAAAGATGCTCAATTCATCTCCGTACCATGCTCAAGCTAATGGTCAAGCTGAGTCTAGTAACAAGTCTTTGATCAAGCTTATCAAAAAGAAGATTGAGGATAACCCAAGGAGGTGGCATGAGGTTTTGTTTGAGGCTTTGTGGGCTCATCGTATATCAAGGCATGACGCTACAAAAGTCACTCCTTTCGAGCTGGTATATGGCCAAGAAGCAGTGTTGCCTGTCGAGGTAAATCTGAATGCATATAGGCTGGCTAAGCAAAATGATTTATCTGCTGTTATGTATCATGATGCTATGATGGACAACATTGATGAAGTGACCGACAAGAGGTTAAAGGCTCTTAAGGAAATGGAGAAAGACAAAGCCCGAGTTGCCAGAGCCTACAACAAGAAGGTGAGAAGTAAGTCGTTCCAAGTGGGAGAGTTAGTGTGGAAGACTATATTACCGCTTGGATCGAGAAGCAATAAATTTGGCAAGTGGTCGCCGAGCTGGGAAGGTCCTTATAAAGTGATCAAAGTGATATTCGGGAATGCATATATGCTAGAGGCGTTGCAAGGTGAAAGTCTCTCAAGAGCAATAAACGGGAGGTATTTGAAAAAAATACTATCCAAGTGTTTGGCAAGAAGCCTGAGTGCCTTCCAGACAATGGTTGATACATGTATCCTTGGTTACTAAATGACCGATGAGTTGGACATCATTGTTATTCGGTTTGTTTTTAGGTTCTGCTAAAGATCACCTAAAAACAGGGGGGCATATGTTGACACTCAAAAGTGTCATAAGAAATAATAAGGTTAGGAGGTATATTCGGCTCATAGTTTTGATGACGAATTTATTTTCTAATACTTTTATCTGAAGGTCGGATGCTCTAGGTAAGATGAGTTTGCTTGTTTCATGCTTTCCGACCAGTCATGTTGTTTCCGACCAGGTGTGCTGGTCAGAAATTCTGGAATAACGATGAATGAACCAATTCGAGGATCTTTATTGTGCAAGGTTTGAAGATCTATTGATCGGTGAGATCAATTTGGGCTGATATCTATAAAAGCCCATTGAGCCGGTTTAGTCGATTCAAAGATCGTCGAGATCAGGTTTACCTTGTTTAGTCCGGATTGGACTCTTGGATTCCATGTTTGGATGGAGTCCGGATAGAAAACTTGGAGATCGTATCTAGAGATGTTTCCTATTGGGATAAGACCAACCCCCTCTATATATATGAGAGGATCATGGCCGATTGAGGCATCCAACCCTAATCGATCAAAATCAATCTACTATCCCTTTTATCCTTCTTTCTCTCTCTATCTTGCTGTTTGGTGCGTCTCCCGGCGAGGCTCGACGACGTTCTAGGCGGTCTTGCTGGTCCTAGGACAACCTCTACGTGCTTCTCCCCGACGGGTCTTCCCGGGAGAAGTTCTAGAGTTATCAACATAGGGGTCTAGAACCCTAAATCGGTCCAAACCGGTCTTCAGATCGATTTTCATCGGTTTATCCAGGATCCCTGTTGTCTCAGGTTGATTTGCAACCTCTTCGGGCGTTCTAGCTCTGCTGGTGTGTGATTCGGATCACTTCCGACGTCACCACAAACCTGCACTGCCGGTCTGCCTTTGGCTAATTGGCTAGCAGTGCCTAGACGCTGGTCGGTCGAGGGCACTAGGGCCTGAGGGGCTTGCCGGCTGGCCGGTTGGGGGGGGCACTGGCCGCTGAGCAGCGACCGATGCCGCGCCGCTGCAGTGGGCGAGCAGCCACCGCCTGCCAAGGCCAGGGCCAGGGGCGCAGATGCAGTGATGCAGAGGGCCGCAAGAACGCATCATGGCAGCGCCAGCAGCTGTGCAGGCTGGATGTGCGAGAGGGCGGTGGCGAGGCAGGGGTTGGGCGGCAAGTCGGCAAGCGGCGGGGAAGGCAGCGCCACACGGCGAGGAAGAGTGAAGCCGCGAGCGAGCGTATGATGCCGATGCGCTGCGTGCTGCCCTATTCCCTAACTCGGCTGGATCGTTGTTGGGTTGATGGGCCAAAAAAATGAAGATTCGCTCCCTGCTTATTTGGGCCACGACTAGGGCCATGGCCCTAGCGGCCCTAGTGCTGGGTCCGCCCCTGGGTGTAGACGAGGAGTAAACTAGTCTCCCTAACAAACAAGGCCCAATGGCCCAGTAGTGTAATAGGCTTGTTTAACGGTTTAGTAGGCCAGAAAGCACAAGCCCGCTCCACTCCATACTGGATGCCATTTTGCCTGTCGTTGTATCGTCATCAACCTCTGGACTCCTCGAACTCGGTTGGTCGGGCGTCACCGGAGCAGGAGCGCTGCCCGCTGCTAGGGGGTTGGGGTCCTGGCGGGAGGGGAGGTAGGGCGGCCGCCCAACCTCGCCCTATAGGTCGCTTCGCTTATGCACCAGAGAGTGATTGGAAGGCTACCACCTCCAGTACGCGGGAAACGTGTAGTACCACTGAACGTGCACGCGTGTGTATCCTAGGGAAAATTCTCTGGTGAGGCACGTAGGCATCGATCCCAGGGATTGAACCCACGCCCGGCCGCTCGCTCACCTGGCGAATGGACCAACCGAGCTAGGCTCGGTCCTCAAGATTGTAACTTTTGCTGCTGCTGCATACATGTTGCTATCAATGATGGTCTTGGTTATTTAGAGAAGAAAACGTAAGCGTAGTGCAATATTAAGATATGTATTTTTTTAGCCAACCCGTCCCTGTAACCAAACACGATATAAGTTGACTCCAACCCAGAAAAGTGGGACAGACCCAACCCATTTCATTTGGTCCCCAAATCAAACACATGCTAAATGAGTCGCTATGTTAGTTTCTGTCCAAGTGCACACTGTATCTATGGATAGACGTCAAATTCTATTCCTGTCAGAATACAGTTATTAAGAGGCCATGAGTCATTGGAATTGTGGACCCAATATATAATACTCCCTCCATCCCAAACTATAAGGCATTCCAAGAATCTTGGAGAGTCAAAGTTTTTTTAACTTTGACCAAATTTATATAATAAGATAATAATATTTATAATATCAACTAAGTACAATTCGATTTTTTATTAGTTATATTTTCATAACATACATATTTGATGTTATAAATCTTTGTGTTTCTCTCTATAATTTTAGTCAAAGTTAAAAAACTTTGACTCTCCAAGATTCTTGGAATGCCTTATAATTTGGGATGGAGGGAATAGTTCATTAAGTATTTAAGTCGTATACAACAAAATATTTAAGATACACCAAAGAAGGAATGAAGCCCTAGCACACAACTGGAAAAACATTTTGGCTATGTAATTTTCACATCTCCTTTTCCTAATTGTAACCTCATATGTAAACTGTGCAAGGCCTTTGCCTTCCACCAACTAGGCCTCGCCTCGGGTATTTGTGGAATAAAATGCAGGTGGGGATTCTTTTGATTCACCGAAGTTTGCCTAAAAAAATTTAAGATACATATTGTCTATAGAATGGACCACGATCAAAAGGGGAATTAGCATCTTGCGTTTAAGTTGTTACTGGTCTTCACTCTTCAGTAATACACAGATTATAGCATGGGTCAACAGCATCTTAATATTATGATACGTCGAGACTAAGAGATGTCTTAATAGGTTTTCAGTGATGTTATACCTTGTCTTTAGTGGTTTTCACTGATGTGCTATCGCTTAGTATATAAACACAAGTTCTGATGTAACTTTTGTTGCCAAGGAAAGCTCCAATGTACTAGGCTCTTGGTCGTGGAAATATATTTATGAGATGCACTACTACCATATGGTAACATTCTATATAAAATGGGAATAAAAATCAGTTGGGATTGACGTAGTTACCATGCAGGGACAGGATTTGAAACAAATTAGAGTGGGCCAAGTGAGATTAGAAATGCCAAACTTAATTAAACTCTGGTGAACTATTGACTTCCTCACCAAGAACAAGCAGTCTTCAATGCCTCCGTGTCTCTTTGCTGGCTCAACCGACACCTTGGGATCTCGAGTCACCAGGCGACGCAAGTTTTCACGGAGGCCACACCACTCAGCATGTACCTGGCCCAAGAAGGAGTGAGCGAGCCCGCCGGCCCATTGTATAGGATTCTAAGAATCCAGCCACAGAAAATTTCAAAATCCTATAATCCTGTTCAAACACCTAGGATTCTGAAGGATTTTTACACAGACACAGAATTCAAGAAACATCAGAAATTATTTTTATCCAAGAATCTTTTATGTTTCTCAAGTTTGTGGTCTGTAGTGTGAGGGAGTTTATTCTATCCAAATGCATGAGATTGGTTTCCCTGGTTAAGACGGTGACCACTTCAAAATTTAATCTCCGTTGGTTAATTTCTATGTGTTTTTATGCCGAGTGGCCAACCAAGGTTGTAGACTTATTTCTCCATAGACGCAAGCAAAGATTCGCTCCATCATCTTCTGATGTCCATGGCTCACTTGAAATTGAAACTAAAATTGAAATTGAGACGACCTAATTTGTTGTATATATTTTATTCTCTTTCTCAACGCTGCTTGTTAGCTTCAAATAGTGTATCTTACGAGCTTCTCTGAGTCATCACCATGGTCCTGGCCCTCGGCGCTGGCTATGGAGCAGGTTGCCAATGCCCTGTGCCTCTTCTTGTTCTTGGTGGCTCTCATACTCCCCGTCCTGCTCCTCAAGCTTAACTGGCATGGCGGCAGCGGCGGCCTGAGGCTGCCGCCAGGCCCGTCGCGGCTTCCGGTCATCGGCAGCCTCCACCACTTGCTGTTGATGCGCAGCCCGCTGGCGCACCGCGCCATGGCCGAGCTGTCGCGGCGGCACGGCGCGCCGCTCATGTACCTGAGGCTCGGCGAGGTGGGGCTCGTGGTGGCCTCTTCCCCGGCCGCGGCCGAGGAGATCACGCGGGCGCACGACGTGGCGTTCGCGTCGCGGCCCTGGATGCGCAGCATGCGGCCGGCGCTGGAGCGGGGCGCCGTGGGCCTGGTGTTCGCGCGCTACGGCGCCCTGTGGCGGCAGCTCCGCAGGATCAGCGTCCTGGAGCTGCTCAGCGCCAGGCGCGTGCGCTCGTTCCGCCGGGTCCGGGAGGACGAGACCCGGCGCCTCGTGGCGGCCCTCGCGCTCGCGGCGAGCACGCCCGTCAACGTCGGCCAGCGGGTCGCCGCGCTCACCGCCGACGCCACGATGCGCGCCGTGGTCGGCGACCGGTTCGAGTGGCGGGAGGAGTTCCTGCGGGCGATCGAGGAGGGGAGCAGGCTCGTCTCGGGGTTCAGCCTCGGCGACCTGTTCCCGACGTCTAGGCTTGTGAGCTTCTTCAGCAGGACGGCGGGTCAGGTGACGAAGATCCAGCGGAGGGTGATGGAGCTCATGGACCGCGCCGTGAGGCAGCACGACGAGCGGCGCCGCGCGGCCACCACGACGGTGGACGACGACGAGGACATCCTTGACGTGCTCCTGAGGATACACAGGGAAGGTGGCCTCGAGGTGCCCCTCACCATGGATATCGTCAAATCTCTCATTCTTGTAAGTAATAACTACTGTAATAGCTAGTATAAAAACACCATTCAAGATCGTGCACGACCTCTTGCAGTTGCTTGCTTGGTGAACGAGAACGAGGACATATTAGACGTTGAAAAATAATTTGACACAGGACCTCTTCAGCGGAGGGAGCGACACGTCAGCGGCCACGCTGGGCTGGGCCATGTCAGAGCTGGTGAGGAACCCAGGGGCGATGGAGAAAGCGCAGGCCGAGGTGCGCAGCAGGCTCCAAGGGAAGCCAGCGGTGACGGAGGACGACCTGCACGGCCTCAGGTACCTGAAGCTGGTCGTGAAGGAGACTCTGAGGCTGCACCCGCCGCTGCCGCTGCTGCTGCCGAGGGAGTGCACGGAGGACCGCAGGGTGATGGGCTACGACGTGCCCAGGGGCACCACGGTGCTGGTGAACGCGTGGGCGATCGCCAGGGACCCGGAGCGCTGGGGCGCCGACGCCGGTGCGTTCAGGCCGGAGAGGTTCGAGGATGGCAGGATCGACTTCAAGGGCACCGATTTCGAGTTCATACCGTTCGGGGCCGGCCGGAGGATGTGCCCCGGCATGGCATTCGCGGAGGCCGTCGTGGAGCTCGTGCTCGCTTCCCTGCTCTACCATTTCGATTGGAAGCTCCCGGGCGGGATGACGCCCGGCGAGTTGGACTTGGATGAGAAGATGGGCATGTCGGTCACGAGGAAGAATGATCTTTACCTATGCCCTATTGTTCGTGTGCCGCCAGTTGCATAGCCAAAACCCCGTAGCATCAGCATGTCATATGTATTTCTAAAACTATGTTTCGGCACAAATCAGTTCACGTCATTTTGAATTCCAAATATTCATACCGGCTACTCAGCTAATATGCAGCAAAATTGCATTAGCCTGGAAGACGAGGTAAACAGAGATGAGAACGTAGGTATACAAGAATTTCCACGAAACATCAGGTCCACATTAGAGTTCAACACGCCGCACAGGCTGTGCTCCACTCTGCACATCATCAACCCATGCAGCAGTAGAGTTTCATTCAGGCCGCACTAACAGTGGCGGCAGACGACACGGACACGGGCCACGGGGGCACGGGGGGATTACAGTACAATGCAATACATCAGGCGAGGTGAGGTGAGCGATAGCTAGTCGATAAGGATGGGGGTGGACGAGGTGTACCCGCCGGCGCGCTCCCGGATCTCCTCGGGGATGTCGGCTCGGAGCACCTGCACCCTGAACACCACGCCCTCCGCCTTGCCGTCCACCAGCTCGAAGACGCACCCGTCGCCGAGCTTGAGGCCGTTGTCCAGCGCGAAGCCCCGCCACCCGGCCTCCAGGCGCTGGATCTGCCGGCCCCCCGTGAACCGCATATCCCAGGACCGCCCGTGCCACGTCACCGTCGCCGGCACCGTGGTCGCCGGGAGGAACGGCGCCAGCGACTTGGGGACCACCTGCACCAAGGCACCCGAAGGCAGAAATGCGAGTTTGCGACTCTGAAAAACATTGTAGATTCATGCAGATCGGCACTACCAAAGGCACGGCTTTAGCCTGCGCCCGACAACAGAGCAAGAGACTAGTGTTTAATCAAAATGCAAGCAGCGCATATGAGCAGCAGGAGTAAGTACCACTTGAAACGGCTGATTGACATGAGACTTGCAGAGGATGCATGTGAAGTATGGCCTCCCGAGGAGAGGGAGGACGCCGGGCTGCGTGGCGCACGGCGGCGTCTCCGACATCGACCGCGGATCAGCTCCGTCTGCAGCAGGACTCTCGCCGCTGTGCGCTGTGTCCTGTGGAGGGCCTCACCACTGCTTTGCATTTGGTGATGACAACTGCATTTGGAAGCCATGCTATTACTTTGATGAGAAAGATCTAAAACAGCCAGAGAATCGAATTTTGCAGAGATTGGATTTGGTCTTTGGTGGACTTTTTTTTTTTTTTTTTTACCTTCGCTGGATGGACGACGGAGCAATCTTGGCTCTGTGTCTGAGGTGACACGTGAGGACCGAGGACAGATGGGAGGAGGAAGAAAGTAGAAACACATACGTTGGGCTCACGAGATCACTATGGCAGTGTGAGGGCCAGACAGCAAGTTGGAACTTGGAACCCGGACCCAGAGAAATGCATGGTAGGCCCTGTTTAGTTTCCCCCATTTTTCAAAATTTTCCATCACATCAACCATCACATCAATGTTCGGACGTATACATGGAGTATTAAATGTAGGTAAAAAAATAACTAATTGTACTTTTAGTATGTATATGTCGAGACGAATCTTTGAAGTCTACGTAGTCCATATTTGGACAAAGTTTGTCAAATAACAACGAAAACGCTACAGGAAATAAACAAGGCCGTAGCGCGGCTAGCTACGTCGCTCGTTGCATCCGACATGGAAGGGAAAAAAGTAAGAAAAAAAAGACTCGCTAGCGTTGAGTAAATTACAGAGCGATTTTGCACTGTTAGAGCATGTCCGAGAGCTTTTCTAAAATCTACTCTCTAAATCATCATTTAAAGAGTCATTTGAGTAAAAATCGTTTTCTATATCTTTATAATCTCCAACAGCTTTTCTATATCTTGTGCACAGTCTAGAGAGCTATTCTCGCTCTCCATCTTTGGCTAGCGAGAAATACGGAATAGAGAATATCTATATTTAGATATCCAATTGAAGAGACTGTTGGAGGATGTTTTTTCATCAAAATCTCTATTATAAAGAGTCTCTTGGAGATGCTCTTAGAGAAAAAGAGAGACGAGCAGGTGAGGGCCACATATGAGAGAGATTATAAATAAACTTTAAATTACTAGGTAAAATGCTCGTCCGTTGCTACGGTATATGAGTGAAGACCATATAAAAACTGCTCGTGCGTTGCTACGGTATATGAGTGAAGACCGTATAAATGTATTGTTATTGGTACGAGTTTAATACAAACATAATATACATACCTTCGAGAATCCACCTATACATATAGGTAATAACTTAATACAAGTCGTGTTTCCCCCCTTCATACATCCACACATTCAGCGCTCGATGCCTACCCTACCAATGCACCTATTGGGTCCCACCATGCACTGTTCATCTTCCCCACCGCACGCACGCCTACCCTACCCTCTTATTCCCCAACTTTGGTGGGGGCGACAGTAGGGCAGTTTAGTAGTCCTAGTGGCGGTGGAGGCGACCGGACCAGGATGAGACGGGGATGCTTGTCGGTGAGTACGGATATGGCAACAACGAGAGGGTGAAGAAGGAGGTTGCCATAAGTGCGCTAAAGTTTTAGTGGAGCTCCATGGTCGAAGCTCTGGCAAAATCCTATTGCGTCGTGGTGGGGCTATGGGCAATGATGGGGTGCGGGGTGTCTAAGAGGAGGAGAGCAGGGGAGAGGAGTTGTTGGCGCAAGAGAAAAAGGTTGTGGTGGTCCTTAACTTTTTTTTTCATATCGACCTGCATGTACATTCTCTTGCAAGATGTTTCACCGATAGCGATATTACTTAACTTTTTTGTTTTGTTATTTTTTTTTAATTTTTGTACGCGTATTATAGTACAATATCTAGATATTTTATTTTTCTCAATATTGAATTTGATTTGAATCTTGATTCACCAACCATGAAGCTCAACGTGTGTAATATCAGGTGTTTAGTTTTTTGTCGGTTTCGATTTTGATTTGAAATATTATTCATCAATGATGAAGACAACATGTGGAATATGCAATCTATTTGGATCTTTGATCTTGATTTAAGGATTCATCGAGAGGATGGATGAGGGAACTACTCTTCTTGATTTTAAATTTTGATATTCGAAGAGAGACAGAGGAGAAATTTTAAGACTTGGATGTGAACTCGTTAATTATAGTTGGTATAAGGCTAACATGATAAAAAAAATTCTAAACATAGTCAAATATTCTAATGGATTCAAGTATTATGAATATACCATTATTTAATTTAACTTATGTAAGTTGGGAATGTATGCTATGAAAACCAGCCTCATGTGCAAACTATAGAAACTCTAATCAAGACCACAGGAATCTAATCCGATGGTGTGTTATTTTAGCACTTAAATCTCTCCACTCATCTCATCTTAATACAAACAGACGTGAGCACAGTGAAAGGGTCTAAGTGCTAAAATAACCCACCTTCACCTCTAACCATCAGATTAGATTCGTGTGGTCTTGATTAGAGTTTCTATAGTTTGCACAGGAGGCTCGTTTTCATAGCATACGTTCATGTAAGTTTAACATTAAATTTGTTGGGAAAATATGTACACCAATTGACTTGTTATTACTATTCACGACAACTATGTGGACTTGCACTACATAGTTGAGCAAAATATAATATATTTTATAATTAGACTTCATATCAATACTCTACTTGAGTAATCCTATCTCATATGAATATATAGATAGATTGAATTAGATTATAAATTATGTAAGTCATTGATTTGTATGAAAAAATTTAGTGTGCAGAAATTTTGGTTTTTTTTAGTATTATTAGGTATATATAGATTAGATTATAGAAGGACATGAAGAGTTAAAAGATCTATAGTACTATATTTGTTATTTATTATTTTTATTTGTGTATAAGGAAAAATAGGAGAAAAAAAGAAAGAAAAAGTCACGTACCGACCGCATGTGGGGAAGTGGAAACCGAAAGAAAATAAAAAACGGAAAAAAGAGGAAACATTTCCGTTAAGCAAACATACCATATTTTTTAGGAGTTAATGGCCGAGGCTGAGTCGGATCATGATTATCGGTTAGACAAAAAAATTAGTGTACATAAATTTTGCCTCTATGATGTATTTAGATTAGAACAACAACAATGTTGTAAATAGATTAGGACTTCTAGTTATCTTTACATTCACAGAGTTAGTTATAGGAGGCCATACCAAAAAAAATGGTACAAAAAAGAGGCGAAAATTTTGCCTCTTTATTATTACTAGCACAATATGCCCGTGCGTTGCAACGGGAGAGAAAAATACAAATTGAGAGATATAAATATATAATAATTTTATTTTTATACTATTCATATGGTCTTGGCATAGCCTTGTGGCGTGGGTAGTAGGGCCCACTTCTCGCCATATAACGAGCAACCCATTATATCGGAGTGTAGCGAGCAGACCAAGTTAAGCAATGAGTAAGTCGATGATAGTATAGGGCAAGAAAATGTTGAGCTCCTTATTCATGTGACTGCCTAATACCAAGCTTGCTGGCTAAGCATCCTCACCATCGCCATCGTGGCTGCCCCCAAGCATTCCTACCGTCAAACTCACCGACAGTGCATCTATAATTTAACCTATCCAAATACGTGAAAGTAAAACTGTTATCTTAAATCGTTTTGTCTTTTGGTTTAAGTGATGGAGTTTTATTGTTTTGGCTTTTGTACCAGCACGAAATACTGCTAAATAGGACAAATCAGTCTATCTACTTATGTTTTACCCTTTGTATAAAATTATAAAGATGTACACAGTTGTATTTTTTTATGACTATGATATCTATAATATAAGTTAATTTTTAGCAATAATATGTCCTATTATTAGTGGATGTTTGAGTTGGATCCTCGTTCTGGGACGTATTTTGTGTGGTAAACGTGTTTTGGTAGGATAGTTTGTGTGGGGCCCTTCTAACGAAGAGCCGAGTCCGAGCATGATAAAAATTGTGGACAGAATGGATGCAGTGGAAGACCAGATGAAAATTTATGGACGAAAAAGTTAGTATTAGTAGGGACTCTCTCTCCACCCATTTGGTTGCTCTCAAAATTTTCCGATCCCAACCAACCCTCGTCAGTGGTTTCGACGTTAATTTTATACTATCTATTTATTGCTATAGTTAAATATTAAGGTTTGTAGTTCTTTTAATTACAACCCACAAAACTATGTAATTTTAATCTATTATTAAAGTCAACAAAGAATACTACATGGCAAGGATTGATTTGTAATTATGAAAAGATACCTCTTTTGATTTTTCATTTGGTAGTCCTTATAAAGTATTGCATATATAAATTTATTTATAGGAATTTCAGTTTATAGTTTAATTAGTCTAACCATCGATTTGTGTCCAACTATAACTCTGACAACGTTCGCATGCTGGAGGAGTAAAACTCTTCACCCGTGTTCGACTCCAACTCTGATAATTTGCGCATATAGGTGGAGGGTCGTGAGAAAGTTGGCCAATATAAATAGACCAGACGAAAATAACCAGAAACCAATATTTTAATTTTCATCTATTCTCGGAATCGTAATCATTTGATGGGTCAGTGTGGATACAACAAACGAGACTCTCAGACAGTCTTAAACCAAAAAAAAATATACATACGACATGTCCAAACAAAAAAAGACATACGACACGACACAAAGGCAAAATTCGCAATGGGACTTCTGGAGATACATGGATATACATCTTTTTATTTCTCTTTGTGATGCGTACATAAAATTATTTTAGGACAGAGAGAGTATTTTTTTTCTCCTGTTGCGACGAACGTGCATGCATTGCAACGGCACGTATAAGTTATACAATTACGGGAATAACTTGAGATTAGTCTTGTGTTCTAATTTATTTTAGAATATCTACTTTAAACTTATATGGAAAGTGATGGCTTGAACATTTATTCAATCACTACGTCATGCGTTTTAATTTCTCTTGGACTCAAACCCGGACTTTTGTATTGTGTTTGGAAGCGTGATACATATAATTATATGTGCATGGGAGATTTAAAGATTTTAATCAATAATCATATTGTACGCTAATATATAGACTTACTCCGCGTATTGACATAATCATATGATAGTTTTTGTTAAAAAAAACAAAAACACACACAATACTCTACTTTATATAGACGCTTTAATATTAGGGAGAATTGGCCCTAGGACATTCCGAAAGGCCTAAATTGGCCGGTGCACACATCCACTTTCAATATTTACCAGAAGACACTATGGTTTCGTGTAATTGGGCCAATAGACATCGACCCTCATCCAATATTTTTATAAAATAGATATAAAATTATATAAGTACCAAAAAATTATAATATAATTTTTTCCACACTCTACATGATAAGAACTACATACTAAAAATATTTTTTTGCGCTGAAATGATCATTTTGCCCTCACTTCATAAATAAACAAAGATAACCATGATTAATTAGTTAATTTATTTGTATTATATTAAAAATACTGACAAAATCACAGAATGCATACATCACCAAATCTTGTCTATCGTAAAAATATCATATCAAAATAACAAAGTTTAATATATCAATTAAGCTCCACAAGAGATAAATCTATAATTCAGTCATGCTAAATATGTCACTATAAACTTTATTATTTTGAGCTAATATTTTTAGCATTGTCAAGATTTGTTGATGTACGCATTCTATGATTTGTCCCAAGATTTGTAGTGACCTACAATCATATAAGCAAATTAACCATGATTATCTTTGTTTATTTATGAAGTGGGGGCAAAATGATCATTTCAGCGCAAAATAATATTTTTAGTATGTAGTTCTTATCATGTAGAGTGTGGAAAAAATTATATTATAATTTTTTGGCACTTATATAATTTTATATCTATTTTATAAAAATATTGGATGCGGGTTGATGTCTATTGGCCCAATTACACGAAACCATAGTGTCTTCTGGCAAATATTGAAAGTGGATGTGTGCACAGGCCAATTTAGGCCTTTCGGAATGTCCCAGGGCCAATTCTCCCTTAATATTATGTATGGATATGTATATCACATACGTGGTAGTGTGGTAGCAGCTCATCTTTGTGTTCGTATAAAAAAAATCAAAATCATAGGATTAAATTTTAACAGCAAAATAAATAAGAGAAAAAAAAGAATGAGTCACCCTTTGGTTTGGCTGGCCGGTCATAGCTACACCGAAAATCTTAAAAAATAGAAAAAGAGAATCCCACACTATCCTGCCAAGGGGTCACAGCCTTATCTTCTAGCTCTGCCAAGTCTTCGCTCTTTATTTGTCTCTCTATCCATTATACCCGCATCATAAATCCATACTCTTCTTCGCTATCCATGGACCAAATGTGGCCTCCATTGCCTGGCGCGGTCTCTGCTCCTCCTCTCCTTTGTTCTCCTCCCTCCTCTTCTCCATCGTTGGCGAATGAGGCCTAGCCAGGCTGCACGGAAGCAGCGGCGCAAGCGCATGTACGCGCGGGTGTGGGGAAAGAGCAAGACGATTGCGCGGGCATCCTGACTGTCGAGGGCAGAGGCGATGGCGCAGGTGGACCTGGTCCACTACTGAAAACTCAAAAATCTCTATCGGTAGAAACGCACCCGACAGGAAAAATAAATATTATTCTGTCGATATTGTATGAACCGACAAAAAAAATACGTATACTATCAGAAAAATATTGATTTTTCTGTCGGTTACCATGTCACACACAAAAAAATTACTAATTATTCTGTGTGTTTTATTGAACCAACAGGGAAATTATCTTTGATGAGCAGCTATGCTCGAAATAAAGAGCTAACGTGGGCTTGGGCCGCGAAGGCCTTTCAGGCGGCCCAAATTGGAAGCGTTCTTCTCTCAAGTGTATATAATGCATGCTAGGGTTAGTCACTCAGCATCTTCTACTCCCTACGCCGCCGCCATTCTCCTCTCTGACTCCCTCCCCGCTGTCCTGGATCTCCCTGCTCATCCTTCCTCACGGGGCGTCCCCTCCCTGCCCGACCTCCCTCTCTGCTGCAGCGGTGAATGCGCGAGCTCCGAGTGGTGGCACGCGGCCAGGATGCGGTGCAGATCCAGGAGGCGACGTGCGTCGCCTCCCTGCACGGCCTCCCTCTCTGCTGCAACGGTGGATGAGCGGCCAGCCCAGGCCAAGATGCAGCGGCGGTGCGGGCCAGGACGCGGTGTGGGATGTTGCGATGCAGGTCCGTGAGGCGATGCGGGCCTGGTAGGCGGCATCGGCAGGGCAAGCCTTGGACGTGGTGGCAGCATCGAGAGATTGCCCTTCGCATGATGCTCGGTGGCCGCGTGGATGCTCGGTGTAGTGTCCTCTTGACCTGTATAATTTAATTGTTTTGTGTTTGATATGTATATATATAAGATATGATTAGGCCTAGCGCTTGCATATTGATATTTGGTAGGCGTCAGATATTGTGTTGTGTTCGAATCTTCTTTCTTATACGATTTGTAATAGATGGATTCGAGGACAATTATAGTAAGCTGAAGAAATTAGGTAGGTGTAATATTCTTTTGTAGGAACTAAATCGAAGACGTGTTGGATTGGACCTGCGTGGCATGCTTTGATTCTTGTTTGATGAATCGGGATTACAGTGGACTCCATAAGTCTGTGTTTGTTTCTTATTCCAAATTGATACTGTTCTGTTTTTTTTACCAGATCTCTACCGTTTTTACTCTTATAAATAAATAGGCCAGACCAAAAAAACCAGACGAAAAAAATGGGGAGAAATTTTGCCTCTTTATTATTAGGTATAGATTAGGTATAGATATCTCGCTCAGCCACATCAACCTGTGATTTTCACCGGGTCCGTTGCGGACGCCTAGAATAATCAAATCGCTAGGTGAGTGGAAATAAACAAATTAAAAAATTACTAGCCTGGCTACATAGATAGGAGCGGGCCGCTAAGCTAGAGATAGAAAAACCACTAGGAAACGTGCAAGCCGATCGATGAACTTCTAGCTAGCAACCAGACTGTTTGGTGATCTCTCTCCTCCATGTAATCAAATAGCTACCTAGTAGCTCCTTGTTGAGGGCGCCTTAAGGGCCTCTCCAACCGTCTAGCCTGCCGCCAGCTATTTGTTGTCAACTCATCTACGGCGGTCCCACATGTAAGAAGTTATAAATTTTTATCTTCTCTCTCGTCTAAAACGTTAATCCATACTTTAAGGGAGAGAAAAGCTGCTTCAACCAACCACCGTGCTTGCATTCTTGGATAGCGTGCCCCTAGCTAGCGACATAATGAGTTCATTTTTGTGCTCTCTCTCCTCTCCACATCACTCCGATCTAGCTTTCGAACCTAGTCGGCTGACTACATTGCTGGTTGTTGGGGATGCACTAATGTCGCTTTCGTTATGTTTAAGGGCGGCGATGACCTTAATATGGGGTCCCACTTGGGATTAGGAGGAATTCCATTGCACCGCTTTAGAAGACCCAAACTATTGCCCGCTCTCTAATGTGTTTGGTTCTGGTATCAAAGAGGATGTGGCGGACCCAACCCTATTTTTCAGGATGGGTTGAACCAATTTTCTGTTTGTTTATAGGGTTGGATTCATCTTAGTTTTTTTTTGTTTAGATGAAGGGACAGGCTTGGGTGGGATTGGATACCTAACATGTGAGACATGTGCGTCAAACTGTCAGCTCTTCTTCTTTCTCTGCCCTCAGTTTTTTCCCTTTCCCCGCTGCTGGTGCGAGATAGTCGTCGTTGTGGCTATTGTCGTCTATACTCGCCGGCTTCGTTGCTCGCGCTCAAATGCGCCGCTGCCCTATGCTCACTCGTGCTCAGCCAGATGGTGGAGGAAGAACCGATGGGAGAAGGGACCAAGGGAGAAGGAGAAATGCAGGGAGAGAAGAGTCGGAGGCATGAGGAGCGCCTAGGATGGGGAGTGGGCTGCCGCCACGTGTGGTCGATAGTCTCCTCCTATGCGCTGCCAAGAGTCACGGCCTGGAGTCACTGCCTGTGAGTCACGTGGAGATGCGTTACGTGAGAGAGGAATGGGGTATAGTGGTGGGGGCGTGTCGCGAGATGAAGAGAGGAATACACAGATGAGGACTGGGTCGATCCTGTCCGCCAAATCTTACGAAATCAGCTCGATCCGTATCTACGGCGAATATTCACGTTATGGTTTGGACCCAGATTTGGGATCTCCAATCCAAGCACCAAAATCTGAGTTGAACCTGTTCTAACTCACTTGACATCTTCTTCATGCAAACACACGGTACTTGTCACCGTCGCCATGGTGCTTGCCAACACTTTTTAACTTTATTAATTAGCTTGAAAATAAAAAACACACACATTCCGATGGACCGATGAACCAGATATACTAGGTTGACATGCGCGCTACGCTGCGCTGTGTACCTTTGATTTTGCAATTTTGCTATGCTTATCTTTTTTCATGCGTGTCCATCATTTGATAAATAAATAATATGAGCGGTTGTTTATTTGGGTTGTGAAAAGTTTGTGGATGTTATATTAGATGTTGCGGTACTAATTTTGTCTATAAAAATAGAGTAAAGAAAAATAACTATATATTCCGTTAGTAAATTGTGAGACAAATTTACTAAAACTAATTAAGCCATCATGAACACATGTTCCCTGTGGCACACAACTATCAGATCATTGACTAATTAGATTTAAAAATTATCTTATTAAATTATCGTAATTTATATAGTTATTTTTTTGGTAATTTACATTTAATACTGTATATATGTGTCAAAATATTCGATGTGATAGGTAAAAATATTTAGGATGAGAACTAACAATATGTTTAATTCACTCACTGGTGATATAAATGGTTTGGGGAATGCATTACATAGAATTTGCGGTGGTACCATTGATTATTTAATTTGTTTGATTGAGGCGTGGTACACTTAACAAGAGTAAGGGGAGTGGAAGCGCAACACCAGTGATGTCCTGTGATGCTTTAATGTTCAGGGGAATGGTGGAATATGAATAGGTTGTTGTCTGTTAACGTTGTACTTAGTGTCAAACCTAAGTTAATCAAACAATTAGTATCATTTTGTATTTCTCTCTGTAATTGGTTGGCGTTATATTTTGCAACCAAAGAGGTCGTAGACACCTCCTAACCCCCCCCTAACTATAGGGAGCAGCAACTAACGAAAGACAATTATGCGTGTTCCAGAGAAGGGTAACAACATCATTGGCTAATCGGATGCGAGGTGCGCATGTATCTGTTAGCATGAATGGATAGGTAGGGATTCTGTCGGGCCTGGATAGTCATAACTAAAATCATAGATTAACGACCCTTAAAAAAATTATCGGAACTATACATACATAAACCTATTATTTTTTTAATAATTTTATTAAGGGTGAGAACCGCTACATAATATGAAGGTCTGCCGTGTTGAGGCGTGTCTTGGAAAATTTTTGTCCTAATAAAACTAAAATTTAAAAACCCTCTGTCTTTTTTAGTAAACAAAAAGAAGAAGAAAACCGATTCGGCTGGTTGTGTGTGCATTGTGGGTTTGGTCTTTGTGAGGACTCGCCTTTTCAACAAATAACTAGTCATAGTTAATTAAACAATAAGTTTTTCTTGATTACATCAAGTCGGTAATTTAAAATACCTGACATAAAAAAATGTAAAATCATATGTTCACCCTTGTAACTAATTATGTACAGATGCAAATCAAGGTAGCTGCAAAAATAATATACACGATGCTTTCACTCGGATCAGGTTGTACAGTAGTATGTTCCTTACAGCTTCTTTTCCCACCAAATGTTATATGTACTAGTTCATACACCTGACCGTTTGTAAAAAAGGGAGGGTTTTAGAAGGAGCAACTCACCTGTCCAGTGCTTTGGCAGAAAACACAAGCAACCAAGGAGGATCAATAGTATATGACAAGTTCAGACCAGTGTAGCTTCACAAAATTACCACACACACTCCATTTTCTGTTCTTTTACAAGCATGCTAGTACACAGATTACTATGGCTACAATTCGACCCACTTGGTACTAGTTTATTCACATGAGGTGTAGCCATGCCCTTCTAGAAGGAGGCCATCCAATCCAATGGCAGCAACTAGGCAACCACACTGTTCAAGCCTTGACCAAACTGAGTGGAAGACTGAAGTAAATATCTACCTGGAGAGATAGAGAGAGAGGACTAGTAGTATAATAACAACCTAGTAAAAGCAAAAGGAGTTCATCTCCATCGAAGTAGTAGTCATCAGTTCTTGGCTCTCTAGCAAAGTCTGAGGCCTCAAAAAAAACACCACACCTCTCCTTGCTTCAACAAAACACTAACACACCAGCACAACATGGGGACATGATCATCAATGGAGAAGAGCAAGGGATGAGAAAAATATGGGAGCCTGCCAGGGGAGGAAATCAAGTAGCCACGATCTGCAGGAAGGAGGGGTTATGTGGGATAATCAAAGTACAAGAGTTGCTAAAGTAAACAATATCAAGGTGAAGTCCACTCATCTAGCTTAAACATTTTGTTTCAGTGCCATAGAGATAGATATCTTGGTTGTTTTGCACATCAAACAAATACTAGGTCATATGTTCAGGCTTCAAAAAAAAAGATGAGCTAGCTGTTACTAGGACAAGAACTAGTACTCCTTTTAGCACAAGTGCACATATGATTTTACATACTACTGTAGAACTAGTAAAGTACCTTGATCAAAAAAAATGAGACACGGGCTATATACACATACACTTATGTTATTTATTTTGATGAAAACCAATATTATATAGACATTATAATTAATACAGGAAGCAAGTTGAAACATTGAAGGACATCCGAAGTATACAAAAGGATGTGGTGATGACATTTTAAAGGACAGGCAAGTCATGTAGATGATATATCGACCTTTTTTTAAAAAAACAAAACTATTTCCAAAATACTTGCATCAAAAACTACTTTCTAAATTAAATTGGAGAACATGATGAGTATGATAAATAGTGGATGATAATTGACTATTCGGTGTAGAGGAATGTGATGATGATTTTGGGTGGGTCGAGCTCTCTACATCGACTATGAACTTATAGGGACCAAACCCTTCTCACTCATTATGTGGGCCGTATAAAACCGTGTCGACAAGTGAACTCGTTTGGGACGAGCCGAGTCCGGTACCCATGGATGTTGTTATATACTCCCTATGGTAAGTGAGGAGAGGTTTGGGGTGATGAAACCCCCATTCAGCTGTCGATGAAGTACAACCAGGCGCATATATTAGCGCACGTGGGTAGATGTGGATGTATATAATATACGGAAGTGGGAAAAGTCCGGTATCTTGACCACGAGTCGCACCAAAGGAAGTGTGATGGAAATTGGTCAAGGTAATCATGGGTAAAGCGATACAAACCTGCGCAGGGTTAAACCATAATTCGTGTCATGTCTCGTGGTATCGAGGCTACGGGAGCCTATAGGACACTAGTAGAGAAAGGGCCTTTAGTCCCGGCTAAAATGGGCTTTTAGTCCCGGGTATGCCAACCGGGACTAAGAATTCGGGACTAAAGGTCCCGGCCTTTAGTCCCGGGTGCATTCAACCGGGGCTAAAGGTCCACAGAGGAAAAATAAATATGTGCTGTGTGAGATTCGAACTCAGCACATCTCGCCTCAGACACGCTTACCAACTGAGCTACGCAACTCACGTGATGTAGTTCTGGACGTTTTCCTTTTGAATCCACTCGGGAAGGACCTTTAGCCCCGGTTGGTAACACCAACCGGGGCTAAAAGGACCTTTAGTCCCGGTTGGTAACACCAACCGGGGCTAAAGGTTCACCCTTTAGCCCCGGTTGGTATTACCAACCGGGACTAAAGGTCCAGCACCTTTAGTCCGGGTTGATAATACCAACCGGGGCTAAAGATTCACCTTTAGCCCCGGTTGGTAACACCAACCGGGATTAAAGATCTTTAGCCCCGGACGCAATTTTTGTTCGAGACTATAGCTCAATTGATAGATCGTCCAAAGGCCTGTTCTCTAGTAGTGGGAGGCTCTGTCTCACTATATGGGTGATAATATATTTCTTAACTGTTTTCAAAATAACAATTTTTTATAATAATTTATGGATAAGATTGATTATGACAATGGCTAGGAATGCATTTCATTGATTTATTATATGCTTGTTGAGTACCTTGTACTCACTCTTGCTATAACCCTCCCCCTTCAGATGGAAAGATACAACTTATGGTGATGTAATATGTCAGGAACACAACCTAAAGGAGTCACAGGAGAAATACAGCATGCAGAAAATCTCTAGTTGTCACACCCGATTTTAAAAACAAAACCAGGTTCACCATATGTGTACCCAGGAAGTCCACACATACAACAACAGAATAAAGAATATCAGAAACAACGTTATATATAACGTAAACATAACTATATTAACACTTACATCTAATCGGAGTATAGCAGAACGATTACCAATCTTCTCTTCAGGCTTCATTCTTCACAGGGACAGCTGACTGGGGTACATACGCCTAGCACTCCATAGTAACTTAAAACATGTTCCATCTTCTGAGCAACTTCTACTAATGACTGGAGGTGTTGGGAAAATAGCAAGAGTGAGCACATATCGTACTCAGCAAATATAACATGGGGTTCATGAAGCTCAAAAGGCTGACACTGGTTAACTGCGATCAGCTTTTAGTTGTCAAAATTTTAGCATTTGGTAAACGTATCTTATGCTTATCCCAAATAAACCACATGATCACATTGATTCCATCATTATCATAATAAGATCCACATAACTATTATTAAACATTAAATAACCATTTAACTAGCTTTTCTATGAGTTTTTCGGGCCGCTCGTAACCGTGAGCACGGCTGATATACCAGTTTTACACTCTGCAGAGGTTGTACACTTTACCCGATGAGTCGTGATTCCCATATGCCAGGGTTTGCAAGGCTCACATTACACTTCCAAGGTGCACAGCAGGGTTCACTGCGCAGTCTTTCAAAGGTTCGTCTAACAAGTTAGGGTCGCTAGGTCTTAAGGCAAGAGGATGTAGAGCCCTCCTTTCCAGGTGGCACAATAACACGCAGCCTATACACACGTGGACAGAAGCCGCACTATACCCGTCTCGGCAAGAGCCTTATGCGCCCTTTCGGGTAACCACTAACAAGCTAGAAAAGGTCCTCGTACTGAGCTAAGGTCAGAGCCATATAACCCTCATGGTTGCACTATAAGTCCCAGCTTTTACTGACAGATAGACAAGTTTTAATCATCTTTGTATAAGTCATAAATCATTAACCATTAATCATAAATCATTAATTAGTGATCGGGTCATGTCGGTTTAACTTTGAGCGCTAGCAATATACTACCCAAATGCATGATATCCCGCAGGTGACATGGTAATGGATAACAAGAACTGGGTAAACCTTAATGGTAATCAAATTAGACACATGCAAAATGAATTAAGTGATTACAGTGAATAGGTATCAAGGATTGTCCCATGCTATAATTGCCTGATACACTCGATCAATTCCCACATCTTCAGTTTTGGGTCATCAACTTCTGATCTTCAGTGGGCACAACTGGTCGTCGTCTACTCACAGCAAGCATCACACATAGACAAACATACAAGCAACAACAAAAGGGAACTAAGAACAACGCAACACGAGACAAAACAACGTACTAAAAGAGAGCTCGATACTACGGTCGCGGGATCACGCACGAAACGACTGAGAGACACGTCTACTGAAGATTTTATATTATAAAAATAAGAACTGTCGGCTTGCTTTATTTTAATTTAATAAGATCATAATAAAATATTAATTCAGATTAGACAAAACATATTTTAGTTACAAAAGTCGGGTTGGACTAATCTTTATTCATAGATATTGTCATATAATTTAATCAAGTTAAACTTTATCTTAATAAAAGAAAGTAAACCTGTGAGGGCATATGAAAGGACCGAATCAGCCTAGAGGGGGGTGAATAGGTGATTTTTGACTATCTGAAACTTCACAAACTATAAGATGTAGTTAGATAGCAACCGGAGAGGCCGGTTTGTTTGGGTAGGTACTACCGGGTGTGAAACACCGGTACTACCAACACAAACAAACGGCACAACCGGAATCCTAAAAGAAACTACAAATCTGATGAAAGTAAGATATGAAGATAAAACAAGTTTCTAGCCAACTTTCCGAAGAATAATTTATGATAAAACTACTCTCACGAAACCTTGGTTGCTCCCCTTGATGTAGATCGAGCCTTCCCAACCTAAGAACAAGATAGGGATAGGAAGAACACGAAGAACACAATAACAAGAGAAGTAGAGAAAATAGCGACAACAACAACAAGCACACGGGACACAAGATTTATCCCGAGGTTCGGCCAATCCACTAAGGAGTGCCTACTTCCTCGTTGTTGAGGTGACCACAAAGGTCGGAGTCTATTTCACCTCCTCGCCTCACTCAAGCAACCACAAAGGCTACGAGAGTATCTCTACTAGAAATCTCAGGGTAATACAAACGCTTCGGGGAGCCCTCACAAGTAAATCAATACGGGCTACCACGAAGAACACCTAACCGGCTAGAGCTCAAAGAGCTCAAGAGTAAAAGACACAAAACAAGCCGGCAAGATGGAAACCAAGTGCTCAAGTCGAAGATTGATGCTTCCCACTCTCGAATCTCACTTCCCTAGCTCAAATCTTGCAAGGGAATGAATCTAGGAGCAAAGGGGGAGAGAGATGGGTGAGTCAATGCTTGGAGAGAGTTTGTCTAAAGTTAGGTCAGCAATAAGTGTAGATTCTCAGTTTAACCCCGTGAGAAGTGAAGAGGGGAGGCATTTATACTCCCTCAGTCCCGAGGCTGGTCGGTACCACCGACCAGCCATGGTCGGTACCACCGACCATGACACAACGGTCGCATACACCAGATCTGGTCAAACTGACAAGCACCGGGCCAAGGTCGGAACCACCGAGGCCGGTGGTACCGAGGTAATGACGGTACCACCGCCAGGCCAAAACAAGCTCGAACAGAGAGCAACTCAGTTAGGGACTCGGTCCCTCGGAAACTACCGCCCGAGGGTCGGTTCCTCCGAGGTCGGTGGTACCGAAGTAATGGCGGTACCACCGCCAAGTCAAAAGCTAGTCAGTCCAGAGAGCCCTGAAAAACTTTCAACCACCGAACCTGGGTCGGTGCTTCCGAGGCCGGTGGTACCGAGGTTATGGCGGTACCACCGCCAAGTCATATTCAACACAACACAGAGAGCCTCACAAAATCAAGTTACCACCGACCTCCGTCGGTACCTCCGATCCCGGTGGTACCGAGGTGATGGCGGTACCACCGCCAGGCCTTTTTCAATTCTACACAGGGAGCTCTGCAAACTAGGTAACCACCGGCCTTGCGTCGGTAGCACCGCGGGCGGTACTACCGAAGTAATGGCGGTACTACCGCCAGGTCAAAAGCAGCGCGAACAGAGAGCCTTGCAAAATTGGAAACTACCGGCCATGGATCGGTAGCACCGAGGGCGGTACTACCGAGGTAATGGCGGTACTACCGCTAGGTCAAAAACAACTCTATCCAGAGAGGGTTGCAAACCAGGTTACTACCGACCTTGCGTCGGTACCACCGCAGGCGGTAGTACCGAGGTTATGGCGGTACTACCGCCAGGTCATTTTTTGACCAACACAGAGAGGAAGTTTGAGCGCTGCGCAGAGAAGCTGTGGTCGGTACCACCGACCACCCATGGTCGGTACCACCGACCAAAGGAATTTACCCTCTACGTGTTCGTGATTGTGCGGTGTCTCTCAAGCGAACTAAGGTTAGTCGATTTGAGCACTTTTCTCCACATCTAGCCAACTTACTTTGTGACCCTCTTCATAGTCCGGCTTACCTATAACTCAAGTTTAAAATTAAAATTTTAAACTACCACTTGAGCTAGGCATCTTTATATCCAAAAATATCCTACGTGCTTTGTTCACGAGATTTCAACGTTTCAAATCTTTCAAAGGACTAACACCTGCATACATGCTTTTATAAACTGGTTAGTCCCTAATTTGATTGTCAATAATTAGCCAAAACCCACATTGGGGGCGAATGCACTTTCAAACTCCCCCTTTTTGGTAATTGATGACAACCAACTTAGGCTTACAATTAGGGATAGAAAGAATTGAAGCTTTTGAATTCCAAAATTTAGTTGAAGCTCCCCCTTAGTGTATGCTTTGGATATTAATTTCAAACCTTGATTAGAAAGCAAGGTTGCATACACAAGAACAAGATCTCCCCCTAAATTTTGCAATCCGTGGGGTGCCTAAGTGTGTGACAATATCAAATATATCAATTTGTGATGCATAAACGGTATGACATGGTGATACACATAACAATGTAATAAGAAAAGCGAATGGCTATTGAAGAAAGAAAAGAACTCAAATCACATAGCCATATCGAAAACAACAATCACCAAGACAAGAGCATCAATAACGAGGATGAACCAAGCATGAATATAACAAAGAGCATAAAAGGTTTACATCCTCAGCATATCACAAATAAAATGTAGCATACCATACTTAGTCTCAAAGATTACCCTTTCTTACAGCTATTACAACAAGATAAGCCTAACAATTTCTCCCCCTTTGGCATCAAGTACCAAAGCGGGTAGGCCAAGATAAGCAAAGAATCAATAATAGCTGCTAGAAGATCCATCATGATAAGAGCCCCCGAAGAGAGAGGAATAGGCACTCTCTCCAACGTCACCACCAGGGAAGGATGAAGGAGCCGAAGAATCAGGTGGAGGTGTAGAGTCGCGAGGACCACCACTCCCAGCTGGATCGGCGTCGGGGCCAGCAAAGCCCATGTACGAGCCTCCACCCCCTCCTTGATACGATGTGGACCCGCCAGCAAAGGACGTGCCCATACCATAGTCAGGGAAGAAGGAATGAGGCTGGTACTGAGGTGGTGGCGGAGGATAGAACTGATGAGGCGGATACAGCATGGAGCTGTACAAACCCGCCTCACCACCACCTGGAAACTGGGGCTGCTGCTGAGCCTGCTGCTGGGGCTGCTGCTGGGGAAGACCATCATCATCATCATCATCATCATCATCATCACGCCGGGCCTGAGCATCGTACTCAGCAAACGGATCTGGATGAGGTCGGACCGGAGAGCGCGGAGGAAGACCGAGATGCTGACGCACCTCCTGCTGATGTCGCTCGTCACGATCGGCCCGATAGCACATCCACTCAAAGATCTTTCCAAGGGCGGAGCGAAGACCGCCACCCCTACGCCTCTCACGACGCGGAGGAGGAGCGGTAGCATGGGGAACATCTCCACCCGGCTGAGCCTCGCCAGGCGCTGCTGCATCTGCTGGGACCTCACCACCTTCATCAACTTTTTCTTTGTCCTTGGAAGGAGCCGAGGTGAACTTGCGAACACTATACTCCTTCATGGTGCGATCATACTCGAAGGTGGCGCCAACCACATGCTCAATGATATGCATAAGATATGGAGCATATGGCAAGGCCTTGTGAGGATCATTGTAAACATCGGAGATTTTCTGCCACAGAAAGTGAGAGATGCTAAACCGTCCATCTGGCAGAGCAAAGCGGACGAGGACCTTGGCAGCATCATCTCTCAAGTTGTCCTGGTCACCAACTTTAGGATCCAGAGTTAGGCGCATCAGGTTGTTGAGCACATAGTAGGCAGGCTTCAGGCCTTGGACCTTGAAGGTTGCCTCGGCACCATCCATGTAGACACCTGAGTTCTGCAGCTGCTCGGTGTACATGCCCCCACCATACATCTCTGACAAGCGTGGGGCATCCCTGTCGACATGGTCGAAACCCAACAACCGGGCGAAAGTGACAAAATTGCACCGGTAGTGGACCCCTTGGGTCATCCAATGCAGCACGCGAGCTTCCCTATCAATGAACAAGGTGGCCCAAAACTGACAGAGAATCTCCTGATTGTAGCTGCGCTCACCAGATATCAACCCCAAGATCCTCCACTCCTCAAGCCTCTGCACCAAAGACTGAATCTCATCGGAGTCCTTGTCTGTCAAGGAGCGGATAACTAACCGCTTGTGCTCAAAAAGAGGGGGATAGCCCTTAGCACAGAAACCCTTCCAGAGGACTGTCACGTAGTAGTCCTGCTGAAATCTTGACCAGAACCTCTGATCAACTGAAGCATCTCTGATAAGCAGATAGGGGTTCTCCTCACGCTGCCTTCTCATCAAGCTACCACGCTTTCTATTGGAGTAATCCATGGGATTTCCAAGAAGAGCGGAAGGGACAGCGGACATGACAGCTTCGGCTTCAGGGTGCATGTCAAAAGCCCGGTTGATTAGCATCAACCCTGAAGTCCGAGGGGATGCCGGTCCAACTTGAGGATCGAAGGAACGACCCTCACGATCGAGACCAGCTGAGGGCACTCCTGCCACAATGACGCTGTGCAGGCGACCCGCCGGACCAGCGACAGGGGGCGGAGAAGGCTGAGGAGGAGGAGGAGCATGCCCACTGCCACGGGCATGACCGCTCCCGCTCGCCCTTGCGCTATCCACGCTGCGACGACCCGTAAGGCCCGCGGACGAGCGTCCACGGACCTGACGAGAGGAGTCATCCATACTCCCAGACCGACCACGGCGCCCGGGATTGCGACGCGGCGGCTCCCCTTGCGCATGACCACCTTGCTCCAAGGCGGCATAATCCTCATCATCATCACTAGGGGAGCGAGCACGAGAGGGCCTCCGGCTCATCTAGACAAAGATAGCATAGACCAACATGAGACAAAGATGATGGAACGATTACTTCAACGGATGTAGCAAATAAGACGATCGAAATCGGGAAGGAGAACGGCTCGCTGCGCGCGGGCGGTACTACCGACCCCTAGGGGCGGTACTACCGACCGCACGGCAGCGTGCGGTTTCCTTCAATCCAATCTACCAAATCGCTATGAACTTGTGAACCAAACATCCTAGAAGCATCTTCATACTAGATAGAACAATCCTACCAAAGGAATCGACCTAAAACAAAGTACATTGAGAGATCGGGCATGAACACCCTAGTACCTTGCTACTCGAAAAGAGGTCGAAATCCAATGAAGGAGGAAACTTCGGGCTTCAAGAACACCACCAAGACGATCTCCACGCTCCAAAGCAACTTTCCACCGGAGGGATTTGGATTTGGATGGAGGAGGAAAAAGATCGGGAGAGGAGAGTGCGATGGCGGCGCACGGGGAGAAGGCACGAGCAACCGGTGGCTGCAAGGAGGCAAGGGGCGGCGGTCAAGAGAAGTTTGACTAGGGTTGAAACGGATTCACCGCGCCCCTTATATACCCAGGTCAAACCTGGTCGGTGGAACCGCCCAAAGGGGTCGGTACTACCGCCGTCGGTAGTACCGACACAATGGCGGTACCACCGACAGGCCGAAAAACAGAGGGACCAGAGAGGGTTTTCAGGAGGACTTTGTGTGGTATACTACACACACTTCAAATATGTCCAGATTTCATAGAATCAATACATAGCTATGGACACAAGTGAAGCATGCAAAATAGATTTTGAAATCACATACAATATTTGTTAAAAGCATTTGTTTAGGTTTCTAGGTGAAAACAAATATGTGCAAGACATCAAGCCACGTTACGAGAATCAATGATATTTAGTTCACTCCTCAAAGCACAAAATCTTGACTCATCTAAAGGCTTTGTGAAGATATCGGCTAGTTGTTTTTCGGTGCTCACATGGCGTATTGCGATATCTCCTTTGGTTTCATGGTCTCTCAAGAAATGGTGTCGGATGTCTATGTGTTTTGTGCGAGAGTGGTTTACGGGATTGTTTGCTAGTTTGATAGCACTCTCATTGTCACACAAAAGTGGAATTTTGGTTTGCTCACATCCGAAGTCCTTTAGTGTTTGCTTCATCCAAAGTAGTTGAGCACAGCAAGCGCCGGCCGCCACATACTCGGCTTCGGCAGTGGATAGGGCAACACTATTTTGTTTCTTAGAACTCCATGACACCAAAGACCTCCCAATAAATTGGCAAGTCCCGGTAGTGCTCTTTCGGTCTACCTTGCAACCGGCATAGTCCGAATCGGAATAGCCAAGTAGATCGAAAGTGGAGCCCTTGGGATACCACAAGCCAAGATTCGGAGTGTGCACTAAGTATCGAAAAATTCTCTTAACGGCCATAATATGACATTCTTTCGGATTAGCTTGAAACCTTGCACACATGCACACACTAAGCATAATATCGGGCCTAGATGCACAAAGGTAAAGTAATGAACCGATCATGGAGCGATATACCTTTTGGTCTACTGACTTACCATCCACATTTAGATCAAGATGTCCATTGGTAGGCATAGGGGTCTTGATGGGTTTGGCCTTGTCCATCTCAAACTTCTTTAGCATGTCTCTTGTATACTTGGTTTGACTGATGAACGTGCCATCCTTGAGTTGCTTGATTTGGAATCCAAGAAAGTACTTCAATTCACCCATCATGGACATCTCGAACCTTTTGGTCATGATCCTACTAAATTCCTCACAAAAGACAACATTAGTACTACCAAATATTATGTCATCGACATATATTTGGCACACAAAGATATCATTATCAACTTTGCGAGTAAATAAAGTAGCATCGGCCCTTCCTATCTCAAAACCCTTTTTGAGTAGGAAGTCCTTAAGACAGTCATACCAAGCTCTAGGAGCTTGTTTAAGCCCATAGAGCGCCTTGTCGAGCTTGTAGACGTGGTTGGGAAACTTTGGGTCCTCGAAGCCCGGTGGTTGCTCCACATAGACCAATTCAGAGAGGGGGCCGTTGAGGAATGCACTTTTCACGTCCATTTGATATAGCTTGAAATCATGGTGAGTAGCAAAGGCAAGTAATATACGAATTGACTCGAGCCTAGCTACAGGTGCATAGGTTTCCCCAAAATCCAAACCTTCGATTTGAGTGAAACCTTGAGCCACCAACCGTGCTTTGTTCCTTGTCACCACGCCATGCTCGTCTTGCTTGTTGCGGAAAACCCATTTGGTTCCTATCACATTTTGCTTGGGCCTTTCCACCAAGGACCAGACTTCATTTCTGGTGAAGTTGTTCAGCTCTTCTTGCATAGCCATCACCCAGTCCGGATCGTCAAGTGCTTCTTCCACCCTAAGAGGTTCCAAAGAGGAGACAAACAAGTAATGTTCACAAAAATTTGCTAAACGAGAACGTGTCGTTACCCCACGCCGTATGCTCCCCAATATGTTGTCAACGGGATGATCCCGTTGAACTGTATGATGAACTCTTGGGTGTGGTACAGATGATCTTCGTTGGATGGGTCCATCTTCATCATCTTCATCATATGCATTGATGTCCCCATCTTCTTGTCGGACTTCATGTTGAGTTCGTGTTTGATCATCAATTTGGTGTATCACTTGAACATCATCCACACTACCACCATTCGGAGTTGCGGAAGCTTCATCATGCGCATTTGGATGCACATGATGGATATGAGAATCTTGTGGAGTGTGTGATGGTTCATCTTCGTCATCTTGTACTTCAACGGGCCTTACATCACCGGTTGCAAGCTTCTTGATAGCTTCGGATGGAGGCTCGTCATTACCTACAAGCTCATCATTGACTTGCTCCTTTTGAGAGCCGTCGGATTCATCAAAAGTCACGTCTACCGTTAACTCAATAGTGCCGGTGGCATTATTGAATACACGGTAGCCATGTTCGTTAGTACCATAACCAAGTAGAAAGCCTTCATGTACCTTAGGTGCAAACTTTGAACTTTTGGCCCTTTTGTTAAGTATGAAACACTTGCAGCCAAAAACTCGAAAGTAATGCACCTTTGGTTTGTTACCAGTTAGAAGCTCATATGGCGTCTTCCCTCTTAGCTTGTGAAGGTACAGGCGGTTGATTGCATGACACGCTGTGTTCATTGCCTCCGCCCAAAATCCATGGGAAGTCTTGTACTCATCCAACATAGATCTTGCAGCTTCAACAAGAGTTCTATTCTTCCTTTCCACAACCCCATTTTGTTGTGGGGTATATGGAACGGAGAACTCATGCTTGATCCCTTCTTCATCAAGATACTCTTCTATGTTGGTGTTCCTAAACTCGGTCCCGTTGTCGCTTCTCACTTTCTTGATTTTGATGTCGAACTCATTTTGTGCTCTTCTAGCAAACTTCTTGAAGATACCTTGTGTTTCGCTTTTGTCTGCTAAAAAGAACACCCAAGTGAAACGAGAATAGTCATCAACAATAACAAAACCGTATTTGTTACCGCCGATGCTTTGATAAGCAACGGGTCCGATGAGATCCATATGCAATAGCTCCAATGGTCTTGAGGTCGACACAATATTCTTGATTGGATGTTTTGCTCCTACTTGCTTTCCGGCTTGGCACGCACTGCAAATCCTATCTTTCTCAAAAGAAACATTGGTTAGTCCAAGGATGTGCCCTTCTCTTTGAAGTAGGGCCAAATTCCTCATCCCAACATGAGCTAGTCGGCGATGCCAAAGCCAACCCATGCTAGATTTTGCCATTAGACATGTTGTAGGCTCTACCTTACTAGTTGAGAAGTCAACTAAGTAAAGTTTTCCCTTCAACACGCCTTTAAATGCAATAGAGGAATCCCTTCTTCTAGAGACGGTCACACCCTTATCCGTAAAGAGACAATCGTAACCCATTTCACAAAGTTGAGAAACGGATAACAAATTGTAACTCAACGAATGCACAAGTAATACATTAGATATGGAATTGTCAGTTGAGATAGCAATTTTACCCAAACCAAGCACTTCTCCTTTACCATTGTCACCAAACACAATGTTGTTGCATGAGTCGTTGCTTGGTTGAAATGAGGAGAACATATCTTTTGCCCCGGTCATATGATTGGTGCATCCACTATCCAACACCCAACTTGATCCACCGGAGGCATATTCCTACAAAACAAGTTTATGTTCTAGATTTAGGTACCCAAACGAGATTGGGTCCTTGGGGGTTAGTCACATAAGCTTTTGGTACCCAAACATTTCTCATAATTTCCCTCTTCTTGAGGGCACCAACATACTTGACAACTATTTTGCCATCATCACCCCAACAACACAAATAATCACATGTATAGCTTCTTGATATGGGCTTTTGTTGCTTGAGGGCCTCCACTTGCTTCTCCTTGTTGATCTTACCATTAGCAAGTGGAGCCTTTGGATTGGCAACCTTGTTGGCCTTGTTCATTAGGTCAAAGAGAGGAACCCCTTTGTTAAAGTTAACAAAAGGTACCCCATTGACCATCTTTCTACCGTTGGCCTTACCACCATACCTATTGTACCCAATTCCATCCTTGATGGATGGGTGCCTTGCGGTCTTGAGGATATCTTTTGGTTGTTGCACCTTACACTTGCAACCATTCCTCAAGATCATGTTCAACCTATGAATTTCTTTGTCTTTCTTTTCTAGCTCAACAAGGTTAGTTGCACAAGCATTTATATCATGTTTATAGCATCTTTTGCAACCATTACTAGTTGAGGCATTAGAGCCATCGGAATCCTTAGAAGAGGTTGAAGAGGTGCTATTCCAAAGAATGTTGTAGCTTAGTTCAAGAGTTTGATATTTATTTTGAGAGCTTGTGAGGCTCTCTTGAACCATGCTAACCTCATTCTTTAGGCTTGCAATTGAGTCATTGCTCATGGAACACTCCTTAGCCAACTTCTTGTTGGAGTCATTGGTTAAGGATAGTTCCACGGTCAATTTCTCAACCTTCAACTTCTCCTCGGCAAGAGAGGCTTCCAATGCACGGTTCTTTTCTCTCTCTTGAGAGATCAAGTCCCCTTGCATTGCAAGACTCTCATTCCGACTCTCTAATTTAGTGAGCAATTTTATGATTTTAGCTCCACCTTTCTTTCCAAACTTTCTAATTAAGCTAAGCTCAAATTCATCCATATCATCATCACTACATTCATCACTAGAACAAGTAGGAGAGTGAGGTGATACCTTCTCATTCTTAGCCATGAAGCAAGAATGAGTGAAGTCATCCTCGTCGTCAGAGAGGTTCTCGAACAGGCGTGACGAAGTTGTCGATGTAGCCATGTTGGAGAAGAGACTTGGAGAAGAGGTCTTGTGTATGGCGATGTTGGCCGCTCCCTTCTCCTTCTCCTTGCTCTTGCTCTTCTCTTCATCACTTGAGTCATCTTCCGAGAACCACTCCTCACCAAGATGAGCTTCACCACCTCTTCTTCTTCTATGCTTCTTGTCATCACTCTTGCTATACTTGTTCTTGTTCTTCTTTTGTGGACAATCGGCAATGAAATGATCATCCGCTCCACATTCATAGCAATTTCTCTTCTTTGACTTCTTGAAGTAACCACCTTTGCCCTTCTTGTGCATCTTCTTTCTCATGAATCTTCTAAAGTTCTTCACAATAAGGGCCAACTCATCATCGGAGTCTTCACTTCCTTCGCTTGAAGAGTCATCTCGGGCCTTGCTTCCTTCTTCTTGATTAGCCTTGAGTGCTACCACCTTTTTGTGGCTTGCCTCTTGTTCTTCTATATCTTCATCATCCAAGACTTCATGATGCTTTATCTTGGCAAGCATCTCATGAGGTCCCATGCTCTCATAGTTAGGTCTCTCCATGATGATTGATGCAAGGTTCTTGTTCCTCTTTCTATATGCTCTTAACAGCTTTCTTCCAGCTGAGTAGTCATCCCACTTTGTGTCTCCGAGTGCTCTAATCTGATTTACCAACGTCATGAATCTGTCAAACATTTGTTGAGTGGTCTCATTTTTCTTGATTGCAAAGTTCTCAATCTTTCCATGAAGAAGCTCTATGTTGCACTTTCTCACACTCGCATCACCCTCATACGATATCCTGAGTGTATCCCAAATCTTCTTGGCATTCTCCATTCCATGTACCTTGTTGCTTTCTTCAGGCTTTAGGCATGATAGAATCAATGATGCGGCTTGAACATTTTGTTGAAACTCAAACACATCATTGTCGGTGAACTCTTGACCTTCAACATGACTTGGTCCATTTTCAACAATCTCCCAAACTCTTGCAGCAAGAAGGTGTAGCTTCATCTTGTGTGCCCAATCATTGTAGTTGATTCCATCAAAGGCAGGTGGCTTGCCTAGATTGACGCTAGGCAATTGTATGACCTTGCCCATATGGCTATAGTCATATGGCACTCTAGTGAACTCGGTGTCTTTCTTGCCTTTCTCTTCATCTTCCTTCTTCTTGTCATCCTTGGGCGGCTGATTTCCACTGCTTCCGGATGCTTCGGCTTTGCTTTCCAAAGCTCGCCTCAAACTCTCCATCTCATCTTTCATTCTCTTCATCTCATCTTCATGCTTCTTTGCTTGATCTTGAATTATCTGAGCAGTAACCTTCTTGACAATCTCATCAAGCTGTTCTTGACTTATGGTAGACATGATTCTCCCTTACGCGGTGAAGCGCTAACACAAGGGTTAGGCTCCGATACCAATTGAAAGGACCGAATCAGCCTAGAGGGGGGTGAATAGGTGATTTTTGACTATCTGAAACTTCACAAACTATAAGATGTAGTTAGATAGCAACCGGAGAGGCCGGTTTGTTTGGGTAGGTACTACCGGGTGTGAAACACCGGTACTACCAACACAAACAAACGGCACAACCGGAATCCTAAAAGAAACTACAAATCTGATGAAAGTAAGATATGAAGATAAAACAAGTTTCTAGCCAACTTTCCGAAGAATAATTTATGATAAAACTACTCTCACGAAACCTTGGTTGCTCCCCTTGATGTAGATCGAGCCTTCCCAACCTAAGAACAAGATAGGGATAGGAAGAACACGAAGAACACAATAACAAGAGAAGTAGAGAAAATAGCGACAACAACAACAAGCACACGGGACACAAGATTTATCCCGAGGTTCGGCCAATCCACTAAGGAGTGCCTACTTCCTCGTTGTTGAGGTGACCACAAAGGTCGGAGTCTATTTCACCTCCTCGCCTCACTCAAGCAACCACAAAGGCTACGAGAGTATCTCTACTAGAAATCTCAGGGTAATACAAACGCTTCGGGGAGCCCTCACAAGTAAATCAATACGGGCTACCACGAAGAACACCTAACCGGCTAGAGCTCAAAGAGCTCAAGAGTAAAAGACACAAAACAAGCCGGCAAGATGGAAACCAAGTGCTCAAGTCGAAGATTGATGCTTCCCACTCTCGAATCTCACTTCCCTAGCTCAAATCTTGCAAGGGAATGAATCTAGGAGCAAAGGGGGAGAGAGATGGGTGAGTCAATGCTTGGAGAGAGTTTGTCTAAAGTTAGGTCAGCAATAAGTGTAGATTCTCAGTTCAACCCCGTGAGAAGTGAAGAGGGGAGGCATTTATACTCCCTCAGTCCCGAGGCTGGTCGGTACCACCGACCAGCCATGGTCGGTACCACCGACCATGACACAACGGTCGCATACACCAGATCTGGTCAAACTGACAAGCACCGGGCCAAGGTCGGAACCACCGAGGCCGGTGGTACCGAGGTAATGACGGTACCACCGCCAGGCCAAAACAAGCTCGAACAGAGAGCAACTCAGTTAGGGACTCGGTCCCTCGGAAACTACCGCCCGAGGGTCGGTTCCTCCGAGGTCGGTGGTACCGAAGTAATGGCGGTACCACCGCCAAGTCAAAAGCTAGTCAGTCCAGAGAGCCCTGAAAAACTTTCAACCACCGAACCTGGGTCGGTGCTTCCGAGGCCGGTGGTACCGAGGTTATGGCGGTACCACCGCCAAGTCATATTCAACACAACACAGAGAGCCTCACAAAATCAAGTTACCACCGACCTCCGTCGGTACCTCCGATCCCGGTGGTACCGAGGTGATGGCGGTACCACCGCCAGGCCTTTTTCAATTCTACACAGGGAGCTCTGCAAACTAGGTAACCACCGGCCTTGCGTCGGTAGCACCGCGGGCGGTACTACCGAAGTAATGGCGGTACTACCGCCAGGTCAAAAGCAGCGCGAACAGAGAGCCTTGCAAAATTGGAAACTACCGGCCATGGATCGGTAGCACCGAGGGCGGTACTACCGAGGTAATGGCGGTACTACCGCTAGGTCAAAAACAACTCTATCCAGAGAGGGTTGCAAACCAGGTTACTACCGACCTTGCGTCGGTACCACCGCAGGCGGTAGTACCGAGGTTATGGCGGTACTACCGCCAGGTCATTTTTTGACCAACACAGAGAGGAAGTTTGAGCGCTGCGCAGAGAAGCTGTGGTCGGTACCACCGACCACCCATGGTCGGTACCACCGACCAAAGGAATTTACCCTCTACGTGTTCGTGATTGTGCGGTGTCTCTCAAGCGAACTAAGGTTAGTCGATTTGAGCACTTTTCTCCACATCTAGCCAACTTACTTTGTGACCCTCTTCATAGTCCGGCTTACCTATAACTCAAGTTTAAAATTAAAATTTTAAACTACCACTTGAGCTAGGCATCTTTATATCCAAAAATATCCTACGTGCTTTGTTCACGAGATTTCAACGTTTCAAATCTTTCAAAGGACTAACACCTGCATACATGCTTTTATAAACTGGTTAGTCCCTAATTTGATTGTCAATAATTAGCCAAAACCCACATTGGGGGCGAATGCACTTTCAGCATATGAACGTAATTTATATGATAACGGTTAGCCTAATCAAATTATAAATTAAAAACATATTTATGTTAGTAACTAATCATATTAACATTTGTGTATAAAATATCGAAGTATCAAACCTATATTGATTTTAATTATAAATCGATTGTAGGTTTATTAATCAATTTAATATTTAACTATATATGAAAAATCATGTGACATGAAAAATGTTAACGTCGCTGCGTAGGGAGCATCGACACGAAACTAACGTAACTAAAACGAACTAAAACGGAGATTAGATGATTAAACGATGGAAATTAACACTGAGTGACAAACTCGTAATTAGCTTATCTTGTACCTTGGTTCATCTGCTTCCACACGAACGTGACCAGAGTCTTGAACGAAGGGTGTTGCTGCCGCTCGCTCCTGGAGGGAAGGGCTAGGGACAGCCCGCTCGCTCCTGGAGGGAAGGGCTAGGGACAGCCGGGCCAGACTGGCCAACGGCAGCACACGGCCGCGTGCAGGGCGCTGGACGGCAGCCAAGGGCAGGTCCGCGCCATGGCCACGGCCTCCTGCACAGACCAGGCCGGAGGAGTCAGGTCACTGCCGGTGATCTGCTGCTTGCGTGAGCAGCGCACACGCCAGGGCAACGAGGTGCTGGGTCAGGTACGGGGCCGCAGCGAGCGGCGGAGAGGGCACGCGGCCACAGACCACGGCGGATGGATAACACGAACACTGTAATGGTGGACATGGCCGGAGAAAAGAGAGGAAAAGTTAGCGAACAATTAAGCGGTGATGGATTTGTACAAAGCAGGACATGATGGTGTAGAGATTGACGAGAGGTCCCTCGTGGTGGTCTCGGAATTCACCGGGGACGTCAGAGATGGCCGAAAACGCTCGCCGGAAGTTCGCCAGAGTTTAATGGATGCAAAATTTCGGCTTCAGATCATGGGAGTGGCGGCTGCAAAAACAAGTTGTACTTTTGAAATCCTCGCGACGAGACGAACGTCGGCATGTATATATAGGTAGGGTTTGGATATGATGAAAAAAACGGGATATTTTAATAATTTCGGGATTAATTAATTCCGGGATTAAAATAATTCCAGAAAAGTCCAGAATTGTTATTTAAGCCACGAAAAGTACTCCGATGGCTCCGACAATTCTAGGAAAATTCTCAGAGTCACTTTGAAGTATAATGAACCCAAATAAAGTATTTAGATCTCATGAAAAGATATTTTGAAGCATCTAAAAATTAGATTATGCTCGCTGAAATATTGGAAACTCTTCCGGAAAAAGCCATAAAATTTCCCAAGAAGTTTATAGCGATATGATAAAGGATGATAGACTCAAATAAGTGATTTGAGGCACAAGAAAAAGAATTTCGAAAAAGTCCAACAAAAGGATAGAGATGGAAACGATAAATTTGATTTTGGGAAAAAGACAGAAACGGACCGGATATAGATAGACAACCTACCAACGTGTTTTGAAACTCTACCGACTCACAACAGAAGGTAAAACAACAACCAACCATTACATCAAACATAACCCATCAAATTAGTTTAGCAAAATTTTAAAAACTCTTGATTTACTATAACTAAAGTGACACAAGCTCCGGCTAAACTTGATCAATTTTATAAAAATATTAAAATTATTTATTTTATTTATGTTTTCTACTCACAACCCAAAATTAAAAATTTTGGGGTGTGACACTAGTATATCGTGAAGGGTTGTTAATAATTTTGTTTTAGGTAATGTTTATTAGCTATCTTTTTTAATAAATGTAACGAATTTTGTAAAGTCCTAACTATCGTTCTGTTGCATCACTTTGATCAGGGTCGTTACCCTGAGAAGGCATTGCCTTGTCGAGTAATAATCCCTAAGCCGGGATTTTTACCTCGGTAGTGAAAATGCGGGGTGTTACAGTCTTTTTATTCTAGCATTGTTTTTTGAGCAATTTCTTTTATTGTAAACGGAGCCGTCTCAACTAAGGTCTGCCGAATTCACAAAAAAAAAAACTAAGGTCTGCCGAGCCCACGAAGCTGTCGTCAGTGCAAAAAAAGGCCGAGCAAGCCACGCGCCCAAAACAGACCATCACAGGACGTACAGGTAGTCTCTACGGGCAAAGATTCTACCGCAGATAAAGTGTCTTATTATATCTACTCCCTCCGTCCCAAATTATAAAACATTTCAAGAATCTTGGAGAGTAAAAGTTTTTTAACTTTGACCAAATTTATATAATAAGATAATAATATTTATGATATCAACTAAGTATAAGTATAATTAGATTATTCATTAGTTATTTTTTTTATAATATACATATTTAATGTTATAAATTTTTACGTTGTTCTCTATAATTTTGGTTAAAGTTGAGATTGTTGGAATGCCTTTATAGTTTAAGATGGAGGGAGTACATGCTGTCTCATTGCCTCTCCCTGGACCCTGGTTCATACAAGCAGCCTCTCACTAGCATGAGCATACCGTTAGACATCCGCCGCCGATGAGCTCCTGCTGGGCCCCCTAATGTGGTATTCTCAAGCCCAAGCCCAAATGCCGAACAGCGCGCGTCGCGGCGGGAAAAGCAGGTTCTTTTCCCGCCAAAGCGCCCCAAATTTCCTTACTCCCGCGGCCCTTTGCTCTCCCACACTTCATCCCCACAAGAACCGCCGCTCGCCTCCGGTCCGCACGCCCTGTAGGTCTCCGACGACGCCACCGCACCGTCCCCAGACGCCGAGCCCGGCCGGACGAGGATCCTGCTTCCGGCTCCAGACCCACTGACCGCGCAGCCCCCGGCGCCGCATGGAGATCGTGCGCTCCCACCGGCAGGTCGCCGCCGCAGCTGCCGCAGCCGGCGGAGGCGGTGCGGGGGCCCTGCCGATCTACAAGGCGGCGCCGCAGCTCGAGGTGCGGCTGGAGGAGTTCGAGCTCTTCGCTATCGACCGCCTCCGAGGTGCGGCCTCTTCCTAGTAGCGAGAAAAATGCTTCCACCTGGCTTCCTTTCGTTACTTCCTCTGATCTCGCTAACGGTTGGCGTGCGACGCATTTCGTTGCGCTGTGATGAGCAGTTCTCAAGGGGATTTCAGATGGACTCTCGCGGGGGAAGAGGCCGGAGGAGATGGAGAAACTGGTGAGCGATTTTGGTCTTTGCTGTTCATGATCTTGGGTGGAAATTGTAGGAGGGAACTATATTTGAGCATATTTCTGGCGAACATTATGATTTTGCCAGCAGGAATAGGCGAAAAATTGCAGCCTTGTGTATGTGTAGGATCGACCTCTTTCTCTTAGTTGGATTTCGCTAGAGAATACGAGGAGTCGCTAACTTAGGCCCTTTTGGATATCCGAAATTCCAATTTATTTTGACTATCCTTCATGCTTATGGGCTTAGATATGGTCTAATTTTTGTAGCTAGAACTGTTCCTTTCTCCTCACAATCATATTGAAGTAATATAACATGGAAAGTTTTGGGACCCTAGTTAGGTACTTAGCATCACACTCTGGCATTGGTCTAAATTTTGTTTTAAATAGAAATGCCTTAATCTGTTCTGCACTTCAGGTCAGTGAATTGTGGAAGACACGCATGAGGCACCAGGATCCAGCAGAGACTTTGAACAAGGATATAATATCGCACTTTGTGCTCCGCCTAGTCTACTGCAGAACGTAAGCTTTGTATTCGTATGTTTATATTTGCAACATATATTAACTATGGTGGTTCACTTGTGGTTCTTTTGACCAACTCAATGGAAAGCTGTATTTCATGCAACACACAGGGAAGAATTGCGAAAGTGGTTTCTCTCCATGGAGACTACACTTTTTCGGTATCGGTTTCGGCTTGAGAGTCCTGAATCACAGGTGACTTCCTATCCTTTTACCATAGAACTGACAAAGGAAAATAATATGCATTTATGCTCTAACTGTTGCTTGTTGCACATCATCTGTTTCAGAGGATGCTTATGACTGAGTTTCAACTGCCATACAAAGCACTGCCACACTCAGAGTTTGAGGTATAGACTTTGGCCTCTAATAGAACTGCTGAGGACTTTTATCTTCATGCTTCACACTGTACAATTGCAGTGTTTGGCTTTTTCCTGTTTGCTTCGCCAAGTGATTTTTGTTTTCATGTTTTAGGCTGTGAAAGACAAGTTGAGCCAAGTTGCGCGTTCAATCGGTCAATCTGCAAATGGTATGCATCATTTGATATTGCCACTATCTTTCACTCAATTTATTTCAGAATGCTGTTCCAACTGGTTGTTAGTATCAGTTACAGAATAGGACGCTTCTCTATGATTTGCATTTTTGTGCATAATGTAAGCAGTTATTGTAAGGTAGCTTTTATTTTGGCAATGTCGTTACCCTTAAGTCAGCTGGATAGCTGAAAAATTTGTAATAAAAGCAGGCTGTGTGCAATTGAAGAAGCCGGAAGTTCCTCGGTTTTCTAAAAAAAATCTAAGTGGTTAACACACTGAAACGACAGATTTACCATTGTGACTGAACTTCAGGTTAAAGGAAATGTGTTGCAATTTGCAATATATAAAACAACCATTTGAAACATTTACTGTGTTAAACCTTGTCATCAACTTTCTTCTGTTCCTTTTGCTTTCATTATCTGCTTTCATCTTCTTTTACCAGAAGCTAAACTCATTCTGTACCTTTTCATTTTTGGCAGTTGAGCATGTGTTCTTCAAGGTATGTATACTTACATGTTTTAGCTCTGTATCCCTTTTCCATTTAAATATTTTCTTCTGTGCAAAAATTAATTCCAAGTAAATCATATTGTAATCCAATTAAGGTACCTTTTGAAGAAGTTCCTGATCTTGTTGCCAGCCGCCGGGTATTTCTTTCAAAAGGCTATGCTTATGTGGCGATGAGCCAGGTTTGCTGTTAACATGAGAATAAAAATTTCAATTGTTGATTTGGTTGGTGGCCTTTATAAACATAGCTATATAATTCTGTAGGTGGTTTCGCTAGTGGTTACTCAATTCCGCTGCAATATCTCAAAGGCACTTGCTTTAACAAACAGGTACATGGTACACTAGTTTTACTTTGTTCAGTACCTATGGAACATGTTTTGTAAGCCTTCTTACTTAATTCTCTTAAGGAAATCTCTTGTAGTTTTAGATATAGTACCTATGTTATCTTTTGTTTGGAAATAATCAAATAATTTATCACATACTTGCAGAAAGATCGTGCTTTGAAAGTTTCCAGTTCTTTCTTTCTATGACATTTATGAGCATCAGTTGGCATTAAGCTCTAAACTGAGTGGACACTGGTCATATTAAGCTAAGATATGTGTAATTGTTTAATGTACAGAAAATGGACAGCAACCATTAAAGAACAAGAGAAAGACAGGTTGACTCCTGTGAGTACCAGAGTACAGCTTCCCCACCGTTCTTTCAGAACCTTTTTTATATCCTCTGTGATGCCTAATTTTATTATGACAGATTGTTGAAGCATTAAGCAATGCGTATTTTGGACCTGATTACTCTCAGGTATGCTGTTTCACCTATGCAGTTATGCTTGACTTTCCTGAGATTTAACTATGTTTTACTCTAGTGCTGTTGCCCAGCTGAATTGCTTGACTTGTTTTCACACAGCCAAAGGATGCTGTTGACATATCTCTAAAGGATATTGACCAACTGGCTAAAAGTTCTTTCCCTCTTTGTATGCGGCATATGCTAGATAAGGTGAGGTACCTTAAATGTTCCTGTACATATACATACCTTGCAACCAAGTGTCTTAGTGTTTTCATTTATTTTGCAGCTGAGAGAAAACCACCATCTGAAGCATGGGGGTAGAATGCAGTTTGGTCTTTTTCTTAAGGTAATAGTTGAATGAATTAGAGAAAAACTTTGATATATAGGAACCTAAAATTATGTCACATTAATTTACTTCTGGATTCTGGAAATTATGATCCAGGGTGCTGGACTAAAGTTGGAAGATGCTCTTGCATTTTGGAGGGTGGAATTTTCTCAGAAGGTACATATATTTTTTGACATGTACCTTGTCATGCAAACATTTAACAGAAGCACGTTACAACATCATTGCCTCTATATATTAGCAGTACACAGTCACACTGAGCTAATTTGGTCAAAGATTTGCAAATATGTAGTTTTTTTCTCAAGGAAATTTGAAAGTAAATTTTCCTGAGTTGAACATGCAAGTAATCACAATTTCTGTTCCCTCACTCATGTTGTATCTTTGGATAAGATTGGTTCTGAGCGGTTCGACAAGGAATATGCCTATACCATCAGACATAATTACGGAAAAGAAGGAAAACGGACAGTAAGTTCGTCCTCCATGTGTAACTTGAAATTGCACCAGAATTATTACTTACTCTCACACATGCTGCTCCAGGATTACACTCCATATTCATGTCAAAAGATCATTTCTGCAACACCTGGTGTAGGAGATCACCATGGATGCCCGTTTCGACATTTCGGGTACAATTCACCCTTAGTCTTCTATAGTCGAGTACTATGTGCTTATCATTTAGATAGGTGCTCTGAACTTTCTGTTAGCAGTATCAGTTTGTATTTCCGATCTTCCCTTTTTTTCACTAGATACTCCTTAACTTTGAAGTGGAAGTAAGATCACATTTGGAAACCAGAAAATCTGAATGGAGCAAGAGGCCTCCAACTTCCAGTTTTTCTGATTAAAAAAATGACACCCAGCAAAAAAAAAGCTTAATATACCAAAAAGAAGGCATAGGTAATTGTGAACGAGAAGTTAATATTTTGTTTACTCATTAAGTACCCAGGCTGAACCAAATAGTACAATACTAAACTACCAAGTAGACAATGACACATTTTGCCCTAATTCCTGTCAATATGGTTTCATCTAGTCTCATCCATACTTTTCTTTACTCGATTATGGTCACAGCAGCTTCTGGTAAAAAAAAAACTTGACCTGCTGAGGTACACAGCAGCTTCTGTTGTGATGTTACTTGGCATGTCACTTCGTGATGTTTCAAGATAAACATGATTCTACATTGCTTTGTACCTGATGTTTGCTCCATGTGTTTGCTTCATCTGCAGCGAAGAAAATTTGCGGGCAGCACTAAACCAAATGGGCGTTGGTGGGCATGCATTGGAAGAGATAATGGATAAAGTGAATAACAGGCATTACCAGGTGCTGTACTTCATTGCCATTGGCTTAACCGAGCAATATGATATCCCTGAACTGACTGCTTTATCTGGCATAATGAAATATACAGCTAGCTTGCACATTAACCTTTGAGACCACACACGGTGTCTCATGTGATTCTGGAATCAACCATCCAAATCAATATTTCAGTGAAAGCCAGAAAGTTCTGCGAGCCAAAGTAAGTGCAGTAGTTTATCATACACTTGATTTTTTTTCTCATGCTCTGCTGGTTTTATCAACATGAGTTAATGTTCCAATTTAACATGTGTGGCTCAATGCACAGAACCAAACAATGGAGAACCAATCACAGTCAGCAACCTAAATAGTATCGCTGCTGGAGAAACTATCCGTTTCAAAAAACTTACCAGGTCTTGACACCACCCAGCTTTTGCTCTACATTTTCTTTATGTTACCCACAACATGTTCATGACTTGGTGCATTTCTAATGCGCAATGATGAATAGAAGACATGCTGCACTACATTTTCTGTTTATGGCATATATGTGATTTATATCTCTGCTGAATTCTCTTTTGACTGCCAACATCTTGCGAGTGACACTGGTTAGACCGTTCAAGTCCCAGGTTCAAAGAAAGTAAGAAACCCCGGTCACCAGTCCATGTTCAAAGCCTAGCATTCTTCTTAATGCTATGTCAGGGGCATCTTTTCCCCTATCTGCTTTGTTTTAATTCCCTTCTCACTTCCAGCAGTTCTATTAGATATTTTGTTTCCCCTGTTTTATTGGAACCATGTCACATCCAGTCGACAAAATTCAGTTTCTGAATGATTGAAACTGCCCCAGAATAGTGTTTTACTTATTTTATGTGTGGTATTTTCATTTTGCCCCATCCAAGGTTGCCCTTTATTACTAAATTTGCTTGTACTAAATGCATACAGCTCTGAACTTTAAGGGGACTTTTATTAAGGGTCCATTTTCCTGTGTGGAACCCTTCAGATTCTGCCCAGAATCACAAGAAACACAGCCAAACTAGGTGCAAAACGTTGATCTCTGCCTTGGCTTCCGAATCAGCTGAGAGTAGTTTCACGGTGTTTCCGTTCTGTTTCTTTTTGCTCTCGCGCATGCTATCAATTTTATTTTTAATCCTTTTTAATGCAGCAAATTAAAACGAGTTGTATTTAATTTGTTTTTCACCTATAAAAATATATATTATTTTAAATATATTTTTATTTATGTATTTTTAAGAAGAAATTTTTTTCCTTATGAATCAGAATTCAGTATAACAGCCAAGCAGTTTCATAAAGTGATTCTAGAGAATCTGGATCCGAAACGTGTCTACAAGAATCTGGTTAAAACATTGTAATTTCTGTACATCCATTTTTTTTATCAAACATGTGATTTGGTGTAGCACACGCGAGATTCATCACCTCAATTTTCATTCATAAACTTCCAGATCTAAACTAGATACTATAATGCCACTAATAATCTTTTGGTCTAACAGCAGGTAAGCCACTGAAGCAAAATTCATCCTTGATGCCAATTATGTTATCGTAATGGGTTGTTGACCATTGGCGCTTACCTGGAATATTGTTGCTCCCTTTTCCAGCTGCTGGCTTGGCCTAAAAAGAAAACCTCCAGGCTGCTGCTAGCTGTCCTACCCTGCAAGTGATGGCACCACACTGTCACTAGAAATAGAAGTGGTACCTACTACCTAGTGCTGCGAACAGAAGGAGGTCAAGGCGTCTGTACATGTAATTCTCGAAAGAATCAAGAGTGAATATTCTAAATTTAATGTAGGATCAGCTTTGCTGTGCTGTTATGTTATTGTCAAACTCTTTGAGTAACACTGGGCCTCGCAAAAAATGACCTCTTTAAGTAAGAATTCTTTGAGTAATAACAGCATCGTAAAAGGTCATTTTGCTTCCAATCGCATCCAATCGCTTCCGCTAAATAACTCTTTTGATTGTTTTAATTGGTGGAAGGGTAATATAGTCATTGTGCAAAGTTTTGTGAAACCATCCCCATCCCGCCGCGCCCCCATCCCCCGTGGGCCGATGCCTGACGCCGCCATCCCCCTCCAACAAATCAGTCGTCTCTCCCCGCCCTGCTCTCTCCCTCTCCGAAGCCGTCGGCGCCGTCGGTTTCTCCAGCGTGCGACCTCGGCGCCACCGGCCTGCCATCGCCCACACGCATCTCAGTGATCCCGGCGCAGTGCCCTCGGCCTCAAGTCGACGGCGGCAACTAGGGCAGCGGCGTGCAGCCAGGAAGCGGCGCGACAACGAGCAATCTCCATCGACAAATCAGTCGTCCCCGCCCTGCTGTCTCCCTCTCTCAAGCCGTCGGCGCCCTGCTTTCTCCATCGCTCGACCTCGGCGCCACCGGCCCGCCCTCGCCCGCCCTCGGCCCAAGTCGACGTCGGCAACCAGGGCAGCGGCGCGACACCGAGCCAACATCGCCGGCGCGGCGCCCAGCTAGCCGGCGAGGCACCCAGGCCGCGGTTCGCCCCAGGCAGCGGTTCCCCCCAGGCAGCGGCAGATCCGGCTACCTCGTTCAACGTGAGGGACTTGAACAGGGAGAGCTCGTTCATCTCCGGCACGACAGCCGTGATCGCATCACAAAGCTTTAGATCCACAATCAAGGTGTGTTATCTTTTCGTCTCGCTCAGTGTTTTAGCATGTTGTTTTAATTAATTATTAGTTCGTACATTGATGTTGTATTAGCTGGACACTTCAAATTTCAATAATTTTAACCAAATTTATAGAAAAGTACATGAACATATATATATAAGATTACAGTAGTTCATTAAAATCTACTATAAATCATGGATTTTCTCTTGCTCGCACACTAGTTTTGGTGTATACACTTTAATCATAATCCTTTTACTGTCTTAAGGCTTTGGATGACATTTATGCATATGAGACTCTGATTGTCAATTTGTCAGTAATGGATTTTTTATAGCTGGCACATAGACACTTGAAATATCAGCCACTGAACAGCTTCAATTTCATATTTACTACTATGCCACAGAACCTTCATAGTTAGGTTCATCGAAATGAGTTTTGTTAGACATGTCGCACATTAGTTTTGTTCATATGTGGTTTCAATGGGTCTAGACCTTGTAGCATTTCCCAGATTCACACATGGATCTTGAATGCCTTCTCTTGGCAGGTTATCACATTGACATATCTTCTCCCTTTTCTGAAGAAGGTTATCCTTGATACTAAAAATTAATGGGAAGTAAGTAAATAAATCATTGTATTGATCAAGTATTGTTTGGTGCTTGCTCATAATTGGTTTAGCTGTGGTCTAGAAAAGTAGTGAATTGTCATGAATATTTTATAAATGTTGAGATTAATTACCAACTTTAAGGTATTATACCAAATATATGCCCTCCACTTGCATCTTGATATTTTGGTTGACTGCAACCATGTATTTAGAATATGAGTTGGTCATAACGGATGCAAAGAAAGCCGATGACCAATTTTATATGAGTCTGCTATATCCTTGTAGTATTACTAATCCTTACCCTGTAGGAAATGTTGGGTCTTGATTATTTGCCGGAGCACAATGAAATTGTTATGAAGCTGTTTGGTAATGAAGAAGAAGGATTTTAGTTTTATAACAGCTATGCTAAGGAGAGAGGATTTAGTGTTAGAAAAAGCTACTGTGAGTGGGATAATGGCCACAATGAAATGATCCTTCGGAAGTTTGTCTGCAGTCGTGAGGGTTTCTGCGAAGAGAAGGAGTTGAAAAGGGAGCCTAAGAAGCGGAAGCCACGCAATGTTACTCGTGTTGGATGTCGTGCTAAACTTGTGATTGCACGGGACCAGAACATAGGGCAGTGGTATGTGAAGGATTTCATCGATGGACACAACCATCCGATGGCAGATCCAAACGTTGCTTGTTTGCTGCGTTCGCATAGAAGAATCAGCGATGATCAGAAAGCTGAGATTTTGGAGATGCAGATTTCTGGGATCCGCAAACACCAAATATTGGATACTATGCAAAAGCAGTATGGTGGCTACGATAAGGTCGGATATACAATAAGGGATCTGTACAATTTCTGCCATCGCAATAAGGTGGAGACAGTTGTCACTGGTGATGCTCAAACAGTGATTAGTTACCTGCCAGAATGCAAATATAGAGATCCTGATTTCTTTTTTGAGTACAAGACTGATGGGGAAGGGCACCTGACGGGACTGCTCTGGTGTGACTGTCAATGTCGTTTGATAGCACATACAAAACGAGCCGATACAACCTGCTCCTTGTTCCTTTTGTTGGGGTCAATCACCATTGCAGCACAGTTCTTTTTGCTTGTGGAATTATTTCGCAGGAGACTATTCAGTCCTATGTGTGGCTGCTTAGGACATTCTCGGATGCTATGGCTCAGAAGTTTCCAATATCCGTGATAACTGATGGAGACCTTGCTATGCAAAGAGCAATTAGTCTGGTGTGGCCCAATTCATCGCATAGGCTATGCAGATGGCATATTGAGCAGAACATTGTGCGTAATCTGCACGATGATGGTGTCAAGGATGAGTTTAGGAATTTCCTTTATGATACTTGCTCCATAGAAGAGGTGGAGAGAAAATGGCTGCAATTTTTGGATAAGCATAATGTTACAGATCACGAGTCGTGGCTTTATCAGATGTATGAGAGGAGGCAAATCTGGTGTGCTGCATATCATGCTTCAAAGTGCTATTTAGGAATGAGTACCAATCAGCGGAGTGAGAGCCTAAACTCTAGGCTTCAGGTAAATCTAGACCGTAAAATGACACTGTTTGAGATGGTACAACACTTTGACCACTGCCTTTCACGGCTACGTCATAATGAAGTGCTTCTGGACTTTGATGCAGAGAATTCTAAACCACTGTTGCAACCAGATGCTTCAATTATTGAGCAAGAGGCTGCGAAAAAGTTCACACCTAGAGTTTTTGGCAAGGTGCAGTTCAGCATAAAAGCAGCCAACAAGTGTCGCATGATAGAGCACCTAGATGGCTATGATGTACAGACGTATATTGTTGAAAGGGTTGATAAGGGAGACAAAGAATACTTTGTCAAATGTGAGATATGTGTTGACGAAGACATTCTTAAGGGAATTTCTTGTTCTTGTCTTAAGTTACAGTCCCTTGGAACCCCCTGCTCACACATATTCTTTGTGTTGGGCTATCGTGGAGAACGCGAATTTCTAGAGTGCTGTGTTTTGAAAAGGTGGACAATGGGGGCCAAGAGTGCATTTCATGCTATAAGGAAGAGCACCATGTATGACTATTCTGATAGCCTACAGAGGTACTGTGAGCTACGTAATATCAGTCACACTGCATCGTTTGTAGCATCTCGTTCACCTGAAGCATATGAGCGGCTGAAACGAGTTCTGCATGACGAAGCTGCTATGATCCCGCCTAATGGAGGAGAGAACAGAGACAATAGGTATGGCCTTGTGCTGCCGCAAGCCCAGCATGTTGGTTCACCAGATGCCACAGATATCTTGGATCCCTTGCATGTACCTGGCAGAGGGGCCCCGAAGAAAAAGCTGAAGTCAGTTTCAAAAAATAAGAAATGTACGGTGAAATGTACCAAGTGTAAGGAAGAGGGTCACAATCGACGAACATGCTACATGAGAAAAGAGGTAGTTAAGAGTAATCTTCATGAACAACATTGTACCGGCTGTCTGCAGAGTGATGTGTAATTATGGCTAATGTTCCTCTTCATTTGTAGGATTCAAAGCTCCCTGAGGATGTGCTGGACATGTGATTTGGCAAGGATCCGCTTCTTGTTGCATAATAGGTACGCTGGTGCATAACTGGTTTAAACTGATTGTGTTGTTGTTATGCTACTCAGTAGTTGAGCATGAGGTGCTTTGTGATGATTGCCAGAGGTAGTTTTATACATTCCATGTTTCTCTGCTTCATACATATTTGAAATTTCATTATTTGGATATTGGCCAGTACATCTTTCAAATTCAATTCTTCATCGTGTTGTCATAACTGTAATTTACTATGCGTGACTATCTTTATCTTCTTGTATGGCAACATTAAGTAAAAAAATAGGTGTCGGTATTCTGCTAAAAAAAGTAATTATGCCAATTATTTCAGGCACAGACAAAAAAAAGATGAGTCTTGCCAAGTAGCTCCCTGTCTCTTGGAAAGTAACATGATGTCACTAAGCTTGATCTATCTGAGACGTTGAATGTCATCACAAACTTTGCCGACTTAAGAGCCCTGCCAAAATCAAACGGCGAACTACGAAGTTCAGATGCTGAGAAGTTAAGATGATCCAATTTCTTTTAGGTTGTTATGCCTGTTGGTTTAATTGATTGCAGCTAGCAGACGTGTTGCGTTAACTGTTGAAAGTCCAAACAAATAGAGTATTCTCACCATGTGCTTGTTTCTGAGATTCGTAATTTGTATGTTCGACTCAGGGTTCGATCTAAAAGAATTGTTCTGGTGGGAGGGAATTTTGTGGACAACCCAATTCCCCTCCACCTGATGCCTTATCGATATCCCAGCATTGGTAAACTTCCCTGTTCACATTTGGAAGTATTTGCAGGGAGATAATCAGGTATTGAGCTAAAATGCCTGGCCTGGACAAACCAACAATATGTATACATGAAGGATCACATAGGCACTGCAGCTGTATTTTTCTTCTCAAATCCTGTATTTGTTGCATCAAGAGCTCCAGAAGTAAACACAAGAAAACAAATTAGCAGCCCACTGCTGGCCTTCGAGCGGCCCACGCCTCGTCTTTTCACGGCCCACGCCTGGCCTTTGCGCGGCCCACGCCTGGCCTTTGCGCGGGCCACGTCTGGCTTTTGCGCGGCACACGTCTGCCCTTGGAGCGACCCACGGCTAGCCCACGATGATAGACGCGGTGTAGTCAACACTACTTAGCCTCGAAGTCTCCGGTGCGGTGTCGTCAATGAAGCGTCGCTCTCTCTCCGATGCGGTGTCCGGCGTCGCTTAGATTTCCCAATCTCCTATCTAGCCCCATTTAGTTCCGAAGCTATCGCCGTTGCCGTTTCCTTCCCCCAAACCTAGCCACCAATTGCAACCTACATAGGCAGTAGCGGAAACCTACCTCTCTAGGACAAACCTAGCTAGCACCCAAGTGCGGCGGAAGGCGGCGAGGCGCGCCGGCGAGGCGGAAGGCGTCGAGGCGAAAGTCGGAAGCCGCTGGCGGTGCCGCAGCATGGCGGCGAGGCTACAGACGCTACCTCTCCCGGACGACATGCTGGTCGAGATCGCCGGGTGCGTCGCCGCGACGTCGCCGCACCCGATGGAGGACATACGGAGTCTACGAGCCACGTGCCTGCGCACATTACGCCGACCACGTTCAGATCGCCACCGCGTTCAGATTGCTCATGCGTTCAGATTGCTGATGTTCCTTGGATGTGTTCAGATTGATGGTTGATGTTCCTTGCATGTGTGTCTTGCAGTTGCCAGGACATGCGCTGTGCGTGCAAGGACCGCGCCGTCGGGAGACGCCTAGTGCTTGAGCGAGAGGAATCCATGCGGTGGTTCCATAAGGACCGCTACGCCGCGCTCGTCGACAACCTAGCCACCACCGGCAACCCGGAGGCCTGCTTCTTGGTCGGGCTCTCGCTCGTCTTTGTGAAGCCTGCACCGCTGGCCACCCAGTGGCTTAGACGGTCGGCAGCCACCGGGCACGCAGTGGCGGCTTACGTGCTTGGCATGCTCCACTACACCTACAAGGACAAGCAGGAGGCGGAGCGGTATATCAGACAGGTAGAGGGCGAGGGTGTTGTCGCCCTCGGGTGCAAGCAGGCTACCGGCCTGACCAACCGGGAGTGCGTGAGGTGCCGCGTGCGCGCCATCGAGTCGGTCCGTAACGTGACCTGGAAAATGGCTGGAACGATGGGCCCAGTACCGCCAGCTGAGGATGGAGAAGGTTGCACTTTGCAACGGCTGCGGCGTGCCCAAAGGATGGGCTAGTGATTATGCTATCTTTTGTAGCGAAGCTTGTAGGATTAGGCATGAGTATTACGAGTTCTTCTTGCGAGTGCCGCCATTGCCTGATAATTAGATGTATTTTCAACTCCTAGCCGTGGACCATGGGAGCATGTATTTTGAACTCATATCCTTGCACCATGAGGACCATGTATTTTGAACTCATCGTCGTGGACCATGAGGAGCATGAATGCAGGGGGCTATGTCCTCTCTACCTCTGTAAATTGATGCATGCAAAAAACCCCTGACTCTATTGCAATTGCATCTTCTGGTGACTGTCTTCACTTTATTTGTGCCTGAAGTCCTGACTGAACAAAAACCAAATGCATTCTGTACTTCTCTGGCACAACATTTGTAAGTGAGCCCATTCATTCAATTTGTTTTTGGGCTGGCACATTTGGGCCCGATGTATTGTAGCTGTTGGATAAACCCCTGATGAATATATTCAATCCTCTAAATCTTACAGCTCTATTCCATTTTCAATTTCAAGGAGAAGTTTATGTAAATTATATGGTTATTTACAGGCAAGGAAGAAATTTCTTCAAGATGTACAGTGAGTTTGTGGTGTGTGAATCCTGTTGTTGTTTTTCAATAAATTGCAGATCCAACACTTTCAGGTAATTCTGACTTCTATGCTGCTGGTAGCTATTTGAACTGCACATTGGTTTGGAACTGTATAACTGAACACTTAATTTCTTTTCTTCTTGGTTGAGGGGATCAAATAGGCAGTGACTGTCAGTATCTGGTAGCACATGGTCCATTATGTAATGCCACTTTTGAGGTTCTTATAAAATTGCCTTCTTAAGTCTCTCTAGTGTCAAATAATTTACAGATCTGAAAGACTGAAACTACGTGTATATGCAGAACACTTTCACCAATGGGTTCCTATACATCTGAACACTTTCACTTGAGTTCCTATTCCATCGACAGGTGCTAAAAAACATACATAGCTCAAATTCTACTGGCAATGGATCTGCAATCTGAATATGTTGTCCAGTTGAAGGTTAGTTCTGTTTTTCTTCTTGTCCTATAAGGCACGGGCTACAAAGTCAGATTGTCAGATTAGTAAAACATTACTTGTTTACAAAATAGTCCAAGTAATATATGATTTTCACCTAGCATTCTAATTCTAATTCAGCATGATCTGTATTGAATAAATAGTTAGAATCCTTAGACTTGTCAGAAAAAAGTATATACCTTGTCAGAAAAAATAACTGTTAGTAGTAATGTATACAATTTTTGAATCCTGTGGGTTAGCTATGATTGTATCATGTCAGAGCAGGTAAACAAAGAAAACACAGGAGGCACCAGAAGGATGTCTATCTGCATGCTTTCATCCTTTAATCATTAATTGCATCCACTTAAGAAAATCTGTTTACGGATTTAATCACCCCCAATAGCAGAATATGACTTAAAATCAAATTCCTCAGGGAAAGAGGAACAGTAGACAACCTGGTGCCAATGAAAATTCAACTTCACTAAGCAGTACTATTCGATATTCATCGCATTATACGTTTCGTCTTCTTCGCTTTCCTCGCCATGCTCCATTAGATAGGTCTGCATATGGCCTGAATACGGGCTGAGCTCGTCGTCGTCCTGCGATACAATTTATAACACTAGATCTTGGTAGGTTGGTCAATGGTTACTGTGTAGTAGATATTTCTCAAGAGGTACAAATACTCACGAGTAGGGATTGTTCTCTATATGTGCTCACTAGGTAGAGATGAGCAATCTTAGTACCCAGTTGTGCATGAGCAGAGGCCATTTTTTTAACATCTTCGGGTCCACCAATCTTCACCAATCCAGTGCATGGCGTACTCCCAGGAGTAGGATCGAGGTAGTATGCCACTGCGTCTCTTATGTATCCTTGATAATACAGACCGTCGATGAAATCAACATACTCAACACTAGTGGCCGGTCTTGCAATGTTAAAGCATCTCAAACTTGCCCGAAGGTCATACTTTTGCAGGTCCGAATAAAGTTCCGGCACTTTGTGAACAAAAAATTTCATAACCACATCCTGCATGTAGGGATTACAGGATTAGGACTCATTTGAGCACAACGAGTTGTTACACAAACAATTACAAATATAGCAGATTACCGGGCGACATTCATAGTCCACTGCTATCTGGAAGTACGACCGTGGCATAGTAATCATCTCTTCTTGTGGTTCCTTGTCCTAACATTGTAGGCGTTCAGATAACTGTGTATATAATGCAAAATATAATATAATACGGTACCTTAGTTACCTTGTCATTCATGTTGCCGTGTTGTTGGGGGAAGTTCAAGTTTTGAATCAGGGACTTGAGCTTTGTGCGGTCATTCTCCCAATCAACCAATATTGTCTTTACCTCATTATTCAGGGAGTCAATTTTCTATCGCTCATTCTTTATGTTCTTTTCATGTTCCTCACGGGTCTGTCGCAACACTTCTTTCGCAACAGTACGCTCCTTTGATATGAACTGGGCAAAGAGAGCACGCTGATCAGCTAAGGCTTTTTTGAGCTGGGCAATATGTTCTTTTTCCATTCTTTTGGCAAAGTCAGAAAGGTCTTTCAGACTTGCTGTGTCCAGCTGCGCACTTTGATCCGATATGTACTCGTCTTTGGCAAGATGTTGTTCTGCAATGTCGATGTCACCATTGACACGCTCAAGCTGTATTTTGCAAACCATATCCTTACGACCCTTTTCAAGTTTGGTAATCTTGTCTTCAGAATCCTGCAGGTACCTCTGAAATTGTTCCATGGCACCTACTAATGTACAAACAAGAATAAGTCATATGCAACAACCATTCACCATTGACAATATACTATTAATATGCAGTCTGGCGTGTTCACCGAATGAGCCCGGCCACCGGCCCCGGGTCTCGGGGCCTTGGCTCCGCCAGTGTCTTAGTTTAAACAGTATGGCATGACAGAGTTGTATAGAGGTTGTGTTAAGTTGATCTTGCTTTTCCTAATCTCCAAGCCATAGCGAAAGAATCAATAATACTGCCGGGCGGTTACAGCGACGGCGCAGCAAAGCCACACCTGGTTTTTCTAGTTCATATGCATGCCTGGGTAAACCGACGGATTGCTCACCTCGCTGCGAAGGTCGTGGAGGGGTTCTCGACTCTGGTGATGCGGTGAATGCAGAGATCGGCGGCGCTAGGGCTACGGCTTGGAGCGGCTCCTTTAGGGTTCAAATTGAGCGGCGCAGTGTTGTCCGCCTACTCTTTATAGGCGCGTGCGCGGGGACCTCGGTGGGCGCGTTCGTGGGATCGGGCGGCAGTGGCTTTGCACATTTCATGGGCCACGTTGGGCCAGATCCCAATTACAAATTTGATTCTCCTTCCTTCTACAGCCGGCGAGTAGCTGATCTTGCTTCGATGTACACCATTTTACAAATTAGCTGATCTTGCTTGATTTTCAAACTTTTGTATTGTTCCCTCGTTATAAAGAGCACAGAAAGCATTTATACTACCAAGATCAGGCCTACCAGGACCTGATTTTTCATTCGGGTGCATAATATCATTCATGTCTCCCATACATAAGGCAGGTAAAGCGTTATTAGTTACAACAAAATGGGCAACTTGCTGCCAAATAGAGAAGATTCAGATGATGATTTCTTTGATCCCTGTGTGGATGCTTTGAGTGTTTTGAGACAAATTTTTATTTCATGTGTATTTATGAAGAATGTTTAATCTTTGAATGAAGCACTATAGGCAACCCAAAAACTTAAAACGGATTTTTGTCAAACACATAGGCAAGACACACAGTAAACACATAGGCAAGCAGTTGCCTTATATATATTAGGTCCATGCAAGTCACAGGCAACTCAGTTGCCAAACAGTAGTTCTTCGAAACTACTAACTTAAAACGACATAGTTCTAGTGGTTCCCATCAACTACTTCCAAACACTTCTGCATCAACTTGCACTAACTTGCAGCAAATCTGATTAGCACATGAGACAACTACTTCCAAACATTTATTTATACTACACCAAAAGAGAAGTAACACATCAGCTTCCAAACTACTTTGGCTTGTACTTCTTGCTGATCTGAGTGTACAACAAGTCAAACCTCTTTTCAACATGATGCCTAGTGTCCTTCAGAAACTTCTCTGCATTGTACTCCATGGTGACAATGCACTCAGCTTTAGCATGCTCAATTGCCCATTTCAGCTTGTCCATGCCTTCAAGTTCCTCAACACTGTCATCACTGAAGGAATAAGTCGTGGAGTAGTCGTCACCACTGTAGCAACGGCAACCAACAGCGGACACCAGGACCTTCTTCAAATCGGTGTGACATGCCCTTTTGGCCCTGGACGCTGCTCCTATGCCCTTCTGCAAGAAAGATGAAATCATATATATCAGTATAACGACCATGTGAAGGTTGTGGCATGCATTACTAATTGTATTACTTTCTCTTACTAGGTTCAGAACAACAGTAACACATGTTGAAGGTTGGACATAAATTAGTGAAGGTTGGTTCATAACTTAGTTCACCATGACACATTACTAATAATAGAGATTAGTAAACGTCAAAATGACAGAGAGATTGAACCACAACGGACACCTGGACCTTGTTCAAATCAGTGTTAGATGTCCTTTTGGCCCCGGACGCTGCTCCTATGCCCTTCTGCAAGAAAGATGAAATCATATATCAGTATAACGACCATGTGAAGGTTGGACATAAATTAGTGAAGTTTGGTTCAGAAATATGAAATCATATATCAGCATGTCAACAATATTATTAACTGTCAACATAGACCAGAGTAACAACACATGGTTCAGAACACAAATGATTAATCTAATTGTATTAGTTTCTATTAATAGTTTTTATTTTCACTTCATCATATTATTAACCTCAAAAAGTAAACCTGAAATGGACCTCAAAAAGCAACCAGATCAAGAGTAATCTAATTAAACCATGGTTTGAAACTATGCTCTCGATTAAACCTGAAGAGCAAGAATAATCTGTTTGCATAGTTTCTGATCAATAATAGCCAAGGGAAAAAAGGACATCTAATCTCAGCCACTAATCCATATGATGAAAGCATAGTCTCTGATGAAAGCCACAAAAGCCACATTTGTATAAGCACATTTGCATAAGCACATTTACATCTGTTTGTAAGCACAAATCCAATACACGAATATAACTAGAAATTGCTGTAAGAATAAAATTGCCAACTAAATTCCCAACAAACCCTAAAATTTTTGTAACCCTAAAACCTAAATCCACAGCACGACTCGCCCTATTCCACATTGAAACCATAAATCCCGAAAATGTAAGTGACAATTATTACCTTTGTGGCCGGGAACCTAGCGGGGGTCAGCTTTATCGCCGGGGTCTGCTTTGTAGCCGGGGTCAGCTTCGTCGCGGGGGTCATCTTTGTCGCCGGGTTGGCGTTCAAGTCCAGGTCGGAGCCGTGGTCCGTGTCGGAGTCGTAGTCGGAGTAGATCTCGACGTAGACCGGCTCGGGGGCGAACTGACTGCGCGCATTGCGCTTTTGGGTCCGAGCGTTGTGGGGCATGTGGCTTGTCATCTTCATCACCGACGGATCCGCCGCCGATGCAGCCACCGTCAGCGCCGCGTCCGTCACCACCTCGTCCACACCGCCTCGCTGCGGCCGCCCGTGGAGTGGAACGAACTGGGTGGGGAATGGGAATGACACGGGTGGGGGGAAGGGGAACGGCACGACGGCCTATTTGACTCCGCGCGAAAACGAGTTGGGCCGGCCCATTAACCTCACTCACTCGCTTGAGCCAGGTTACCACCCTGCCTCACCATGTTTAGTACCAGCTCGCCAACTCAAGCAGCGGTGGCGTTGCTTAAAGGCGCAGGCGAGGGAGGCGATTTGAACTCCTAGAAACAAATTCCATATTGGCCTCTTTGCGATTGTCTTGGGCCTTTCTGGGCTTGATTTGCTTGCTGGTCTCCCGTTTGCGTTTGAGCTCGGTGGGCTCCCTTGTGGTTGAGCCCAGCGAGCTTCTCGACCTTTATTACTGGCCTTGACATAATTTTTTTGTTTTTAAATTTAATTTTTTTCTTACCCTTTATTTAACTTTTTTCATAATATTTTTCTAACCCTTTATTCAACAATTCTCTATTGTTTTTCATAAATGTTTGTCTAAATTATGTAGTGTTTACCTTTAAATAGCAGTGAGTGCCATGTCATGACCAACTTGGCATACAATCTTGTTCGATTTATCGAGTGTCATGTCAATGCAATGAGTGTTTCATGATTATTACTACTTATTCCATTCCAAAGTATAATTCATTTTATGTCATATAGGGGCTGATTGGTTGCGGGTAGCACCCCGTCCCTGCACCACTTACCTGTGTCGTTTCATTCACACTTCGTGTTTGGTTCTCCTATTTGCATTAGAGGCCAGCATGATATAGGCAATCTCGTGCAACCAATCACACCCATAACATCCACTGCGATGTAGTATGACATCGAGTTTCCTAGCAGGTACAATAATTGGCTTATAGCCAAGCAAATGCTGATGTGGAGGAGAGAAGAGAGGAGAGAGAGGGGAGCTTGGCTCCCATGCAAGCATCAAGCTGGGAACGGAAGCATAGGTAGTAGTGGGTCCCAATAGAGATGTATGTGAGGAGGATTAGGAAAGAGAAATAGTTTGTAGCCAAATAAAAGACTAACTATTGTATAGCTTGGCTTATAGCCAAATGCTTGGCTCTATTATTGACCATGCCCTAACTTTTCCTGGTGCCTACCAAGCTTGACACGTCGCCATACCAGATCGAATATTTTAACAAGCCCAACCGGTAAGAATACAACTCAATCCAACTCAAGTTGCCCATAAGCAAAGCTCATCAACTATGGGCCTGTTTGGATCCCACCCACTAAACTTTAGTCACTAAACTCGAAAAGTATAAGTAAATACAATTAACTAATAAAAAATTGCAAAATGCCAAAAAATAATTTGGACATGTACTACATGCAGAAACAAGGTTTTTTCTGTTTAATAATTGCTAATTCAAAAAAAGAAATAAAACAAATGTCAACATGCAGGAGAGCCGCGACCCGCTCGTTCGCACGCTGGGCCACCTGTCTCGGGAGCTTACATGGGCCGTGGTGCACTTCATGTTGAAACCCCCACATCACGATTTGTGCAGCCGGGAAATAAAAGGAAATATCCCGTGTACCTCTTATGTACCTCCTAAATTATAGGATCTACAATCTTCACATTCTTCGTTTTTATGTTTCAACGGCGGCCATGGCGGTTGGAGACGAAACCTGCACTGGCACCACGGAGAAGGCAGGAAGACTCGAGCCCAAAACTCCAAGCAACAATCGTACAGGTAAATGATACATCTCTGAATTTATGTCTTGTATGCTTTTTTGTCAGCACATCATATTCAACTATTCAGCTCTTAATATTACATACACCAGTCTGCATCCAGATTATCGCCTAGGGCAACAATAATTGTCCTTTTAGTCTGGGATGTACTGAATGTCATAAATAACTAGATGTATCATACTCAATTCTCCAAGTCCAAACTTGAAATGTACCAGAACTGATATGAATATACCATATGGCATCAGTTTTGATGACAAAGAATTATTAGCCAAAACGCCATATGAAATAATGGTTGAACACTGGCATTTGTATCCCTGAAAACAATAACACGGGATCAGATATAATCTATCCGTACTTCACCATATTACAATTGCATCACTCATTATTAATCAACACAGTACATAATACATCTCTCAGCGACGTTATTATTCACATAATTTGATGCAGAAGACAATCCTAGAAGAAGTAGTACTAAAAAAAAGGTAGATGGGAGTACAAGCAAGGTAATCTACAGTTTTTTCCAAGTTGCCTCAACATTTTTATCTACTTCTCATGGAGCAACTGGTTGCTGCAGAGTGCATCCTGGCATACTTCACACTCACCAACGAGATTTGTAAAAGCCATACTAAAGATAGACTCATCGCAACCCCACAAGGATGCTATTGAGCAAATGGGCTTTGGGGGTCTGCTTTATATGCCACTAACAACTCTCAGAAAATACATGCTACAGGATCTTGGAGCCATATACGAAATCAGCACCTGTAGTTTCAATTTTCGGGGTAAAAATCTTACTATTTATGCACAAGATGTGAGTAATATAATGGGACTCCGGACTGAAGGGGATGATGTAGAAACATATTTAAAAGCAAAAGCAAAGGATGAAGACAAAACAGTGCAAAGTGAATTGTATAAAAGGTATGCCGCTCCAAATGAAAAGCTCGAGCTAAAATGGCTGGAAGCAATGATTGGTCCATCAAAACCTCCTGATGATGACTTCAAAAGAGCATTTGTCCTGTTCACAATTGGTGTCATTTTGGCATCAACTACAACGACCTATGTGGATTGGAGATATATAGAACTCGTTAGTGATGTATCAAAAATTCAGGATTTCAATTGGGGCCAATTCACTTTGGACAATTTATTTCACTCATTACGTACTTACCAGACAGAGGACAAAGCCAGCCTACAGGGCAATTTGGCTCTGCTACAGGTCAGTTTTATATGGGACAACCAACACATATAAACATTTTTTATTTTCAATCTTACGTATTTTATTAATTATGTTCATAGTATTGGTACTGGGAGCGCGTCATTTCGTCCAGCGAATACGGGGTTGACTACAACAAAAAAGGACAATCACAGCAGCACCACAGATGGTGTTCTGGGATGAAACCACTGCGACTGCCCGATCAACAGCTTACAATAAGGAGGGGATAGATGGAGCATGTGTAAGTTTAGAAACATAGCATTAATAAGGTTGTTGTTTGTACACGCACAATAAAACTATGTTTATTGTTTCCAGCTTTTCTTGCCCTCTTTTTGTGACACCAACCAAAAAAAAGAGGAAGCATCAACGTCACATGCGCCAAAACCAGAATGTGCACCGGAGGGATACAAAACAGATTCACCAATAGACACATTGGATGTAATGAACGAACACGTTAGTATGCCATCTATTTATATGCTCTAGCTTATTTTTGTGCCTATTCGTTATTTGCTAATCCTAATTATGTAGATGCAAAGCCTTCAAAATTGGAAGAATGACGCCCAAACGGACGTTGCACTGCAAGTCAAGAAGAAACTATGTGAGATGAAACATGAACTTGATATGCAAATGATTTCACAAAAGGAGGAGATTGTTAAATTTCAAAGGGACAGAAGCCTAGAGGATAGGGTGAGGAGGATAGAAGCTGAAAATGCACAAATGAGAAAGGAGATGAAGGTAACCATCATCAATTGAACTCATTTTAGGTACCCATCAATGCTTCATTCTCTAATAATTTGTCATAAAAAAGGATATCCGATAGCAAGTGCAGCTTCTTCTTCAGAAATCTACTGATAAAACTACACATATTGAGCCACCTATGCCTTCATATGCACAAGCTAAGCTACCTATGCCTCCATCTGCACATGTTGAGGTATTGCATGTTCACAAGTTCAGTTTTAACTAGTTCATGTCTGATGCTACAATTGATACTTTAGAATTAAACAAAAAAACAACACTTGCAGGTAACAAGAGAACGATTCCACACGACGATGAAAAAAATAAATGCTGAACTAACCACTACAGGAAATGGTCAGATGGAAAAGGTCATGCAGCAGCAAGGCAACCCGTGTGTACCACACATAAAACCAAGGAAGCCTATTGTTGACACCGATTACCATGTGACAACAATTGACACAGTCGTTGCCCGCTTCATAAGGAAGAGTTACGACTACGCTAAGGTTGTAGACATAGATGACCATGTTCTTACAGCTCTTCAGCTGCGCGGAAATGTCACACCGGGCGGCTATATAGCATATGAGGTAATATGAAAACACATCCATATCGTCAGTTCAATCATGCAGACACCTCGTACGTACTAAGTCAACACTTTTGCAGGTCATAAATGCCTTTGTTCATTTGAGCAATGTGGAGACAGATGCATCATCTTATGTAACAACGTACGAAGCCTACAAGTTGGGTACAAATAAACTGGGTGAGTCCGACAATTTCAAGAAGCGAATTGCCGTAAAATGCAAAGGAAGGCATTTGGTACGTACAACTGAACTTGTTTCGACACTTTCGCATTTAATACTGAATTGCCGTAAAATTGCCGGAGCAGTATGCATTTAGTACTTTCCAATTACTTTTCTAGGTTTTTGTGCCAATGCATATTAACAACAACCACTGGGCTCTCCTAGTTCTCAATTTTTTGAAGAAAGAGTTACAGATACTTGACTCCCTAGGTGGACAACACAAAAACCAGGAGAAGCCATTGGTAAGTACAGATCCTCTGTGTATCATGTGCCATCTATTGTTTATTAAACTACACATACAGAGTCATCAAAATTCACATGTTTCTCACCATCCACTAGGTGGAAGGCATACAAACATGCATCGACTATTCGGTCGACAAGGACTTGGTTAAATTTGAAACCCCCATCAACTTGATCGATTGGGAAGCAGTTTCCTATCACCATAGCATACCGAAGCAACAAGATGGGTACTTACTCTTTTTCCTTTCTAAATTAATGATGTACTTCAATTTCTTATGTTTATGTTCTGTTGTAGAGAATCATGTGGGGCGTTTATAATAAAATATATACTGGCATGGGACGGACAAAACATGGCTGATGATTTCTCAACTGTAAGTCTTACAATAATTGTCAATACAAATATGCCTAATAATAACTCAAATGTGCACTACTTTCACTTTTTTAGGCACAAATGCAAAATTATAAATACAGAATATGCACGAGGCTGCTTCACTCTAAGCGCAACATGAGACACTTACAGACATATGAAAAACCTATCACGGTATGTGTTTGTATTTCGTAATAAAATCATTCAGTAGCGACAATTTGTACAATTCTGCACAAAATAAACGGTACTAACATTTTTTGTTTTTGTTTAATAAAACTTAGAAGGAAGATTACTTTGCAAATAATCCAGAGGAACAATTGGATTATGAGCAGCATGAAGATGATTTGGATAATGTGCAGATATTATCGCCATCAACGGTCACTCCAACAACCATGTTGCCTACTACGAACTTAACTCTACCATCCTCTGCGGCTAACAAGATAGGAACCAAAGGAAAGAAAGGAAAGAAAGGAGTGGAAGGAAATATAGAAGAAGAAAATACAGGTGAGGGATCTAAAAAGAGGAAAAGAGGACGACCACCAACTAAGATGTTGGAGAAAGCTCGTCCTAACACTAAATCTGTGGTCGACCAATTCAGCACCCAAAATATCGCTAAACGTGCGAAAGGGACCAAAACTCCTGTTGTCCCTTTGGAGGGATCCGAAAATGAGAACAAACGAAAGCGACGTGCAGGGCCATACAATGGTAGTCCTTGGGGTAAATAATTGTATAGCATGAATTTTCTGTAGCCCATTTTGTTATAATTCAAAGTATGTTCATCCATTCAATTTGAAGAGTACAAACAGTTGAACATTTTTTTGTTGAGATGATGGTTACTTTCAACATGTCACACAAATTATATATACATCTAAAAAGAGTTGAACTCTTGACATATGATTGATACAACAACATTGACTCATACAAATTATTTAGATTCAAACTCAATCAAAATCTTAACAGCACTTCTACGCGCGACATTGGCAGTACGGACTACACACGGGTGAGGAGGCAGGGCCGTGGGGATGACTCACCAGGTCCTCTTCACACGGGCCCATTGAGATCCGCCTCGCCAAGGGTGTCCACGCTCCTCCTGGTCGCAATATCACTCACCTGCACGCACCAACAACACCAGACCCGACGCCGTGGGAGGCGAGTGGAGGGGATGGCAGGGGAAGTCAAACTCAGACCGGAGGACGAGAGATCCAGAGACTCACCGCTGATTCAAAGAACGAGCGGCGGAGACGAGCCGCATAGGGGCGGAGTGCGGAGTGCCGAAGTAGTGCTGCCTCATGTGTCCCCTTCCATCAGTCTCCTCCGTCTCTCCCCTCCGCTCCGGCCGTGTGACCGCCCTCCTCACCGCTCGACTTTCCAGTGATCACTGTATCTGCATCGCCCGGATGCTGGACCGCGCTGAAGTGAGAAGGGGATGGTGCCGCGGCTAGGCCGAACCGAGGCGTCAGCCCATCGCCAGCATGTACTATACTGCCTTCTCCAAACTCTTGTTACTTGGGCCCAATGGCTGGCGTGCTTTTGGCCCATGGCTGAGAGTTTCCGTCTCTATGATCGTACAATAAAAAGGAAACAAAAACTCCTCTGCCTTCCTAAATATACGATCCTATAACTCTTTCCTAGTTTATAGGATCTCTCTGATTTTTGCTTTCTCTCTACAATATAAATCTCGCGAACGTTCTCCACCGCCTCGTCGTCCGGCTCCCCGATCATCTCGCCTCGTCGTCCTCCACCGCCGCCGCCACCGAGATGGGAAAGGCAGGAGCCTCCACCGCCGCCACCGCCGCCACCGCCGACATGAGAAAGACCCGATCCGCGAACAAAAGAACACAAAAGGTAACTTCTTGCATGGTCATTCCTTAGGCTTGTGTCGTTTTACTCGAAATCCATGTGCATGGTCGTTCTTTAGGGCTTGTGTCGTTTTACTCCAAATACATGTTTTTAGGAGTCATCTTCATCCGACGCAAAGAACACCAAAGGCGGAGTCCAAAAGCCCAATGCCATGTGCTTGACAAAGCCAGGAGGCGCCACGAAGCTGTGCCGCAACTGCAGGAATAGATGAGCACCGTGTTTGTCCTCAGGGGTCGCCAAGTTATGCTGCAACTGTTTGAGTACGACAGAGTGGCGCGACTGCGTTAATGGATGTATACCCTCAGATACGAGCGACGACGAGTCAAGCTACGCGGTATCTTCTTGCACTGTTGTTTCTTAGGGCATGTTCGTTGTACCACCTGTAATTAATGAGCTTCTTTTTTGTTGTACAGTTGCCACCGCCGGACCTCGCCATTCATGAATTGCATATCCAGAAGCTCAAAAAACTAACCAATGACATGAAGAGTCAGATCGAAATCCTAGAACAGAATCAGGAAGCAATGTCTAGACAGATCATGGACTTACAAAAGAAGGCCGCAACCAACAATGCCAAGATTAAGAAGCGTTAGAAGAACAATTTTAAATACATTTCCTTCTGCCTTGCACTTTCAGAGAACTATATGAAACATAGTTATCTTGCACTATTCTTGGTGTTTTTTGGTCTGTAATAACTGATTCTGTAATATCTTATTGCCTGGTTCATGCTGCGCGGCGAGGAAGGATCCGGGTCCCTGACGCGAGGGTCCGGCGGCGGTTGCTGGGCCTAGCGGCCAGCTTGCGTTCGTGCCTGGCCAAGCCGGGCGCCAGCAAATTGTGATAGCGGGCAGCTTGCGTTCGTGGCTTGAGTTCACATGTATTTTTTTTGAACCAAGTTCACATGTATTTGTAGTATGATAGCAACTCAAAATATGGTCGTCTGATTGGTTTCATAGGCCTCACATGAAAGAAAGTGAATCGAGCTCTCTTTGCATATACTCATGTGCTAGTAGGCATAACATATTCTCACTCCCCCCCTAGCCGGCGCACCCAAGGTGAGAACGAACTAACCTGGCACCTTGTCTCTCCGAAATTGCATATGTTGTGCACTACTTTGATTAATAATCAAACTAAACAATATGAGTTTCATACCATTTGAATGTGATAACGTTCGTGGGTATACTGCGACATGTGGCTAAGGGGAATAGCTTGTATGGGATAACGTATGTTGTACAATTTGAGTGTAATACAAGCTGCCCTGCAATTGGTGTAGATTTGTTTGGTTTCTGCCGTTTCTGAATTTGACTGAATGGCAACATTCAGTGTTGTCAGTTAACAGGCAAAACATTGACTGAAACACAGGGAGAATGTGTACCCCTAACTTACATAGCTATCTGCTCTCTGCCTTAACTGACATAGTTTCAGTTTCCAGTGAACATAAAATTGTCTTGTAATTAACTAAGCCCATACATCAAATATAACTCCTTTGTCTGTAGGCATATTGCAAAGTGAAATGTAGAGAAACATAGCCAGCGTAGAAAGACCATATACCATCAACCAAGTACTACCTCTATTAACTACTTGCGTCCCAGTAAATAAGACACCAGGAGTCCTAGCAGAAAAGACACCAGCAGTCCTAAAACACAAAAAACAATAGCCAATGCCTTGTTCTTGTCTACACTTTCTTCCTTGGCCCTTATCTCATTAATACGGCAGATAAGGTCGGCAATGGCCTTCAATCTACCGACACGCCTCGCGTGGTCATCATTAAGCTCCTTCAAGGCCGCTTCATGCATGGTACGAGCTTGCCGAAGGGATTCTTCAGCCTCCTTGCGCTGCCTCATGTGTTTGAGACCGGTCTTGGCGAACCAATTGAGAGCTTCTTTAGCCATTGGTGGCCACTCATCGTCAACCCAGTCCACAAAGTTGATCACCTATGTACAACAACAAAAAAGTTACATCTCAATGTTATGGCACAATAGACACAAGTGGAAAACAACAACCCAGTTACAAATAACGCAGCCATGGTGGCGAGCCATCCGACTAAGGATATGATCGTATGCAATAGAAGGATTGGGGCAACAGATTTGCACCTCATTGCAGGGAGGATCGGACGAGTAAGACTCGCTGGTCGTGGAAACTATACGCAGGCCGCCGGTGTTACGTCATGGGCCGGAGTTGAGCGACCTGCTTTGGGGAACGACGTTGTCCAAGCCTTGGTCATCAGTGTGGGTGGAATGCTGATGTGAACAAGGGTGCCCGATCTTCCGAAAGGTTCTGGTAACTCTCGATTTGGTGGAAACGAGACACTCGTCGATCCGGCTTCCGAACAACACGATCCGAAACCCCGCAATCGCAGCACCACGTCTCCTCTGGTTATCAATCGACGTTGCACGGTTGACCTCGCCAAGAAGGCTAAAGTCCTTGCCTGCGAATCGAAGAACACGAGCGAGAACAAGGAAGAATGCAACCAAATAGCAGATGAATGATTAATCTCACGAGTTGGGGTCTCACAAACCGACAAACGGCAAAACTGTTGTGAACAGAATAATCTAAGCAAAACCCCAAACCCTAACGTAGGCAGCGGCTACTGATTATATAGCCTAAGGGGTGTCCAAGGACTCCTACTCACGTCCCTAAGGTGCCCTACCAAGTTACAAGGTCCAAACGGCCGAAAAGACGGCGACGCAGCACCCTGACAGATTCTGGATGTCAAATTTTTTCGACGATTCCCGTTGATTACGAAGAAGTTTTAACCTCAAACCAAAGCCATTGGTTAGGTTATCAAATTATCTTTCCATCCATATGTGGATCATCGAAAACGAAGTCCGTATGTGACCTGAGCGTCCGTTTTACCACTAGCTGCTCCTGGATTCCGAGATGGACTCAAACTTGACACGGATTGGGCCTCCAACTTGGGTTGGACGACTTGGCTGCCCTTCTAAGGTGGTGGCCAAGGAGGAGGACGTCCTTGAACATCCTTGTGCTCTTCTCCACTTATTTTGGGCGTGCTCCCACTTGGGCCAGGGTCCCAAGGTTGCATGACAAGCCCATGTCGACGTCGTAGCATTCGGTAGAAATAGTAGCAGATTGTCGTGATAATTTGAAGACCTTGTTGACGTGATATTGAGGTGGGACCAGATCTATTTGAAAGCTTATCAAATAAGCTTTCCATCAAGTGCTCATTGACCTCAATCGCACTCTGGATAGATGAGTTATGGTCTTTCCACTGAAGCACTGTCGGACTGCCGACGAACTTTGATAGACCTTACACTTCGAGAAATATTTGTACCTACAAGCAAATAATGACATGTACATATGGAACCAAGTGAATTGTACCAAAAATCACTATGTAAACGTAGGAACGAGCTCACCTTATAATCAATGGTTGTATCCGAAGGTGTCATGTTGTCATCATCCTCCCCTTCTTGACAACAAACCGTCCTCGGTTTGAGCATTGTTGCAGGGCAGGTTGTAGGTAGTAGCCAGTATTGCTCCTTTTCTTGAAATCTAACATGTTGCTTTATAACAAAACTTGGAGATCTTGACAAGACATGATTATAGCTATTGCAGCCCTCTAATTGATCATATGGTTGCATATCAAAATGAGATTTCAGATTTGAACAAATATAAACCCGGTGTACCATATACTCTCCTTTATAATTATACTTTCCAATAAAGTGATATCTACATCTAAACAACCATGGCAATTCAATGCACAAAAATTTCTTCCTCAAATTACTTAGACCACACAGAATATCAAACTCAATATAACCTAAAGTATTTAAAGAAGATAATAATTCTAGCTCATCTTTTTCAGTAGCAATTGGAAGCAAATGTCTATTTTCAGCACAAGTATTTTGATCCAAAATAATACAGTCAATATCATTCACTAGTTGTGACACAGGTATACTAAAAGCACTATCACACAACTCTTCTTTATCACAATGATTAGTTGGACAATTATTTTGTGACAAAGGTAAATCAGATTTAGTGTCCCCTGAATGTTGCTCTATTATAGCATGAGTGGTGGATAAATTCAGCACATCATCATCAATTTCATTAATATCAGATTTTGTAGCAAGCACAAAAGAATCATTCAATTTAGATACTTGGTAATTTTCATATTTAATATCAATCTCTTTGCACTTACTAGTAGCACTCTCTCTATCTCGTTGTACAATTTCAGCATGGATTAAAGTTTTACCAGACTCCTGAGTAGATGTGGGTGGTGGTGGTGAAGATGTTGCATCGGCAGAAGCACTCACTCGCTTGCTTATCAGGATCTCACATCTCTGCAACTCCTTCTCTGCAAGCATAGCAAACTGAAACAACTTGTTGACATTATCAAATTCTTTATAATCAACAACATCCCGAATTTCACGTCTCAAACCCGAATAAAATCGAACAATGGAATCCTCGGGTCCCTCCACTATAGCACAATGCAACAAACCCTTTTGAAGCTCATCATAGTAATCCTGCACAGATTTATATCCCTGATCTAATCGCATCAAATTCTTACGAAGGTTTCTATAATAAGATGGGGGAACAAATCTATCACGCATAGCAACCTTAAGCTCTTTCCAAGTACGAGGTGTGGCACCATCTGCAGCTAAACCAGTCCACCAAATAAAAGCAAAATCTTTAAACTCACTGGTGGCTTGTCTAACTCTATGTTGTTCAGGTACTTGGTGGGAACTAAATTTCTTCTCTACTATCATCTCCCAATCAAGATATCCCTCAGCATCATAATGCCCCGAAAAAGAAGGTATAGTAAATTTAACTTTAGCATAGGGATCTTCAGGAGCTCGATTACACATACCTCGATTGTGGTGGTGATGTGGAATGCCACCCATACCTGTGGTGTTAGTGCGAAGACAACGTCGTAATCTGTTTGGCATCGTCAACCTTGGATCAACATTACCATCAGCATCAGACACCTCATCACCATTGTTGCTTCTAGTCGCATCTTCGTCATGTGCAGGGCGGTTTTCCAAAGCATTTACCCTGTCGGTAAACTTAGATAACCGTTTGTCCACCCGCTCAACTGCATTTGCAAGTTTCATCTCAATTATCGCTTCAGTGACAGCCTTGATGACTGTCTCCTTCATCTCCTTCTAACTATTGTCTACAACAGCCTGTAGTTGCTTTTGGCTGACACACTCCTTGAAGTTCTTCGGCATTTTATATCCATCAACTGACATTGTGGACACAAAAACAACAACAAACAATGAAGATTATCCCTAATAATCGTACTAAAGGGTGGAGTGGTGCCTCTCAATCAAGATCAGCAAAAGATAAACACCTTACGAAGCTCTTACCAGTGTTCTTACCCACAAAGCAAAGGATACCTGAAAGACGTAGACCGTGATTGCCGGGATCATGAACCTATGTTGTTCTGAAGAATGTGGAGCTTGGAAGGCAAACAAAGAGAATAATATATATGTGGGACACAAGTCAGAAACATATAGCAATATTGAATAAATGTCCAAAGTACTTGTCCTAGTTGCTGGCCTATATATATGTTCCTATCACCTGTTGTGATAAACAAGGGAGTGAAACAAGGATGAAAGGAAACAAGTATGGAAGATAGCAACAACTAGGCAAGACAAAAGACACCACAAATAACAGAGCTATTATGTGTTCCTTGTGTGCTCCTTTTCTCTTCTCTTCTCTTTTACTATTTTTTTTCTTTTTTTCTTGTTCAAACTTTTTTTTCTTTCTTTTGACCTTTTGATATTTTTTCTCAGTAAGAATCACACAAGAACAAACCACAAAAAAAAATTTGAGCTCAATTGGATAAAAGATGTGGTCTATAGAAAATTCGGATTGTTCTATGAAAAGTATGTCAAAACTTGTGCACCTGAAAACTTGATTTTCCTGATCGAATTTGACAATTCTAATTTTTACGAACCCAGCATCGCTGGGATGAAACGGATCTAAAATTTTCTGACGTTCTCCGTAGATATAAAATTTGCCCCGTTTCGAGTTCGGACGCAAAAGTTATGACTGTTTTATGGAAGGCAGTCCGAATCAAAGTTTTATGTGGACACAAGATGCAAACCGATGGTGATACGAGATGATGGTGGATGGAGAGATCAACACAAACAAGTAAAGAACACAACCTAAACCAGCAACAAAACCTTGACCAAGGACACAAACTCAATACTACGAACTCTGAAACCAAAAAATGCAAAGGCTATGGCGCGGAAGGTTCTAGGACAAGAAAACAAATATGGCACTGGACTATGGGACGATGGAAAAACACTCGAAACTAATGGTAGATGTGAACCTGACGGTATACCTGAAGCTTTGATACCACTTGATGTGAACAAGGGTGCCCGATCTTCCGAAAGGTTCTGGTAACTCTCGATTTGGTGGAAACGAGACACTCGTCGATCCGGCTTCCGAACAACACGATCCGAAACCCCGCAATCGCAGCACCATGTCTCCTCTAGTTATCAACCGGCGTTGCACGGTTGACCTCACCAAGAAGGCTAAAGGCCTTGCCTGCGAATCGAAGAACACGAGCGAGAACAAGGAAGAATGCAACCAAATTGCAGATGAATGATTAATCTCACGAGTTGGGGTCTCATAAACCGACAAACGGCGAAACTGTTGTGAACAGAATAATCTAAGCAAAACCCCAAACCCTAACGTAGGCAGCGACTACTGATTATAGAGCCTAAGGGACGTCCAAGGACTCCTACTCACGTCCCTAAGTGCCTTACCAAGTCACAAGGCCCAAACAGCCCAAAAGACGGCGACGCAGCACCCTGATAGATTCTGGACGTCAACTTGTTTCGACGATTCCCGTTGATTACGAAGGAGTTTTAACCTCAAATCAAATCCATTGGTTAGGTTATCAAATTATCTTTCCATCCATATATGGATCATCGAAAACGCAGTCCGTATGTGACCTGGGCGTCCGTTTTACCGCTAGCTGCTCCTGGATTCCGAGATGGACTCGAACTTGACACGGATTGGGCCTCCAACTTGGGTTGGACGACTTGGCTGCCCTTCTAAGGTGGTGGCCAAGGAGGAGGATGTCCTTGAACATCCTTGTGCTCTTCTCTACTTATTTTTGGGCGTGCTCCCACTTGGGCCAGGGTCCCAATGTTGCATGACAAGCCCATGTCGACGTCGTAGCATTCGGTAGAAATAGTAGCAAATTGTCGTGATAATTTGAAGACCTTATTGACGTGATATTGAGGTGGGACCAGATCTATTTGAAAGCTTATCAAATAAGCTTTCCATCAAGTGCTCATTGACCTCAATCGCACTCTGGATAGATGAGTTATGGTCTTTCCACTAAAGCACTGTCAGACTGCCGACGAACTTTGATAGACTTACACTTCGAGAAATATTTGTACCTACAAGCAAATAATGACATGTACATATGCAACCAAGTGAATTGTACCAAAAATCACTATGTAAACGTAGGAACGAGCTCACCTTATAATCAATGGTTGTATCCGAAGGTGTCATGTCCTCATCAAATGCAGCAGAGACGAGTGCTGGGACAGGGACAACCGATACGATGTGGAATCAGAAACGGGATCTACGATGTCATCAGAGCTCGTCGCAGACGATCGACTGTTGATCGCCATGAATGGAATCGGCTACACAGAGAGGGGTGTGCTATGCCTAGCGGCTTAGGATATATATGGGCGCAGACATGGGCCAGGCATTCTTGGCACCTGGGCTGTAAATCATTTATAGGCCGCCGGATTTTGTGGTTTCCTTCCGCTAAAATCTTGTCTTTGGCTTGATCTTCGGCTCCGCATGCAACGCTATGGAGGGAATATTGCGCGGGGCGAAAGGAAACCGTGAGTGCGCGTTGGCCATTGCGTTTTACGACAACGCGTGGTGGATGTGGAAGTGGAAACGATGGGGGCTGTTTGGTTTTTTAGATGCGCCAACGTGCGGCGGATACTCTGGGGACGGGGGTATCTATGTCTATAAAAGAAACATCATCATCATTGGGCCACTATAGGAAAAAAAAGAAACCCCGCTGCGGTTTCCTTCTCCCTTCATCTCCCTTCATCTCCACTCTTAGCCACCGCCATGGTGATGGGCGAACCCTCTGCGAAACACGCACGCGTGGGGGACGACGACGTCCTCCCGGACGAGGGGGCCGACGCCGTGCCCGTGGTCGACGAGGGGGCTGACGCCGTGCCCGTGGAAGGCGAGGGGGCCGACGTTGATTTAAATGCTCCCTTTGCAGATAGAAACTCATGGGCCGTTGACGTCATGCGTACGGCTTTCCGCAAGATCAGGGGGGTGTTAGCTGATACCGGTCTGGATACCGTCCAGTGGCCTTAGGATGAAAAGGTGAGTAGTTTCGTCTATCGATTTGACGAAATCGCCAATATCATGGAAAAACTCCCAGGCCACCTGAAGGAGATCCGCACTGACACTGCGGAGTATCTCCTGGCCTCCTATCGGAGCAGGATGGATGAATTCGATCCTAGCGTCCCTGCGAAGCAGGGAATCAGCACCGTCGATAACACCGAAGAGCATTGGCGCGCGATGGTTCGTGCTGATGCTGAGGAGGTGGCCAACCGACTCATCGCTGAGGAGGAGGGGCTAGACGAGCGCAAGTTCCAGGAGGCCGAGTCCGAGGAGGATGACGACGACGAGGACAGTGAAGGCAGGGACGACGACAAGTAGAGTATTAGGGTTTCTGTGCTGGCGATATCACCTGTCGTCGTATTATCACTTAGTCTTTATCACCTGTCGTTGTTTATGTTTGAGACTCTGTTTATTTATTAGCTAGTTCAATGTACCAGACAGCTTAGACAATAATAATATTCTCTTCGTTCATTTGATCTACTCACCAATATATTTTGATATCCATCGGAGATTCTTGATCTACAGTTTTTTTTGAACTTTGGGTGCTTTATTCCTCATATGATCCAGCCAAATCGCTGGTCACCAAATCCTCCACCTCCTGAGGAACACCCTCCCAAGCATCAACATGATATCTTGGGAAGTTACACCCAAATGCTGCAAACTACAACACAACTCTAACAGAAATCAAAAGCTAGCCTGTGCTTGATCTCGGTCACTAAACCTGTTTGGTCTGCTTGTAAATATCGACCCAATTTGCTTATAGATACCTGTCCAATTCAAATTGGGCTGCTTCGAGATACCAGCCCAATCCAAATTGGGCAACTTCTAGATTCTCATACATTTCATGAATAATATCAGCATAATTATTAATAATCATCAATAATAAACACCGGATCTTATCATCACTAATAAACACCAGTTCTGATCAGACATTCAAGGTCACCAAATTACAATAGTCATCAAATCTCATACAACATAAATAATACTTGTCTAGAAGTACATGATAGTAATTAGGAACCAATCCAGAACATGTCCAAGCCATTGGCCACTCAGGGCGTTTTTGGAACGGCGAATTTAGGGAGCTCGGCCCAGGAACCAGGCCCAGGAACCACCTGCCATTCTTTGACACACCGGACTTAGTATTAGTGGTTTGCATATAGAAGTAGACACACCACAAGTTCAACAAGTTAGGCACCTCAGATTGCCTTCAATCCATCATATTTGCCTCAGCTATATAATCAGAGGTGGTCAACACTTGTTTTGTATTCTTGGTGGCTCCTTTTGAAACAAGTGATCAGGCAACCTGAAACTCAAAATGCTATAAGGAGCCACCTCTACAAAATATTTTTAGCATCATCGGCTTGACAACATAAGAACAGATGGGTGCTCACACCTGGCATGACAGGGCATGGATACATCCATGACCTGCCATCAATAGGTCCTCTAGTGTTTCATTGGGAAAACAATAACTTAGTGGCCTCAGCTTGTCATGGATTTGATGACATACATTAGAAAAGTCATTGGTGGCTGCATTGCAACATGAAACGACAAAAAAACAGCGAATTCATGGCTGCCATGGAACCCTTCAGACCACCCATTCTCTCCCATCAACTTGGCTTTGACCCAATTGTTGCAAGAGAATGGATGGTGCTGATGGGTGCAATGACCGACATGAACAAGATACCAACAACATAATATAGAAACTAGACAGCCACCTCAGTTTTTTGTTATTGCATCACAGGCCTTTCATCATGAAATAATGTACAACAGTTTTATCATCATAGGCCAGTTCATCATGCAACACTTGACATGGTTGAAAGAAACAAAGAACACATGCAACTGGGACAACATCATAGACCAAAAAAGCATAACTAATCCAACATCAGACAAATCATAGCATGGACATTAAAGCTGCAATGGCATTCCATAGGGACTTACAGCTAAGTGCATTCTAAATAGTTTGTGGATTGAATGGGCAGAGGGCTCCATGGTTCCTCTTTTAGGCGTACATGAAAAAAAAACCACACCTAAGTGAGCAGGGCAAAGAGCATTAGGGTGCCATAACTTCATTTGCCAAATAACATGAGCAGGGCAAAGAGCATTAGGGTGCCATAACATACCTTCATAGTCTGCGGCCATTGCAGCTTCATCTTCTTCTTGAACATTAACATCAGTTCTGCTGTCCACCTGCCCACATGACCCTGGGCTGAACCATCACCATCACCTCTGTTGTCCACCTGATCGTCGCCATGACCCTGGTCTATACCATCTCCATCACCTCCAGTGGCCACCTTGACCCCATTACCCTGGGTTGTACCATCCTCGTCTCCTCCATTGGCCACCTGATTGGCCCCATGAACCTGGGATGTACCATCCCTATCACCCTCACCTTCAAAAGTGATATATTGAATGGTAACAAACATAAAGATGGTAAGGAAGTAAGAAACAATTTAGTTTTTATAAAGACTTGCCTGCATGAAGTGGAGGAGCGACTTGCGTTGTTTGCAAGTTTTTTCTTCCCCTTGTACTGACTCGAGTGACTGGCGGAACTGCAAGCGCTTTCTTTTTAGTAGGACCCTTGACGCCACCTGGAGCCATGTAAGCATGTCTTTCCTTGCTACTACGCTTTCTGAAACACAAATGCAAACATAGATGAATCAATACAAGTCTTAGTTGGATAAACTCATATGGATTGATTTGGGGTTCTAAAAGAAAAAGGTAGTGTACTCAGTAGCTGGATAAGCAACACAGAACAAGGATAACAAGGAATTAAATCACAGCAACTAATAAGGAATCAAAACACAAGGAACAAGACTAACAACTTAACAGTACGAAGAGACTAAAATGCTCTATTTAGTAGAAACTGCTGCTCTAAAAAATCAAGTTCAACAGAAACACATCCAGGGATCTAAACCATACATAAATATTCCGATCATTAATACTACAGACCTAGTGAACTGCTGCTACACCCCATCCCAGCAGCACAATTTGTCTTATATTCAAGTGAAACACAGACAATGGAGTAAAGCACAATGAACACATCCACTCAATTTTGAGTCTCGTCTCAGCATTCACCACGTAGAAATGGATCAAACACTTGTACGAATCATATCAATATTTGTACCCATCGCTATGATCTATTTTACCTACAAAAGTCTATCAAATTAGAGGCAAGTGCTGTGAAGAAGAACCAATCTACCTGGTGCCCTGCGCTTCTTGCCTCCCTTCGGTCCACCGCCCGGCGGCATCACGACGAGTCTTTGCCGCCTGGACGTGCACGTGCTTTGCCGCTGCCTTCGCCGCCTTCACGTGCTCGGCTCCTCCCGCGAAAGATTGGGGGGGGGAAGCGGGTGGCAGAGGCGGGGATGGCGGTGCCGGGATCGAGGTGGAGGTCAGTGGTGGACGACGACAGGAAGGTTGGTGGACGGCGGCGAGGAAGGACGGTGGTGGAAGGGTTGGTAGACGTCGGTGGTCGGATGACCACAGCATCGAGGTGAGCGACGGCGGCGGAGGAAAGGCTAGGGTTTCGGTGAATGGAGGGGATCAGGCGTCGTGATTTTTTTTAGATAAATATGGGGTTTGTATAGGAAATTACTAGCTAGCCCACATGTGGTACACTGCCTGGGTTCTGCAAGTGAAGGGTACGAGCGTCTTTTTGTATGCGCCTGCACCCGTGCGAACTTGGCGAAAATTTGCGCGCCAACAGTAAAAATTCGTGCTGGGGGATTGGGGACCGAGGCTGACAAGGAAGGTCCACCAGGTCAGCCCCTGAGATGGGTGGACTCGGTTGAGCTTGGTCAACAGGTTGACTGGTGGGTCCATGCATGCCAAATTTGGTTCACTGACAATTTGAAACCCTAAATGAATTCAAATGAAAAAGTCATCAATATGAGATTTGTAGAACTCATTGATATCTACAAAAACTGTTTTTACCATTACACCATTTGACAAAGATTGAACAAATGAAAGTTTGAATTCCAATAAATGACAAATGCAAGCATGAATTTGAAACACTAAATGATTTAAAATGAAAAAGTCATGAATACCTAGTTTTCATAAGAGATCTACAATGCTTGTATAGGTCATTTATTCATTAGAGAAAGTGATGATAACATGAGGTGCAAATTTGACTAGTCTCCCATATAGTTTCTTAAACTATGTGAGTGATTGTAGGATTAGTTAACAATGTATACCACCTCTACATGAAATGAATAAATGACTTATATAATAAATTTAGATCTTAAGGAGTTATGAAACTTGGTATTCATGACTTTTTCATTTGAACTCATTTAGTGTTTCGAATTCATGCTTGCATTTGTCATTTATTGGAATTCAATCTTTCATTTGTTCAAACTTTGTCAAATGGTGTCATGGTAAAAACCGTTTTTGTAGATATCGACGAGTTCTACAAATCTCATATTGATGACTTTTTTCATTTGAATTCATTTAGGGTTTCAAAATTATCACTGAACCAAATTTGGCATGCATGGACCCACCTGTCAACCTGTTGACCAAGCTCAACCGAGTCCACCCATCTCAGGGGCTGACCTGGTGAACCTTCCTTGTCAGCCTCGGTCCCCTATCCCCCGCCCGAATTTGTCCTGTTGGTGCGCAAAATTTCGCCAAGTTCGCACGGGGGCAGGCACATCCAAAAGACCCTCGTACTCGAATGGGCTTGTAGTCCAATGGTAGGTCTATCTAGTGGGACGCTACTCACCAGGGTTCAAACCCTGGTGTTCGCACCTTTTTCTGGATTTTATCCAGAATTTGCAAGGTACACGCACGCGTGCGCATTCGGTGGTACTGCGCGTTTCCCGCACACTGGAGGCGGCGAGTCTCCCAATCTCTTTCTTTGCGTGTGTATGGATGCGCACGCATGTGTGTGCGTGTGGTACTGTGGTGTGTGCGTCCAAAGTTGTACCAGATAAAAAAAAGACCCTCGTACCCTTCATTTGCAGAATCTAGACAGTGTACCGAGTTCGTTGGGTAGATTTTAATCCTAAAATTTAAAATTCGTCAAATTTAATTAAAATTGACATGGTTCATTTTTTTTGTTTTGATCATTTCGTCACCATAATTCGTTTGGTACATTTCTGACTACGGCCCACATGTAATCCACTCTGCATTTTCACCATATTATCAGATGGTTCATGCCCTATGGACAACAAGCATAAAGGGTACACCAATGCAAAAGTACACATGAAAATATTATAGATTATGCAACAATAGTTATAGATTACGCAATAGAGACTCAAACCAGGAATAATATTAGCCACAACCTTAAAGGGTACTGACTTAAGTATATTACATCCCCACATCCATACTGACTTAAGTTTCATTCATATATAATACATCATCAACGCCCACTTGGGCTTCCAGAAGTCATGTTGCCATGCTTAGTTCACGAAAAGAGAGATGCTGCCATAGCTACATATTACATCATCACATGGCCTTCTTATTGGAAAAGCTAGCGCTCTCCAACACCTTCTGATGCTCGGCCAGCTTCGCTTTAATGGTCTGCAGTTCGTCGAGGAACATGTCAAATGTCTTCTTCTCCTGCTTGTCTTCCTTGACGAGGGTAGTGAGGCTGTCAATCTTGCAGGCCAGAGAAGTGATGTTCTGCTGCATGGGTCGAGTGACAGATTCAATGGCGCTTATGAGCGCAGGTCGAGTGGTCATCAATGTTTCAACATGGTACTGCATATGGATAAAAATGAATTGTTAGTAGTTTCTGAACAAAAACAACATCATGAAGGCAGGCACCTCAGGCTATTTCAAAAACAACATGCATTGTAAAAAAGCAAAAGCAAGGCAGGCACCTCAAGCTTATGTGTATCATAATTGGCCAAAAATTAAACAAGCATAACAAGTGGTCCATGGCAGAAACAATCTTGTAACAATTTTAGTACCACTAATAAGAGGGTGCTAGAGTTTTGGTTCTACAATCTTGTAACAATTTTAGTACCAGTTTACTACAAGTGGTGCCTACAAGATGAGGGTGCCCTGTTAACTGCAAGTGAGAAGTTTTGCTTAGCTCCAGAGTTAGTCTCTCTAACAGTGCAATAAAACTTCTCACTGAAACTTATTTTTAATCGAAGTCTAAACAAATCTAACGTGGCAGTATTAAAAACAGTAAAATAAAACTTAGTGCTAATGGAATTGCGTTGTGAATCTTAAACCTCTGACCTGTCGTCGGTGGATGGCGACCAAATGGGTACAGAAACAACTAAGCATAACAACTAAGCCCATAAAAGGATAAAAAATGGTACACGCTTAACAACTAAGCCCATGAAAAGACAGTGCACAAACTGGCCTCAGACATATAAAGTGACGGTGTAACACTAGAGTGGTGCCCTGTTAACAACCTGTTAACACTAGAGTTTTAGTTCTGTTCTAGTTTACTACAAGTGGTGCCCTGTAGAAACAATCTTGTAACAATTTTAGTACCACTAATACAAGGGTGCTAGAGTTTTGGTTCTACAATCTTGTAACAATTTTAGTACCAGTTTACTACAAGTGGTGCCTACAAGATGAGGGTGCCCTGTTAACTGCAAGTGACAAGTTTTGCTTAGTTCCAGAGTTAGTCTGTGCAACAGTGCAATAAAACTTCTTACTGAAACTTATTTTTAATCGAAGTCTAAACAAATCTAACGTGGCAGTATTGAAAACAGTAAAATAAAACTTAGTGCTAATGGAATTGCGTTGTGAATCTTATACCTCTGAGCTGTCGTCGGTGGATGGCGACCTCCTTGAGGAGCTTACCGGCAAGCTGGACGGCGAGCTGGACGCCGACCTGATGTTGGAGCCTGGCGGCGACATGGGACCAGGACAGGAACATTCCTCTCCGCGCGTGAGCCTCCTACAGAGATAGTGCTCTCCATTGAAGCACTCGCGGCAGAGATGCAGCACGTCGTGTTAGAATCTGATACCCCTAGTTATGCGCAGCAGCCCTCGGATCTTTGAAAGGATATTGCGAATATGACACAAGCTAGCACCGTATCAAGAACGTTGTAGTCGAATCGCGTAGAAAACCCTAGATGATGATGAAGCAACCACGATAAGAGATTAGGATTTGGCGAAGCCGACCGCAAATTCTATTAGCACAACTCCAAAAGAGTACAAGTGATTGTTGCTCTCTCACAACCCTACTTGATCCTCCAGGACCCACTGATTCTTGCCCTATACAAGAATCTAGTGCAATAGAATTGTCTAGTCTAATCCTCTTGAGCGCTCCTAATTGCTCCGTACAAGCCTTGGATGAGACCCCTTGTGTTGGCTTGGTCTTGTTATGATGCCTATGGCCTCTACCCCTTGATTTATATAGTCCTCTCCAAGGCTCTCATACATACAAATAGGAGTCCTACTCCTAGTAGGATTCTACACTCAAGACCTAGTAGAACTAGAAGTCCTAATAGCACACCTTTTTGAGTCCTATTCTAAGTAGAATTTGAGTCACCATACAACAAACTCCACCTTGACTCTAATCCTTTGAAGTCATCGTGCTCCTCCAAGAATTTGCTCCAAATCAGCTTCTTTTTTATTTATACTCCCACCTCGAGAGTGCCTCCACCATAGAGGCTCATGCACATCACCACAATGTGCTTGTCAGTTCAAGGCTGGAGTGCCTGAACCTTCCATCTGAGAGCTCCACCGTTGTGTAGTTTTGTTAACCACACCACCTTCTCCTTTGGCCCTCCATGCCATAGGTTTGTACCGCCTTCGAGCTCCACCTACTCGTTGGTACGGCGTGGTTGGTCCGACCAGTCTTCCTTCCTCCAACAATTCATAGTTTCGCCTCTACGATAGTTAGATTTTGCAACCGTCTTTGTAGCCTTGCACTTGACCACAATTGAGATTTGAGCACCTGCCGTTGACGAGACGACTTCCTTCTCCTGATCAGGATTTTTACCAAATCTCCCCATGGTTGCACCACCCATAAGATTTCCTATCACTCGGTATCCTCCATTAATCCAGATATTCCTAATTTTCATATTACTGCCCTTTGCAAGTAACTCGCATGACTCCATCTTGAAGTGATAATTCACAACCTTGGAGTTCTAACGACCTCACAGATATTAGAATCTTTTTCAATCCCGGGATATACCGAACTCCCGTCAGTGTGCAAAGTGTTCCATTATGCATCTCCAATGTAATTGTTCCCACTTCAGTGACTGCATACTCCTGGCAATCCGCTAAGTGAACAATTCCATTCGCTGGGTGTAGAGATCCTTCGTCAAACATCTCCCTCACCGAACATATATGGAAACAACTTCCTGAATCTAATATCCAATCATGAATAGTACCTGGTTGACTGACAATAAGTATGTCACCTTCATCCTCACTTGCCACTGAGCATGTTCCTCTCATAGTCTTCAAACTTGGACAGTCCTTTATCATATGACCCTCCTTGTCACATAGATAGCATGTACGTTGTCCCTTGCTCTTGCCTTTCTTCTTCCCATGATTTTTGACTTTTCCTGCTCCACTTGAAACAGTCAAAGCTTGATCACCCGAGAATGAAGAATCCTGCGGCTTCTTCAAGGACTCTGCCTCCAGTAGATATGCAACTGTCTCGTTGAAGTTGAGAGTAGTCTTCCCGACGAGAATATTCATCACTAGCTGCTCCCACGATGGTGGTAAGGATGAGCGAATATGACGACTTTATTGTTCTCCTCAATTTTCTCATCCACACTAATCAGCTGCGTGACAAGCTTGTTGAAGACATTTAGATGGTCGACGAATCGTGTACCTTCCTCCATGCGTAACCTAAATAGTTGACGCTTCAGTACCCACCGATTTGTCAGCGACTTTGCCATATACAACTCTTCTAGGCTCTTCCATAATTTTGTCGGTGAATTCTCCTTGATTACCGAGTACTTTACCTCATCGGAGAGACACAGTCGAATTGTACTGACAGCCTTTCGCTCCATCACCTTCCATTCTTCATCAGTTATCTTGTCCGGCTTGGTGCCCTTGAGAGCATCAATCAATCCTTGTTGGACAAGCACATCTTGTGCCACGCATTGCCACACGCTGAAATTTCCTTTGCCATCAAATTTCTCTACTTGATTCCACATCCCTGACATCGTCTTAATTTTGTGCTTCCTAGCCCTGTCAACCTTCTCACAAAATCAAATCAATCCGACCTTGGCTCTGATACCACTTGTTAGAATCTGATACCCCTAGTTATGCGCAGCACCCCTCGGATCTTTGAAAGGATATTGCGAATATGACACAAGCTAGCACCGTATCAAGAACGTTGTAGTCGAATCGCGTAGAAAACCCTAGATGATGATGAAGCAACCACGACAAGAGATTAGGATTTGGCGAAGCCGATCGCAAATTCTATTAGCACAACTCCAAAAGAGTACAAGTGATTGTCGCTCTCTCACAACCCTACTTGACCCTCCAGGACCCACTGATTCTTGCCCTATACAAGAATCTAGTGCAATAGAATTGTCTAGTCTAATCCTCTTGAGCGCTCCTAATTGCTCCGTACAAGCCTTGGATGAGACTCCTTGTGTTGGCTTGGTCTTGTTATGATGCCTATGGCCTCTACCCCTTGATTTATATAGTCCCCTCCAAGGCTCTCATACATACAAATAGGAGTCCTACTCCTAGTAGGATTCTACACTCAAGACCTAGTAGAACTAGAAGTCCTAATAGCACACCTTTTTGAGTCCTATTCTAAGTAGAATTTGAGTCACCATACAACACGTCGTAGCTGTCCGACGACGAAGAGGGCGCGATCTTCTTTTTGGACGCCCCCGCCGCAGCCATCTTCCCGGCCGCCGGCGCGGCTTTCTTCTTGGACACCGCCGCCGCGGCCTTCTTCTTGGACACCGCCGCCGCGGCCTTCTTCTTGGACACCGCCGCCGCGGCCTGCTTCTTGGACCCTGCTGCCGCGGCCTTCTTCTTGGACCCTGCCGCCGCGGCCTTCGCCTTCATAGCCCTGGCCAGGCCTTCGGCTTTTTTCATACCAACGGCCTTCGGCGTCATCTTCTTCCCTGCCGACGCGGCGACATTCGCCGACGCAGCCCTAGCCGAGGAGGAAGGGGCCCATCTACCGGTTGCTGGGTCCTTAAGGGAGTGCCTCGTCGTCGGCTTCGCCATGTGGCGGCAGCTGTGGGGGTTGGGGCGGGAGCGGGGGCGGGGGCGGGGCCATGGGCGTCGACGGCGAGGAATGGATGAGGCGGCAGTGAGGGTTTGGGTGGGAGTAAAAGTGAATCTGGAGAGTGAAAGTGGGTAGGCGAAGGGGTTATAATGAATGCCAATCAATCTGGCGGAGGGGGTAGGCGAAGGGGTGAATGTGAGAGTGGCCCACTGTCAGGCGAAGGGGTCTCTTTTTATAATGAAAGAATCATTTTTGTACCATAGATAAAATAATAATATAGAACAGTGAACAGAATTATAATTAAGAACAGTGAACAAAATAATAATAATACTCGGCGACTTCTCCCTGGCGATCTCCCTGGCAGTGCATACTTGCAGTGCAGTTTCCAAATGTTCAGTTTGTCTGGGCCACGGTCATTCTTTCTGCTCTGGGCCGTTTCGCTCCAAGGCTCGACCCAAAGTGCTTTGGAAGGAGAAGCTGCAAAAGGAACCTCCTCCCCTATTTGGAAACCAGAATCGTCTCCCCGACTTCCTCGGTCTCCCCGGAAAACCCCAACTTTGCTACAGTGCAACCCCGCCGTGATTCGAAGTCGAGCACTCCCTTGATCAACTCATAGTGGCTGAGGGCGACGACGACATGGCCAACTTCGAAGTCAACCCAGCTCCATTTGTCCCGCAAGGCTTTGACGTTGAGCATTGGGTTCGCCCTGCCAGAGGTCGCGTCATTGTTGCAGGCAACCCGCCTCGGGAGCATGAAGACTTTGCGATAGCCACGATGCTTCCAGCGCCTGGTAATACCATTCAGCAGATTCATGATGCTATTATTGATGTGGTGGATTACTTTGAGACTGTTAGAGAAGTTTGTGTTGATTCGTTTTGCCCGTTGCCGCTAGGGCTTGCTTTGCTTCAATTTCGGTCGGCAATCACAAGGCAGGCTATGATCAACATGAATCCCCATCACTTGCCTGGCGATAGAATGGTTAATTTAGTGGAGCATGATAGTGGAATCAATGTCAGGGATTGTCCTTTCATGAGAACCTGTTGGGTAATGTTATTAGGATTTCCCTTGGATTATCAGAGTCCAGATTACATTGAGCAGGCAGTCAATTTGTTTGGCTCTGTTTTGACTTGGACTAATCATAATCAATTTCAAGTCGGGTCTTGCTCAGGGCCTTAATCCTCCATCCGAGCAAGGTGCCTAGGAGCATTCTGGTGTGCAGGCCTCCTGAGATGGGAGCAGCTGGTCGATCTTGGTCAGTTCCGGTCTTTTTGATGAACTCGCAGAACAATGAACAGTTGCCAGGAGATGAAGACCAAATTCTGGAAGATGGTAACCCGCATCCCTTGCCTGGGTTCTTGCAGCAGATGTAGGATCCTGACAACTGGGAGAATTTTCCAGATCTTGATGCTGTGGAACATGCCAATGTGGATGAGGGTTGGATGCCAGCCCCTGTGGAAGCAAATGCAGCTCCTGCTGCTGCTGATGGGTGGCCTGCTTGGCCCCAACAGGGAGAAGAAGTAGCCCAGAATGAACTTCAGTTTGCTCAAAATCAGGCGGATGCTATGGCTCAGCAGTTCATCCTCCAGAATCAGCAAAATCAACAAGCACAAGTGTCACAGTCAGTCAGTGATGAAGCCCTGGAGTTCTTCAGAGCTCAAGGCCCTCCCATCAGATTTGAGATCCCCCTAGTTTCAAGCAACAATGAACTAGTGCCATTCTATGATAGTAGCATGGATGTTCAGAATGACTACCCAATTTTTCAGTTGGCAGAGAGATTGGGCCTGCATCAAGGTTATGGGCCATCCCCTTCAACTCAGATGCTGATAACTGATATCCTGCATATTCTGGCAGCAGCCCATCACCAAATCTGCATACCCCAGCCCATGAGAACTTCTCCAGCTCAGTTGGGCCTTTTTAGAGAGCTAGACTCTGTCCCTGCAGTGCACTGGCCTGGGTTTGTGATTAACTGGAAAAGGCACCCACCTCAAGTGATGGCTGACCCCTCCCGGGGAAACAATTGGGAGGCCTCTTCTTCCTCCAGTTTACCAAGGCCTCGATTACAGTTAATGTCTGCTGACATGTCCAATCAACAGCAGATATCCCAGGAGGTCAATGTGCAAGATAGCATCATGGCTCTCCCATGCTCATCAACAGGATGGGGGCAGCCCTCTCATCTTCTCCAGCAGAAATTGGGGTTTCAGTCTGTGATACCTTAACTCAGCAGCAAAATGATCAGCCTTAGGATCAAACCAGACAGAAAAAGGTGATAAGTAAAAGAATTAGGAAGAAGCAAACTCCAATTGTGGACACTGGCCTTCGCAGGAGCTCCAGATTAAACAAGACTGTTTCAACTGAGCTGCTGATTCTGCCTGACCCCAAAAGGCCTAGAAAGCAGGCTGCAGTGCCAGGTTCCGAAGAGGTACAGAAGAAGTTGGAGAAGGAGCAAGAACCAAGTCTCCAAGATGATAGTATGATCCCAATTTCAGTTATGCAGGAGATTGCTGTTCAATTCTGTGGTGTCCCCCCTTCGGAGTTGGATGCTTCCAAGCGGTCAGAAGATCAGGAGAAATGAAGACACATCAATATTTTCATTTTCTCCAGGGGCCAAGGCTCCCCTTGTTTTCAGTGTTGTTTTTGCTTCTTCAGTCATACTGTCTACCTTCATATGGCCTTTTAGTTTGGGTGTTTTCTGTCACAACACCATATACTCTTTTCCAATTGTCTGCACCCAGCTCAATAATGAACCAAGAAGGAAGAATGGAGCTGCCAAGATAACGGTCTCCATTTCGACAGGTTGATGAAGATGAAGAATGGAGCTACTAGTGGTCTTTTGCTTATGTTCTTTCTTGCTATGTATGGTGTTGTGCCACCAGTTGTCATGCTACTCATTATGGCTCTGGTTCTCTCTTTTATTATGGTGGCTATGCCCCATAATGCTTGGTTGTGATACTTTAGTTTATGTGTTTGGTTTGGGGATCATGAGGGATGGGTTGGCTCCAACCAAGATTTTAGGGATGAAATGAACCCACATGACAGGTTCGCAACCCAGATGAACCCACTATTTGCTGTTTTTGTGGAATTTGTTCTGGGAGGACCTTGTTGCTGGAAGGATCCACTCTTCCTCATTCAATTGAATATGCTAAAGATCCTAAACTCTCCCTCAGATTTGAGCAGAGAAGTACTTGGTAGGGCAGGGTAACGGGATTAGGAATTTGTCGAGTTGAGAAGTGTTTAGGGTAACATGGCCCAAATTCCCTGCCCGCCCATGTTTACAAATAAAAAAAATAAAAACACAGACAAATGGAAGAGAACAAATAACTACCAATAACTAATGGTGATCACATCGCCTTAAACTACCAGATTTAGATGAGATCTCCATTTAGAATACTCGTACGACATTCAAAATAAGACAAAGATCCAAACCGACTTCACCTTAAACCAGCAGATTTAGATGAGATCTCGATATAGAATTCTCGTACAACATCCAAAATAAGACAAAGATCCAAACCAAGTTTACCTTAAACCAGCAAATTGGATTACCGGTATGAGATCCAAACCTCTTGCAATAAGAACTCAGGATGTCAGGAACGCGGACGATAGATGTTGCAGACTGCCAAACGAGGGACAGCGGCGAGTTGGAGAATTGGATTGCGCTAGTTATGGAGGAGATGCGATTGCGGCGGCGTTGAAAGTATTTGTGAACACGTTCTTCTTGGGCCATCAATTTTGTAATCCAGCCCGTGGCTAATCTCTGCGCGGTCTTCTCACCCCGGAAAAAGGCCTAAGCCCAGGTTAGGAAGTGCCAGCCAACTACTCCGATGGGCCAAATTCATTTATTTTGGCTATTTTTCAAAACTAAGTACTAAAATTTGAATTTTTCAAATGATCTCAGATGGAAAAATGATCAAAACAAAAGTTGTAGTTCCTGAAAAGTTATAAAACTTTGATATTTACAATTTTTCCATTTGAAATCATTTGATGCTTCAAAATCTTTTTTGAAATTGAATTTTTAATTTCTGAAGAACTCTGATTTCCCTTTTTAATCTTTGGCTAAAACTAATAACTAGTCTTTCTCCTTCATACTAACTTCAAATTTGATGATTTTTTTCTAAATTTTTCTAAAATCATGTCGCATCAAGTTATTACCATTTATTACTCAGTTTTTTGTAGGTAGCTTAGGATATTTAACCATTTATCCTTGAGAAAATCAACAAATAATTACAGTAATAGGTAAACATGGTCTGAAAATTGCACCGATGCACACACCGTCATGGGACACCTACATAAACATCCAAAAAAATTCAAATTATTTGGTGAAAGTTGTACTACACATCCATAAATAAATGAGCATCCATCACTTATTCACAAGGTCATGTGTAAGAGATGTGTAACTTTGTAATCATATGCATCACAACTTTCTCAGAATTAGTTGAAACTTTTTTCTCAATAATATACACCCAAATGAGGTGTCCATGCAAGTTTTCAGTTTTTTGTTGGTAGCTTAGGATATTTAACCATTTATCCTTGAGAAAATCAACAAATAATTACAGTAATAGGTAAACTTGGTCTGAAAATTGCACAGATGCACACACCATCATGGGACACCTACATAAACATCCCAAATAAAATTCAAATGATTTGGTGAAAGCTGTTCTACACATCCATAAACAAATGAGCATCTATCACTTATTCACATGGTCATGTGTAAGATCACTTATTCACATGGTCATGTGTAAGAGATGTGTGACTTTGTAATCATATGCATCACAACTTTCTCAGAATCAGTTAAAACTTTTTTCTCAACAATATACACCGAAATGAGGTGTCCATGCAAGTTTTCAGATTTTTGTAGGTAGGTTACTATATTTTACCATTTATCCTTGAGAAAGTCAATAAATAATTACAGTAATAGGTAAACTTGGTCTGAAAATTGCACAGATGCACACACCATCATGGGACACCTACATAAACATCCAAAAATTTTTTAAATGATTTGGTGAAAGTTGTTCTACACATCCATAAACGGATGAACATTTATCACTTATTCACAAGATCATGTGTAAGAGATGTGTGACTTTGTAGTCATATGCATCACAACTTTCTCAGAATCAGTTGAAACTTTTTTCTCAACAATATAAACCCAAATGAGGTGTCCATGCAATTTTTCAGATTTTTGTAGGTAGCTTACGATATTTTACCATTTATCCTTGAGAAAATCAACAAATAATTACAGTAATAGGTAAATTTGGTCTGAAAATTGCACAGATGCACAAACCATCATGAGACACCTACATAAACATCTCAAAAAAATTTCAAACGATTTCGTCAAAGTTGTACTACACATCTATAAACAGATGAGCATCTATCACTTATTCACGAGGTCATGTGTAAGAGATGTGTGACTTTATAATCATATGCATCATAACTTTTCTCAGAATCAGTTGAAACTTTTTTCTCAACAATATACACCCAAATGAGGTGTCCATACAAGTTTTCAGATTTTTCTTGTTACCTTAGGTTTTTTCCATTTATTATTCATTAAATCAAAAACATACTTTAGGGACGGAGTGAGTACTCGGTGGGCCTACTGAGTGCGACCTCGCAATTAGCCAGCCCATATTAAGCACAGTGAGCTACTCGGTGCGGTTTCCTCGGCTTCCTCGTCTCTTCTTCTTCCACAGTCGGCGGGTCTCTTCTTCTTCCATAGTCGGCGAGGCGAGGGCGGTTCGCAACGCGGTGTGCGCAGTGGCGAGGCCGCCTGGAGATGGAGCGCGGAACCCGTGGCGACAGCGGCGAGGGCGGCACTGGCCGGAGGAGGCGCCCTCACGATGCGGAGGAGGTGGTGAAGAAGCCGAGGCGCCACACCAACTCTTCCTTGGGTGGCGGCCCCATGGAGTCCTATGCTGATTCCATGGAGTCGGCGTTCTCCTTCCCACGCCCAGTCGCCGGCAAGGAGAAGACGGTCATCGGCGCCACGACCTTCCCACGCCCAGCCGCCGACAAGGAGAAGACGGTCATCGGCGAGGACAAGGTATGCTCCACTGCGACCTCGCCCAATCCCAAGGAGCTAGGGTTTATTTAGGTTTATTAGGGTTCAAATTGAGATTATGGCCTAATCTATTCGTTAGTTACTATAGTTTATTAGGGTTTCGGTTTGGGATTGAACTGGCAATCCGAAGTTTACTGTTTGTTATGGGTTGATATGTATATAGACCATATGTTTGGCCTACTGATTTTAGTTTTTGTTAACATTATTGTAGTGATTATTAGTGTTGTTAATTATTTATGCATTAATGATCATATGCTTGGCCTACATGCATTGTTCGTTTAATTAAAGTTTGGCCTTATATGTTTACATCCTCCATGCTTTAATTGATTAGGTTCAAATCAAATAAATTGAAATGAAGATTGCTGGTGTACATGCTTTGAGAGGTTATCAATAACAAAATTTAAAAAATGAAATGAGTTTTCATATATGTTTGTTTGTCCAGTTTTGACGTAATTACTTTATGTTTATCACAACTTTGTTGCATTACAAAATCTGATAATTCAACATATCATCAATGTTAGTTTTGCATGGTCAGATTCTAAGTTGGTTGTCAGGTATCACAATTTTGTTGGCAATCCGAAGTTTACTGTTTATTATGGGTTGATATGTATATAGACCATATGTTTGTCCTATTGATTTTAGTTTTTGTTAACATTATTGTAGTGATTATTTCTGATGTTAATTATTTATGCATTAATGATCATATGCTTGGCCTACATGCATTGTTCCTTTAATTAACGTTTTGCCTTATATGTTTACAGCCCTGATGCTTTAATTGATTAGGTTCAAATCAAATAAATTGAAATGAAGATTCCTGGTGTACATGCTGTGAAAGGTTATCAATAAAAAAAATTAAAAAATGAAATGGGTTTTCATATATGTTTGTTTGTCCAGTTTTGACGTAATTACTTTATGTTTATCACAAGTGTGTTGCATTAGAAAATCTGATAATTCAACATATCATCAATGTTAGTTTTGCATGGTCAGATTTAATTGTTTATCAATAAAATCTGTTGCATATTATCAATTACAGGAGCCGGAAGAACCAGAAGCTACTTTCCGCTTCTGGGCTGAAACTACAAAACAACAGGTGCAAGAAGCTGCTTTGGGATTACCATATGTATGGACACCTTTGGGCTTATGATGGAGCAGATTGATCTAGTATCTAGCAGTAGTAGACTTAGAATCTGAACTAGTAGGACTGTGGTGGTGCTTTTGGGAAGAAACACTTAGATGTTGGTACTTTGTAAATATGAGTGTGCTTAGATGTTGGTACTTAGAATCTGAACTAGTAGAATTTGGTACTATAATTAAGTCCGGTACTATATATATGGTACTTAGATGTTGGTACTTAGAATCTGAACTAGTAGACTTAGATGTTGATACTTTGTAAAATATAATTAAGTCCTGGTACTATATATATGGTGCTATGTATTTTGTGTGTCCAATCATTTCTGAGTATGAGTGTGCTGGATGCAGATCGACCTGGTACCTGTGTAAATATGTGAGCATGCATGTGTGTTTTGATGGGATTCACATAAGCTCAAATAGATTATATGACAATGTGAGGTAGTACTTGAGGTCTGATGATTGTATGTGCTTGACTCATGTCACTCTTTATTGCTTGGAATTTTTTGTTAATGACACGACGTGTTTTGAGATCTTACAGCTATTGTTGTGGTTATCTTTTCATGCTACTGTATTTTATGAATTTCAAATTATAATTTCAAAAAATGACAACTTCAGACGTTATTTATCTTTGAAATGAATGATATAAAATGCTTTCCCTCCACGTGGGTTTCCAAAGGACGATTTGTAATCCAGCCCGTGGCTAATTTCCGCGCGGGCTTCTCACCCCAGAAAAAGGCCTAAGCCCAGGTTAGGAAGTGCCAGCCAACTACTCCGATGGGCCAAATTCATTTATTTTGGGTATTTTCAAAATTAAGTACTAAATTTTCAAATTTGATAATTTTTTTTCTAATTTTTTCTAAAATCATGTTGTATCAAGTTGTTATGTTCTTACAACTATTGTTGTCATGCTACTGTATTTTATCAATTTGAAATTAGAATTTCAAAAAATGACAACTTCAGATGTTATTTTGACATACTAAATGATTTCAATGGGAAAATCATAAACATAAAAGTTGTAGAGTTGATCAAGATCTACAACTTTTATTTTAATTATTTCTTCATCCGACAAGATGGTACTAACATTATTCACAAATTTTACAAATCTTACTTTCACAAACTATACACTATAAGAGAGATATATAAAATGAGTGAACAATGTTACTACCACTATATCTGATGAACAAATCACCAAAATAGAAGTTGTACATCTCCGAAACTTATAGAACTCTGTAGGTAATAACTTTTTCGTTACAATTCATCTTGTCAAGGAAAACTATGTTTAAAGTACTCAAATTCAAAATATGATTTTTCAAACGACCTCGGATGGAGAAACAACCAAAATAAAAGTAGTAGATCTCAAAAAGGTATACAACTTTATAGTTAACCACTTTATAATTTGAATTCATATTATCATAAAAATTAAGTCCAATACAAAAAAAATCCTCAAATAAGTCAAATAAATAGAACATAACCAAAAAAATTGAAAAAAGTCGCATCAGGGGCAGTGATCGAACCTACACCCTCTACATACAGAGTTGTACCATATACCATTGAGCTATGCTTGGATGTTCAACACATTCAAGCTAAATAAGTTTATCTTTAAAATGAATGAATAAAAGTGTAGAAAATAAATACTCTCGTCAGAATAATGCTGATGGACGAGGGACCCCTGAGCTTACCCATGCCTAAACCAAAGACGTGATCTCATGCTTTTAGCTTCACAATTTTTAAAACACATTTATGTACAAAACACTGATTAGCACCGGTTATGAGCCCCGAAGGGGTATCTTGAAATCTCGGCCGTCCGCGATCAAATCGACGGCGCAGAATAGGTTGGGAAGGATCCGGCCGGCCGAGCAGCGCATCCACGGCGGCGCGCCATGGGCGCCGGCGGAGCACGGCGGCGGACTCGCCGGAACGGTGATTTAGACCACCCCAGGCCCAACTAGCGGGGGTGGAGAATACCGGAGCGACACCCAAATGCGGCGGCGCCATGAACGAGGTCTAGGAGCTCGTCGAAATGGCATCTCCGAGCAATAGGCGCATGTGAAGGGATAGAGGTTGGCGTGGGTGCTTTAGACGTGGAGGGACCCATGAGGTTGGAGGATTGGATGCGACGGCGAGGAAGCAGGATCGGCGCAGGACGGATTGGCGGCGGCGGCGGTGGCGAACGACGACAAATCGACAAACAAAAAAGAATGAATTCGAATGAACCCTAAAAAAAAATAACCGGACTATACTATTTGTATTATCCACCCCAACTATACTACCCAAAACATTATTTGTATAATTATAGATTGACCATTTTACCCTTCATTAAAAAAAAGAACTACAAAAAAGGAATTACCACTTCTCATATTTTGGGTACTGATTCACTCAATTTCGGAAGCGATGGGAAGCGATTGGAAGCATATGGCCCACCGACCATAGACTCAACAATCGCATCCAATCGCGTTGCTCTCATCGCCTCCCATCGCTTTTCATGTTCTGGGCCCACCGACCATAGACTCACCAATCGCTTCCAATCGCCTCTCCAACCATTGTAAAAATTCTCATTATATATATCGTGGTGGTACAAAAAAGGGTACCCCCAATCAACGCAAACATCCGAACACTCTTTCTCCGTCTCGCCCGAGGCCTCCTAGCCAGGCCTCGGGCGAACGCTCTATCTCCATCTCGCCCGAGGCCTCCCAGCCAGGCCTCGGGCGAACGCTCTTTCTCCGTCTCGCCCGAGGCCTCCCAGCCAGGCCTCGGGCGAACGCTCTTTCTCCGTCTCGCCCGAGCCCTCCCAGCCAGGCCTCGGGCGAACGCTCTCTCCGCCCCGCCCGAGCCCTCCGAGCAAGGCCTCGGGCGAGCACGATCGCTCTCCGTCTCGCCCGAGCCCTCCAGGCCTCGGGCGAGCGCGCCCCTACACCTCGAGCCTTAACGCACGGACCTCGAGCTGTACAGACAGCCGTACCAGCCCATACCACGCATTTAATGCCTTCACCTACTCCGGTCATGTCCACTAGTGCACAACATGTACCACAGTAACTCGGTGTAAAGGTCGAGTCTCGTTTTCACCACAAGCATGGGCAAAAGGGCACCAGTACAGCACTGTTCGGCCAAGCCATGCACTGTAACCCCTCGAGGCCGGCTACGCGCCCCTCGAGCCCTGCACCGCAACCCCTCGAGGCCGGCTACGCGCCCCTCGAGCCCTGCACTGTAACACCTCGAAGCCGGCTCCGCGCCCTAACTACTTTCATGCTATTGGAGGACAGGTACCCCCAGACCCGAGGGACCCTGCCGCGTACTGTACATTCCGGGATGGGTGCTGTACGGCTCCCGCCTTGCCGCGCCACCACGTCCGCGCCCAGGATGGAAGCCACGACCCAAGGACGCCTCAACAGCAACGATCACATCGGCTCCAGTGGCCCCGACAAGACAGGGTTCCTACCCTTCTCCGTATGGGGCACCATACGCCCCGACACTGTAATTCCCTTATGTACCCTGGCCTCCCCTTGCTCTATAAAAGGGGACACCAGGGCCCTCATTCAGGGACACGGACACAACACACGAGTCCACACACAGGCACGAGTCCGGACTCCGGTCCATGCTCACTGAGCTTGTATTCTCCCCTGTACAAGCACTTAGGTGCAAGTAATACAAGAACATCCCCCCGCTGGACGTAGGGCCTTCTTTGCCCGAACCAGGATAAATCCTTGTGTCCTCTTGCATCACCATCCAGGAAGAGAAGCACGCGATCATATCACTCGTTGGTGTGATACCCCCGGGTACGAAACACCGACAGTTGGCGCGCCAGGTAGGGGACTTCGCGTGTCCGAGCCGATTTCTCGTTGATTCCTGGATGGCTTCATCCCCTCTTCCGTTCTCGGCTGGTGCCGTCGTCTGGTTCGGGAGCCTCGAGTTCCTGGCCACAGGCAATGGCAACGAGCTGACTCTGCTCTCCACGAAGGGCCTGAGCGGAGTGCGTGTCACGCCACCCAGCGCGGGGGGCGTGACGCATCGCCCGCATCACCACACGTCGCCACATCGCGAGCGGCGCCGTCGTCACCGTCGTCGCCGGGCGCAGGCGGTGCCCGCGGCAAACACCTACGCCCCGTAGCCGGTGCAGGGTCCCCAAGGGGAAACCAGCCCGGCGCGCGGCCGAGAGCTCCAGGGCGCACCCGCGCCCGCCTAGCGACTTCGCATTCATCATGCGTACGGACCGGGAACCAGGCCAGAGGCCTCCGAGCCGTGCGCCGTCGACGCCACTCAGCCTCCTCCCGCACGGGTCGCGCCGCGCTCGACGCAAGCGGTTCCCGGTCGGCCTCGACAACTCTACGGCTGTATACGCCCACCGCCTCGACGAGCGCCATCAGGACCAGACGGTGGCGGACCGGGAGCAGCGTTCGGGCGCGCTGCTGCAGGCCATGGCCAGCCTGGAGATCGTCCACCCGCGTGCGTCGACCGCGACTTCTTACGAGCCTTCGAGCCACCTCGGCGAGCCACCATTGGAGAATGGTACCGCGAGCTGCGGTCCCAGCATCGGCCAAGGCGGCGTGCCGTCAACAGCTCCGACTCCGACGAATACGACTACCACGACCCCGACCTCTGGGATCCCACCAGGGAGTGCTTCCAACTCGAGGGAGTCGTATGCGACACCGAGGACGAAGGCAACGACGACAGGCCGACGCTCGACCTAGAGGGACCTAGCGACGTGGCCGCGGCAGGCGGGTCACGCGTTCAGGGAAGGGACGAACCTCCAGCACCGGCTGTACCGCCTAAGCACGACGATGGCCGGGCGGCGCAACTCGCACAAGTGCAAGAGGCAATCACCAAAGCCGAGGAAGAACAGCGACACCTGCTGCAGCTCCGGCAAACCCTGATGCAGGAACCACCCCAGCCCCGAGGAGCCGGAGCTCGAGGCCGGGCTCGAGAGGTCCACCGGCGGATCCTCGAGGACGGGGCACCAGCACGCCCTGAAGTATGTTCCCGCGAGCCGGGCAGAACGTGGCGGCGGCGGCTATGATGCTCCGTGACCTGCCCGCCGTCTCCAACCCCGATGCCAGGCGCATGCTCGGAGAAATGAAAAACCTCCTCGAGACAGCCGCGGTACAGCAGGCCGAGAGCTCGGCGTCACGCCGACGCGGAGCAGCCTCGGGGAGACCGGCGGACACGCCCACGACGCTCGCGAGGCATCCGTCCACCAGCCGGACGCCTCTCGAGCTAGGCCAGTCCGCGAACGGATCGTCGACAACCGGCCACCTCGAGCCCCAACGACCCCGCAACGACGCCACGACATCAACCGACGGCGCAAGGACAAGGGGGCCCAAGAGCGTGGCTATAGCGCCCATCGAGGGGGCGCTACGACAGCGACGAGGACCGGCAGGTCCTCGAGCCCCCGGGCCCTCGAGTCTTCAGCCGGGCCATCCGCAGCTCAACCCTCCCCGACCGCTTCCGACCGCCGACCAACATCGTGATGTATGACGGGGAGGTCGCCCAAGCTCTGGCTCTCGGACTTCCGCCTTGGCTGCCAACTGGGCGGAGCGAAGAACGACGACCGCGTGATCATACGTCAACTCCCACTTTACCTCTCGGACACCGCCCGCCGGTGGCTCGAGGGGCTCCCGCCGGATCGGATCCATGACTGGGCCCGACCTAGTCAGGGTCTTCGACGGGAATTTCAAGGGGACCTGCGTGCATCCAGGCAACCCCTGGGACCTACGGCGTTGCAGGCAGGCGGCGGACGAGCCCCTCCGCGACTTCGCTCGACGGTTCTCGAAGCAGCGTCTCGAGCTCCCCCACGTGCCTGACGAGGACGTCATCTCAGCGTTCCTCGCGGGCACGACATGCCAAGAGCTTGTTCATGAGCTAGGACGCTACCGTCCCGGACGGTCGAGGACCTGATGGATCGCGTCACCAGCTTTGCTTTGGGCGACGAAGCAGTGGGGGCCTTCTTTGGCCGTTCCACGGACAAAGGCAAGGCGGTGATCGCGCCGGAGGGCTCCAACAAGGGCAACGACGCCAAGAACGACAACAATGATGGCAACAAAAGGAAGAAAAACAAACGCAAGGGCCAGAAGGCGAAGCGTGGCGCCGATGACGACGACAACAAAGAGGTGCTCGCGGGCGCCCTCGAGCCTAAGAAGCCCCGAGGCCCCCCCGACGGGGCTGTTTTCGACCAGATGCTCGAGGATCCCTGCACCTACCACAGGGGCCCCGTAAACCACAAGTTGAAAGACTGCCGACTGTTGAAGGGCTACTACTCCAAGCTCGGCGATAAGAGGGACGCGCCTAAGGGAAAGGATACCGATCGACGCGGCGGCAGGAACGCAGATGGAGACTTCCCCCCGGTGCGCGACTGCTACATGATCTACGGGGGGCCGACCGTCGGGCTCTCAGCTCGAGAAAGAAAGAAGGAGCGCCGGGAAATCTTTTCGCTTGGCCACGACGCCCCCTGGTATCTTGACTGGTCCGATGCGCCAATCACGTTCGACCGTGACGACCATCCGGACCGTGTCATAAACCCGGGGGCTTACCCCCTCGTCGTCGACCCCATCATAATCGACGTTCGGTTCTCCAAGGTGTTGATGGATGGGGGCTCGAGCCTCAACATCATATACCTCGAGACCCTCGACCTCCTGGGGATTTCAGAGGGACAGCTCCGACCCAGCGTCGGGGGGTTCCACGGAGTAGTACCAGGAAAGAAGGCCCACCCCCTCGGGCGCATCGACCTGCCGGTTTGCTTCGGCACGCCGGCAAACTTCCGTCAGGAAACGCTCACCTTCGAGGTGGTCGGCTTCCAAGGGACCTACCACGCCATCATCGGCCGGCCAGGCTACGCCAAGTTCATGGCGATTCCTAACTACACGTACTTGAAGCTCAAGATGCCGGGGCCAAAAGGGGTCATCACCGTTGACACATCCTACGAGCACGCATACCACTGCGACGTGGAGTGCGTCGAGCGGGGGGAGGCCAACGTCCACCTCGACTCGCTCGAGGCCTTGGCAGCTCTGGCCACCGAGGGGGCCCCAGAAGCAAAGCGTCACGCTGGCACCTTCGAGCCGGCTGAGCACACCAAGCAAATACCCGTCGACCCGACTTCGGCCAATGGCAAGACGCTGACCATCAGTACCAGCCTCGAGCCCAAATAGGAAGCAGTGCTCATCGACTTTCTCCGTGCGAACATCGACATGTTTGCATGGAACCCCTCGGACATGCCGGGCATACCGAGGGAAGTCGCCGAGCACGCCTTGGAGATCCAGGCCGGGTCCAGACCGGTGAAGCAACGCCTGCGCCGCTTCGACGAGGAAAAGCGCAGGATCATCGGCGAGGAGGTGCACAAGCTTTTGGCGGCCGGTTCATCAAGGAGGTATTTCACCCAGAGTGGTTAGCTAACCCTGTACTAGTTAGGAAAAGAATGGAAAAATGCGGATGTGTGTGGAATTACACTAGTCTGAATAAAGCATGTCCAAAAGTTCCATTTCCTTTACCTAAATTGACCAGGTGATCGTCGATTCCACTGCTGGGTGCGAAGTGCTTTCGTTCCTTGATGCGTATTCCGGCTACCACCAAATTAGGATGAGAAAATCCGATGAACTCGCAACCTCTTTTATCACGCCATTCGGTATGTATTGCTATGTTACGATGCCCTTCGGCCTGCGAAACGCCGGGCAACGTACCAGCGATGTATGCAGCACATCTTTGGCGAGCACATAGGCAAGACCGTCGAGGCCTACGTCGATGACATCGTGGTTAAAACTAAAAAAGTCGGGAACCTCATCAGCGACCTCGAGACCACGTTCGAGTGCCTCCGGGCCAAGAATGTGAAGCTCAACCCCGAGAAGTGTGTCTTTGGTGTGCCTCGAGGCATGCTACTTGGCTACATCGTCTCACAACGGGGGATCGAGGCAAACCCTGAAAAAATCTCAGCAGTCACGAGGATGGGCCCGATTCGTGACCTCAAGGGTGTGCAGAAAGTAACAGGCTGCCTAGCCGCTCTCAGCAGATTCATCTCGAGGCTGGGGGAAAAGCACTACCCCTCTACCGCCTGCTAAAAAAGACGGAACACTTTGCGTGGACCGCCGAAGCCGAGGAGGCCTTAACCAAGTTGAAGGGGTTGCTGACTTCTGCACCAATTCTCGTGCCCCCGCGACCAGCCGAAGGTGAGATTCCCCCGAGCCCCTCCTCCTCTATGTGGCCGCAACCACTCAGGTGGTTAGCGCGGTCATAGCCGTCGAGAGGCACGAGGAGGGTCATACATTGCCGGTCCAAGACGGTATACTTCACCAGTGAGGTACTCTCCGAGGCCAAGGTCCGGTATCCCCACACATCCAGAAGCTGCTCTACGGCATCATCGTCACAAGGCGCAAGCTCCAGCACTACTTCCTCGCTCATCCCGTGACGGTGGTGTCGTCCTTCCCCCTCGGAGAGATCGTCAACAATCGGGAGGCCACGGGGCGCATCGCCAAGTGGTCCGCCGAACTAATGGGGGAGACCATCACCTATGCCCCGCGAAAGGCCATCAAGTCGCAAGCGTTGGCGGACTTCGTTGCTGAATGGACCGACACTCAGCTCCCGCCGGCACAGATTCAAGCCGAACTCTGGACCATGTACTTCGATGGATCCCTCACGAAGACGGGGGCAGGAGCAGGCCTGCTCTTCATCTCACCCCTCGGAGTACACATGCGCTACCTGCTACGCTTGCACTTCCCCGCCTCCAACAACGTCGCCGAGTACGAGGCCCTCGTCAATGGGCTGCGCATCGCCCTCGAGCTCGGGGTCCGACGCCTCGACGCCCGAGGAGACTCGCAGCTCGTCGTCAACCAGGTTATGAAGGCTTCAAGCTGCATCGATCCCAAGATGGAGGCATACTGCGGGGAGGTGCGCAAGCTGGAAGACAAGTTTTACGGCCTCGAGCTCAACCACATAGCTCGAAAGTACAACGAGGCCGCAGACGAGCTGGCAAAGTTGGCGTCCACGCGCGGCACGGTACCGCCAGACGTCTTCTCGAGGGACGTCTTCGAGCCATCCGTCGAAATCGACCCGGGGGCTGGCCCTCGACGCCACCCCTCGAGCAAGACACGGGGGCTCGACTCTCAACGCCACCCCTCGAGAAGGACCCCTCGACGTCCGCGGAGGCGATGCAGGTCGACGCACACGCCTCTTCGTCATCACGGCCCCTCGACTGGCGGACGCCCTACCTCGACTACCTGACGCGAGGCGAGCTACCAGAAGACAAGACGGAGGCCCGACGCATCGCTCGGAGGGCCAAGACCTACGTCATCTACGGCGACGAACGGGAGCTATACCGACGAAGTCCGACTGGGATCCTTCAACGCTGCATCCCACTCGAGGAAGGGCGCAAGCTCCTCGACGATATGCACTGGGGGCTTGCGGCCACCACGCAGCGCCGAGGGCCCTGGTTGGAACGCCTTCCGTCAAGGCTTCTATTGGCCGACCGCCATTGGGGACGCCAAGCGTTTGGTCCAAGCGTGCCATGGGTGTCAATTCTACGCCAAGCAAACGCACCAGCCCGCACACGCCCTGCAGATGATCCCAATCACTTGGCCATTTGCCGTTTGGGGGCTCGACCTTGTGGGTCCCCTCAAAAGGACAAGTGGAGGGTACACACACATGCTCGTGGCCGTCGACAAGTTCACCAAGTGGATCGAGGCTAAGCCGATAGGAGACCCCACCTCCGAGAGGGCTGTCGAGTTCATCGCCAACATCATGTACCGGTTCGGGGTGCCTAATGTCATCATCACCGACAATGGCACCCAATTCACGGGCAAAAAGTTCACCAACTTCTGCGATGACAACAACATTCGCGTAACCTGGGCCTCGGTCGCATACCCCCAATGCAACGGGCAGGTCGAGCGCGCCAACGGCATGATACTCCATGGGCTGAAGCCGAGGCTGTTCAAGACCCTCAAGAATTTCGGAAAGGGTGGGCTACAGAACTCCCTCGGTGCTGTGGGGCCTCAGGACTACGCCGAGTCGAGCCACCGGGTTCACTCCGTTTTTCCTAACCTACGGCGCAGAGGCCGTCTTACCTACGGACCTCGAGTACGGCTCACCTCGACTTCGAGCCTACAACGAGCAAACCAGCGACGAAAGGCTCGCCAACGCCAAGGACCAGCTCGAGGAGGCCCGAGACGTGGCGCTCATCAACTCTGCACGCTACCAGCAAACACTTCGATGCTACCACGACAAGCACGTGCGCAAAAGGGACCTGGCGGTGGGGGACCTCGTGCTTCGACGGCTGCAAGATAATCGAGGGCGCCATAAGCTCACCCCTCCGTGGGAAGGCCCATACACCGTGGCCGAAGTGCTCAAGCCAGGCACATACAAGCTCTACGACGACCAAGGCAGGATCCTGGCGAACGCGTGGAACATATCTCAGCTACGTCGCTTCTACCCTTAAGGCCTCGAGGCCTTGTTCATTTATCACTTTGTACAAACATGTCAAAATGAATGAACAAACTCGTGCATTGTCGTTCATGTTGCTTCGCATCTTAAGGTAGCCTCGACCCTGCTTGCTCAGGGTCAAGCCTCCCTCGGGGGCTGACGGGGGGCCTCACCCCCCCCCAGACTCCGGAAAAATGCGCGTTTTTCCTTTCAAAAATTTGACCCTCGTCTCGACTCGTGCCTCGAGTGAACTAGCTGACGTCTAAATCTTAAAGTACCTCGAGCCTCCAAGGTCGGGGGGTCGACGTAGACGGCCACCTACGCCCCCGGGCTACGGTGCCCTACCTACGCCTCCCCTCGAGGGGCTCGCGACGTATCGAAGGAACACAGACTAAGTTAGCAGAAACTCGAGCTTGCGACAAAGAGAAGTGGTCAAACGCATTTGAAAGGAAAACAACCCCTTTAAACAAACAAGTCATATATACATTCGGGTCTCGACGTACCCTCATTCACGTCATAAAATTCTTACAAGGCCCCGGCGCCCAAATTTGGCGCGCAGGCCCTAGTCTTCGTCGGTGCGGTACTCCTCCCCGAGGTCCTCCGCGGCGGGCTCAACCTCGACGCCCGAGCTCGAAGGAGGAGGGCTCCCGACACCGCTGCTGGCGTCAGGAGGCAGCACGTCCTCCTCGAAGATCTTCGCGAGCGACGTCCCCGGCCTCTCCATCTTCTCCAAAATTTTGTCGACACGGCGGTTGTTCCACTCCTCATCCTTCCCCTCGATCTCGATGAAGCCATTCGCGACAACGTGGACCGGGAAGCGGAAACCGGAGCGAACGACCGCGAGTGTCCGCTGACGCCGGATGAGAGTTGCCGACACGGTCCCGCGCGGATCCGTCGAAGAAGCACAAGGAGTCGACCAAGGTCGTCGCCCGAGCCATTGACCTTCTGCCCGCGGTCAAGAGGAGCACCCCACATGGGGACGAGCAGCGGTCGAGAGAGGAGCGAGCCGCTCCGCAACCATCGTCTGTTCTTGGGAGTTGGTCCAAGAGAGCCTTTGGTTCGTCCCGTGGAGCTCCTCGACCGTCTTCTCGACCCTTGCGCCAAAACAAGAGAGTGAGAAGCCGGGCGATCTTGTGTGACAAAAAACTTCGAGACCCAAAACAAGAACAAGGTGTAAGCCTCACGTCGCAGTGTGCCCCAGTGCGGCGAGGGTCCTGGTCAGGCCCTCAGAACGCTTGCTCCAGCCTGCGCTCTCGGCCAGCGTGAGGAGCTTCTCGGACCTAAGGCCCGCGATAGCAGACCGCCTCACCAGGGCCAGATCCTTGCGGACACCTCCTGCCGCGCCGCCCCCTCGGCAGCTAAAGGCTGGTGGCGGCACCACTTCGGGTCCTTCGGCCTCTTTTCTCGTGCCTCCGCTGCGGTTCTCTGTGTTATTCGGCAAGAGGAGGCCTCGAAACGAGAGGAAGAAGCCTCCTGCTTCGCCGCCTCGCTAAGCCCGGGGGCAGAGGGTTGGGCCTCGACTTCGGGCGTCCGCGGCCTCCTTCCTCGAGTTCGAGAACGGCGGCGGCCTCCTCCTTGGATCGAGGACCTCGCTAGAGCCACCCGGAACTCCGCCTCCGCCTCGTTGCGAGGCTCGCCATATGGGCGTTACGGCTCAGCTCCGCGAGGAGGGGAGATCCCAAAGCTCCGCTCAGCCCGCGCGGGAGGGCGGTGACACTGTGCGGACCGCCTGCCTCCCGCGGAGGCAGGACCGATCCGCCTCCTGCCATAAAATCATGGCCAACCCTACCGGAAGATGCGCCGCACCTCTCGAGGGGCCCCACCGCTGTGGACGGGCTGCTCGATGGGAAGCCGGCATGGGCGGGCTCAGTGGACGGGAAACGGCCATTATTGGTCGGCGAGACTCAGGTAGGGCAGGATCCTCCTCAGCATCGAGCTGCCCCGACAGCGGACCCGCGGGCCCACGGCCACGGGGCCCGACTCCTCCGTCCCTCCGCCGAACTTCCTGTTGCTCCGCCGACTCCCGAACCCTGGCGGGGGTCACTTACTCGCGGGGGGCGAAGGCTTCGAAGGGACGGAGGAGCATGAGAGACGGGATTCCTTATCCCCAGGCTTCGATCCCTCGGGCCCTATTCCCTGGCCGGGCCATCCGGCGCCTGTCGGCGCTAGCCGGCGCCTCGGGCGCGCAACATCATTCTAGGGCCGCGGGAGGAGCGGCCCTGCTCAAGATCGTGGAGAGAGTCCTCCACGTCGGCTCCTCCTCTGCCAGAGCTTCCTCTCCCCCTTTCCCTCCGAAGACAGGCACGGCTCGTGTACGGTTCGGAGCCTCGAGGGGCGCAAGTTCATCAGCCCCAGAACCGGCGGGGCCGTACTCGCCCAAGAGCTTCCCCCGGAACAAGCCGTCGTGATGAGGGGAAGGGGGGCGCGTACCAGCTGGCACCATCGCGGGAGGAGGGAGGAGGGGGAGGAGGGCAGCGGCTTCGGCGGATTATGGTGGGTGGGCGGGCTCGATGCCATGAGCTGAGGCCCTTGCAATACGAGATGACGGAGATATCAGAGCCAGGAAGAGTACCTCGACCCCTGTGGTCGATGGCGACGGCCTCACCAAAATTCGCGACGATCATCTGGCCCCCTCGAGCCATGGCAGCTCGGGCCTTCTCCAGCCAAGCGGCTTCTCTAGCGGAGGAAGGTGCCATACCTCGAGGTGCCTGTGCCTCGACGGGGCCGAGGTCTTGGCCCGCTTGGACGAAGCGAGGTCCACCTCCTGGTAGGAGCGCTTCCCCCTGAGAAAAAACGGAGATGGCACGCGTCATCAAAAGCAAAGAGGTGAAGCCTCACTACCGACGAGACCAAGGAAACTACTCACCCGAAGCGGCGGCTGGCTTCTTCCCGGAATCGCCGGACCCACTCGGGGGCTTCGAGCCCACCCCACGGCTCGAGCCCTATGCCTGGGCCGTCTCCACAGGGCTGGGATGGGGGGAGGGCTCCCGACGCCTCCCATGGCTCGACCTCGAGGGAGAGCCCTCCTTCCGCCCCACATCACGGGAGGGCGACCGTAACCTCCCTCGTGCTGATGTCGTGGCGCCCGCCCCGGCGCGGGCTCCGGGACCTGCTCCGGCGCCCGCGCTGGTGGTCGCGCCCTCCCGCGTCCGCTTCCGTGTCCCGGCGGCGGTGCGGCGATGGACTCCGGGGACGCTCGCGCCCCTGGTCACGATACGCTCGGGGGCTCCCTCCCCGACGCTCGTGATGGCGCGGGCCTCGACGCCTCTTCTTCTTGGCGCCCGCTCCTCCGCGGGCTCGACGGGCTCGCGGGGGTCGGGCCCGAGACCCTTCTCGACCTGTCGACCGCTTCTCGAAGCCCGACCCCTCTCGAGACCCCCCGTCTGGGCTGACGCGGGGGCGGCCTCCGTTGGCGCTGTGGCGGAGGCGCTCCAGGTCCGGGCTTCCTTACGACCAGGGGCACATCCGGCGCGGAGCTCGACGGACCTCGGGCCCCCGACGAGGCAGGAATCGGCGCCGCCTTCCGCGGCTGCGTCCCGCGCGACCCTTTTGTCGGGTGGACCTCCAGTGTACCCTCCTGCACAGAGGAGCGGTCAGCCCTGCCATCGACGAGCCCCGCGCGCATCAAGCGCGCATCCATCCCCTCGTCGTCGCCCTCCTCCTCATCACCACTCTCCTCCTCCGAGCTCGAGGAGCTCAGCTCGGGGGACCCGTCCCCAGGCTGACGGTTACGACGAGCCTTCGCCAGTCTCTGCTCCCGAGCTAAGCGACGCAAGTTTTTATTTTTCTCCTTCTTCTTTTTGGCATCCTTGCTCTCCTTGTCCTTCTGAGCAGAGAGGCGCCTCACCTGAGAATCCGCGGCGTCCTCCCTCACCGGGGGCCTCGACGCGCGACAAGTAAATGCCCCCTAAGAAAAGAAGAAGCGTGATGAGACAAACCACAAGACGGATGCAAAGGGATCGAAGGAGGAAAAAGGGGGAGGAGGCTCGAGATAGCTCGACTCGAGGTAGGCTTACCAGGTCGAGACACCCCTCGTCGGGTGCCATCGCAACCAGGTTGGAGTATTCAGGGACGAACGGCCCCTGGATCGTGATTGACACCCGGGAGACGCCCTCGTTCCGGGACAGCCTCCCTTCGGCCATCCTCGAGCGATTGAGCGCCTCGAGCTGAGCCTGCGGGCCCATCTCGTGCATAAGAAGGGGGCGGTCCGCCAGCGGGAGAACTCTTCGCTGGTGGAACGCCCAAATAACCGCTTGCACGGTCAGCTTCTTCTCGTCCACCAGCATCTTCATCATCTCCATCAGCGGGGCCAGGTGGCGTTGCCTGTCCGCCGCAACATCCCAGGTCCACTTCTCCGGGCGTTGAGTGAGGACCCTGCCGGTGTACTGCGGAAGGAGGCCACCTTCGTTCCGCAGATAGAACCAATGGTCGTCCCACCCGGCCTGGTTGGTGGAGAGCTTGTATCGCAGGTACTCGCGGGGGACATTGGCCGACGAGGTCCCCGCCCTCGCGGTAATGGCAAGGGAGCCCATGCGCACGGGCCGCCTCCCGCTGGGCTTCAGGGACTTGATGAAAAGCTCGCCCCGGAAGAGATGGACGAACATCTCCCAGTGCGGCTCCATCTTCAGGTACCCCTCGCACACCGCGGCGAATATGGCGGCGTGCGAGATGGAGTTGGGGGAGAAGTGTTGCAGCTCCACCTCGAAATGGTGGGCCAGCCCTCGCAAGAAGCGGCTCGGCAGGACGCCGAGCCCCATACGGTGGTAGCGCGCGAAGCTCACCACGTACCCCTCCGGCGGGTGCGGCTCCCGGTGCTCCGCCGACGGGATAACCCACCATGCGGGTCCCTCCTCCGGGTTGGGGCGCAGAAGCCCCTGGGCCACCAGCGAGTCCATTTCGCTCTGCGTCACCTTCGACGGGCTCCAGTCCTCGGCCGGCAGCATCTGTGTCTGGGCGGCCATGACGGTGGCGCGGCGCGGACCCGAGCAGCGGACGGGCGGCCGGAAATCCCCAATCGACTAGCTCGAAGGAGAGGGCGCGTGAAGGCTACGGCGGCGGCGAAGGCAAAGGCAAAGTAAAGGGTTCCTTTTTCCCTCTTTCGATATTTATAGGGGGAAATCCAGAAGGGCGGGATCTCCCACGACGTAAAAAGGTAACCGAATGCATTCAATGCGCCCACCTAACCGCGTCTCGAGCCGGATGCAGGGTACACGCGTTACCTCTCCATTCGCTCCACTACCCGGGCCCGCCACGACCGTCGCTCCGGCTTCGCGCCCGCCGCTCTCCCCGACGGTTTCCACCTAAAAAGGCATGCCCAACGGGCAGAAGGATTCCCAAACGACGGAGGCCTCTTCACAAAGGTAAAAACGGGCCCCGGCCCCAAGTCTCGAAGCAGCGAAGGCTGGCCCTCGAAAAGGGTTCGACAGCCGGCTTTGAGCACCCGAGTCAGGGACACCAAGGGGCGCCACTCGCGGCATTACTCGAGGGCCGAGCCCTCGAGGCCCCTCACGTGTATCCAAGGCAGGGAGCTCGACGTGCAGTGAGATCCCCTCGGAGGGAGGCATCGAGCCACCGGGTCCTATCGAATGGACCCGGCACTCCTGCAGACTGAGCACCCATGCTTTATGAGACCGCCTCCGGGCCACAGTCGACCCCTATCGAACGGGGCACGAGCTCTCACTTGGATTCCCCGTTACCAGCTCACCGGGAACCTCGATACTCGCCCACTCGGGGTAGTACGAGGCATCCCCCCTCGCATCCGATCGAAAGGACTCGCGGGATGACGAGCCAGGGCAATCGGCATGCCGGACAGCTCGAGGAGCCGGCCAGTCGGTCCAGCCTGGCACCCCTCGACGAAAGAGGGTCTAAGAACTCGGACAGTTACGACTAATCCCTTTTCTTTGTGTAAACATGAGATTTTCAGGCCTCGGGCGAACGCTCGTCCTCCATCTCGCCCGAGCCCTCAAGGCCAGGCCTCGAACGATCGCTCGTTCTCCGTCTCGCCCGAGCCCTCCGAGCCAAGCCTCGGACGGAGTCTCCCACGACAAAGGAAAGGTAACCGCAAACATTTAATGAGACTACCGAACCACATTTCGAGCCTGTTGACAGGTACACACGGCGCCGCGATCTCCGCTCCCTGACGATTTCCGCCTAAAAAGGCGCGCCCACTGGGCAGAAGGTCCCCAAACGACGGAGGATTCTTCAGGAAGCCCGCGAGGGAGTTCTAGCCTCTCCCCCATGGCCTCGGGGGCTACACCCGCGGGCGCTCGCACGACACCCACGGAATCAAATCGACAAAACCTTCGAGACCAGTTAGCTATCCATCGAGATCCCAATCTGGAGCCCCTGCTCGAATGCAAGCACTCAAACAAGGGCTCGGGGGCTACTGTCGGTGGTACAAAAAAGGGTACCCCCAATCAACGCAAACATCCGAACACTCTTTCTCCGTCTCGCCCGAGGCCTCCCAGCCAGGCCTCGGGCGAACGCTCTATCTCCGTCTCGCTCGAGGCCTCCTAGCCAGGCCTCGGGCGAACGCTCTTTCTCCGTCTCGCCCGAGCCCTCCCAGTTAGGCCTCGGGCGAACGCTCTTTCTCCGCCCCGCCCGAGCCCTCCGAGCAAGGCCTCGGGCGAGCACGATCGCTCTCCGTCTCGCCCGAGCCCTCCAGGCCTCGGGCGAGCGCACCCCTACACCTCGAGCCTTAACGCACGGACCTCGAGCTGTACAGACAGCCGTACCAGCCCATACCACGCATTTAATGCCTTCACCTACTCCGGTCATGTCCACTAGTGCACAGCATGTACCACAGTAACTCGGTGTAAAGGTCGAGTCTCGTTTTCACCACAAGCATGGGCAAAAGGGCACCAGTACAGCACTGTTCGGCCAAGCCATGCACTGTAACCCCTCGAGGCCGGCTACGCGCCCCTCGAGCCCTGCACCGCAACCCCTCGAGGCCGGCTACGCGCCCCTCGAGCCCTGCACTGTAACACCTCGAAGCCGGCTCCGCGCCCTTCGAGCCCTAACTACTTTCATGCTATTGGAGGACAGGTACCCCAAGACCCGGAGGGACCCTGCCGCGTACTGTACATTCCGGGATGGGTGCTGTACGGCTCCCGCCTTGCCGCGCCACCACGTCCGCGCCCCGGATGGAAGCCACGACCCAAGGACGCCTCAACAGCAACGATCACATCGGCTCCAGTGGCCCCGACAAGACAGGGTTCCTACCCTTCTCCGTATGGGGCACCATACGCCCCGACACCTGTAATTCCCTTATGTAACCCTGGCCTCCCCTTGCTCTATAAAAGGGGACACCAGGGCCCTCATTCAGGGACACGGACACAACACACGAGTCCACACACAGGCACGAGTCCGGACTCCGGTCCACGCTCACTGAGCTTGTATTCTCCCCTGTACAAGCACTTAGGTGCAAGTAATACAAGAACATCCCCCCGCTGGACGTAGGGCCTTCTTTGCCCGAACCAGGATAAATCCTTGTGTCCTCTTGCATCACCATCCAGGAAGAGAAGCACGCGATCATATCACTCGTTGGTGTGATACCCCCGGGTACGAAACACCGACAATATATATTTTTTAAATGGCTACAAAAGCTTTGCTTTAATTTTATTACAAAAAAGAGGTTGGTCTAGTTTTTAAGGGAACGCGGACCTAAAAATCTTACAACTACAAGATGAAAAAATACTAAAAAACAATTCAATTAGCAATCAACTAGCTAAGACAGCTAAAAATACCTCTTAAAAAAACACTAACATCACTCGCAAAACCACTGTAGGTTGACCCAAACAACATAGATGACTGCTACTAAGCAACTAAGGAAAAACACTAACACCGCTGTGAGTCTTGGGTCTGGTGGATAGTTCACCGGCTCATGCCAATCGTCTCTTAGTGCCACATCGAGCCACCAACACTCTACACTACCTGGTCACTGACCTAATGGACTGTATATTTTCACATAGATTATACATGAGAGCCACCAACACTCTACACCACCTGAAAATAGCAAGCAACATTGGAGCGTCCGATGCCCTAGCATCGGCGTGTCCGATGCCACTTTAATCTACGTGGGAAGCAATGTGACCGTTGGGACCGGACGACTTGAATTCATAGCGGGGAGGCACGTGGTGCTCATCAGAGCATGCGACGCTGGGGCAGCGTCCGATGGCCTCGACACCGGCGCGTCCGATGCTCGGGTTTTCTGCCCAACGGCTAGGTCGACTTGAGTGGCCTATATAATTGTCTTGGCCGACTCACTTGAGTTCTCTCTTGCACATTTTGATCCCTAAGCATTCTTGTGACCATAGCCAAGCCTCCCCACTCATCTCTAGTATTGATTTGATCATTTGCTAAGTGAGATTGAGTGATCTAGTGCTAAGATTTGAAAGAGTTCATTCTAGTGGCACTAGTTCTTCGCATCGGCTTTGAGTTTCTTGTTACTCTTAGCATTTGACGGTGCCTAGATGGCTTGAAGGCATTTTAGTGGAGTTGGTAAGATTGGTGATTGTTCTTGGCCACCACCATTCAATTGTGAGGGTTTTTTCGGGCCTAATCCTCGCACGGAGTGGCAAAAGGCACCCTTAGTGGATTGCTCGTGTCATTGAGCTACCTCTCTTGTGGTAGATTCTTGTGGGGTTTGTGTAGTTTGGCGTGGTGCCAATACCCAAAGGATCACCAAGAGTTGGTCGACACAACAGGGAGTAGCGTGCCGGCAAGCACGTGAACCTCGGGATAAATCTTGTGCCCCGCGTGCTTGATTGTGATTGATTGGCCTTCTCAGTGATTGGACTTCATTCTATTTCTTGGTGATTGGTTCTTCATCAAGCATCTTCATCGGTGATTGGTTCATCTAAAGGCTCGATGATACACTCCCTAAACTAGCTCATTTACTTGTTGCAATCTTTCTCATTGAGCTAGTTATTTGTATATCTTGTAATATTCATTAGATTGTCGTATCTTGTGTAGATATTTCATCTTGTCTATATATCTTGCATAGATATCCTTATTGATCATATTGCTCTTCACTAGCTTTAGTATATACATTGTGTCGACTATACCTTCCTAGTATATATCTTTTTGTGCCATACCTTTATCTCTTATCTAGCATAGTTCTTTTGATTGTGTGACATAGAGATATTAGGTAGAATTGTTGGATAGGTGGCTTGCAACACATTCACTAGGCTATTGCAAAAAGCTCCGCTATTTGTGTTGCTAATAGTGTTTGCCTAAGTAATTTTATAGATTTTTAATTAGGCTATTCACCCCCTCTAGCCAATTGGACCTTCCACCATTCCAATATTATAGACATGAAATCTCTAGATCTAAATACGATAGTCATCACTGACCTAGAGTTATTAATCACCGCCATCCAGCACAAAAATTACTATATATGAGAGTCTTGTAAAGGGGAAAAAGGGCGACAACCTAGAAGAGGATAAGGGAGAGTATGGGGAAGTAGGAAGGAACACAACTCCTTATCCCCACCACCTCGGCACTCATAACTGCCAAGTAGACTGCCTTTGATCTAGCTAACATGGTAGAAACTATAAGGTCAGTCTCACTAGTGAGTTTTATGATGTGATTAGCAAAGCTGTCATGTTAGCCTTTTGTATTGGTAACTGTAACAAATCCAGATGAAACTTTATGAAATTCTTTCTCTCTCTCTCATCATAATTAAATAATTACCTAGTCATCAAATTCGTCACAATATTAAAGTTAGTAGAAAAAGGTCTACATAACCCCTCTCAACTATTGAGGATAGACTACTTGACCCCCAAACTATAAAACCAAATGTTTTATCCCCTGAACTTTCGAAAACCGGTCAAATAACCCCTCAAGCCGTTTTAGACGGTGGTTTTGCTACAATAGCGTGGTTTGTCTTTTTCTTTTTTATTTATTTTGTCTAAATCTTTAAAAACTATAGTAAATCATAAAATAGAAAATCTAATTGTGTTGGACTCCACATGAGTATGCTTTAGAACAAAGTTTTTACTGTAGATTTAGATCTATGTTTTTCTATAATTAAATAGAATAATTCATAGATGTAGTTTCTTTCATCCAATTGTGATAAATTTTTTATTATTTGATAATTATTGTATGCTTAAATTGTAGTAAAAATTTGAAGGACCGAAAGTGCTACACAAAGGCAACCAGGCGGGGGGGTGAATGAGAGTTTTAAATTTTTTTTCAGAAACTTATAGTCAATGTCCCGAGAATCAACCCCAAAAAACAAACCTAGAGCTTGATAGTGTCCACGACCCTAGATGTAGGGTGGATGCTTCCCAGAAGCACAGCGGGACACTACACAAATCTAAAAATCCAATGAAAAAGCCGGAAAACAAAACCGACAATGAACGAACGAACAGTGGACGAAAGCGTGTTGATCAGCACAGACCGGACTCACTGCTGCGTCCGGTCAATGGTGATCGGACGCGTCCGGTCCCACAGAAACTGTTCTGGACCCTTACTGTGTTGAACCGGACTCACGATATGGAGCGTCCGATCACAACATGCATAGCGTCTGATTAGAAGAAACGAGCAGTGAACAGTGCGAACGTAGAGTCCGGTCAAAGAGAGGAGCGTCCGGTCAAATTTGCGCAGAGTGGACAGCGAGGCCTTCAACGACCGGACCCTCTGACCAGCGTCCGGTCAGCCCGACACCAGAGTCCGATCACCCCGATTTTCAACAGTTCATTCACCGATTCAACTCGATCTCACCCAAACCGAAAACTCTGAGGTTCAAACTTGGTGAGATGAGTCACAAGGAGGATAGTGAGCTACTCCTAGGAGATCATGGCTCGAACCTATCTCCAAATCGATGAATCAATGAGGTTCGGGGGAAGAGAGAAGAAAAGTCAATTCAAAACGAAAACCAACCGATCTACTTGTTCGTGAGGTTTGAGTTGAATCCCTTCGGTGGAAATGATCCCTTCACAGTAAAGAACAAGATGATTCAAATGGTTTTGCAAACGGAGCAACGTAGAGAGAGGACGATCGACAGGAAACTTGAGGAGAAAAGCAAAACACGAAGAACAACTCAAAAACGCGAATCACAATCTCAATTGCCAGCAGAAAATTGTCCCCACGAGGAGACAACGGGATTACGGTCCCGTTTCCTCAAAATCTCAAGAACACAGAGGTATGATTAGCCGTCTCTGCGGATCTCAGTAGCTACGGCAGGGATGTGGGAGAGCAGGAAACCCTAAGTGAAAGTAGCAAATGGCTGAGATAGGACGGAGGGAGGGGTGGCCTCTCCTATTATAGCCTAATACAATTATTCCCCTTCTACCCCTACAGCTAATGAGCGGGCAGGCTAACCGTAAGGGTATTCCTGACCAACTCGGAGTGTAGTCGATCCGACAGCCACGCCCACACATCCGGTAGCTTCGCCTCGATGAGACCTCACCTGATGCCGTCACGTGCCGCCAACGCGCCGTTCGTCCTTTTCACGGACCTCCCCCTGATTTTGAGGCCGAAACCGGGAAACCAGTCTTCATGTGCTCCCCCCAGTTTTGAGGCCGAAACCGGGAAACCTGTCGTCCATCGGCTGAGTTTTGTGGCCCAAACTCAGAAACCTACCAGCACCCAGGTTTTGAGGCCCAAACCTGGAAACCGTCCTCAGCCCGAGTTTTGTGGCCCAAACTCGGAAAACCCGCAGCACCCAGGTTTTGTGTCCCAAACCTGGAAACCGTCTACTGTTGACGTTTGTTAACACAAAATAGAATATGAAAGATTCCGCAAGCGCACAGAACACCATTGTAGCATTTTACCGGGAGTATTCCAGGATCGTTATTTATATTTTACCACAGGGAAGCTAGGGTCAAGAATCTGATAATTCACTATCATGCATCTACTAACTCAGAGTACTAATTAGACTAAAGCATGAGTAAATGATATATGATATATATAATAATGAAAACACATCAAAGAGAATTCATGATAAATGTATAGATAACTATAGTGGGAGGACAACGGGAGAGATCAAGGTTCCTATGCACTTCTCTATTACTTGGGTTCTAAGGTAACAAGGATGAAAAGATATAGCAGTCATATAATAACAATTCGGGACATCAGAACACCAACCACAGAAAGGGACGAGAAGGGGGTTGGGAAGCTCTGACTACGGTCCTACGAACATCAACCCGAACGTGGTGGAATACGTCGGCCATCAGGGCTGTCACCACCTGGGGCTACCGCAACTATCCGTGGGGTTGAGCGCAACCTCAGGTAACCTATAGACTAAACACCAAGTCTAATCTATCGATTACTACTCTAATTATGGCCTATAACTAGAGCACTCGATACGAGCCAATATCCTATGCTAGAACATAGCAACTATACTAATCATAATATGAAAGGCATAAAGTAAATAGAGAAGATAAATATATTAAAGAATAAGTCTTACAAAGAAAAGATACAAAGACATACCAAAACTCTGAAGACTCCTCCAGAACCGGAGCGCAGCTCCGCTCTCCCTAACTCCCGACTAGAGCTAAGCTATTACATTGGAAAATCTAAACCTAATTCTCTACGGAGGAGAGGTTGTCCTTCGAGGGACGCCTCTACAAAGACTCCCAGATGATGATGTTGTGTCTCAGGGGGGTCCTGGGTTTATTATATAGGGGCTCCTGGCCTCCCCTCCACCTTTGGCAAGCGATGTGGGACTAAATCCTTCGTCATATGCACATGGGCCTAAATGGGCCAAAACGTGTTGGAGAGATCGGTGGGAGTGCGTCATGCGAAGGGGGACGAAATTGGGCCCAACACCCGACCGACCGGTCTAGGGAGGAGACCGGTCGGTCTCCCCCTATGACAGATGGGCCCCGTCTTCCGTGGATTGCCTTCTCGTGTCTTCTGGAATGTTCTGGAATGTTCTAGAATCTTCCAAGTCGTATCCATCGAGGACTCTCTCATCGGGACTCCAAATGTAGCAAACCATATGTCCGTTTCGATCGTCTCGACGAGCTCTTCGCAATGGTGTGCTCTGTTTCATCACTTGAGATACTTTTATATGGTGAAATATTGATAATCCTGCAAAACAAGTGAGAGCACCAAAACTCGTGGAACTTGTTAGTTTCAAACCCTACAACTATGCTTTGTGATTCATTTAGTGTCATTTCATGCAATAGTTGATGGTTAATTATGAGCATTAGTGAACGTCAACATCTACCCAGTGGTTTTTCTGTGGCTCAACCACCAAACCGACGCCGTAGAGGGGATGCACTACCCGTGCACCCCGTCCACCAACACGTGTCCTCAGGTCCTCGACCCAATCCACATCGTGCCCCGCAAGTCTTCGCTCGTCGCTGTCCCAGGCTGTCAGCCACCACAGCTGATCCTTAGGCCACCGGTCCGTTAGTCCAAGCCTCATGTCCGCCCTTCACCGCTCCGGGTCCATCGACACGACACGTCTCTACTTGACCTTCACCTTGCCTTCGATCACTGTCTCTGTGCTCAACACCTGCACAACACAAACCAAAGAACCTGCGCATCAAACCAGTTGACAATCACTCATCATCTCAAGATCCGGCATACACCCATGTATCCGCAATCTCCCCCTTGATGAGTGCATTGTCAACTACCAACACAAATCATATGAAGGTAGAAGAAAGAAGAAGAAGGAAGAGTAGAGAACTCGTCCAAATGACCCAAAAGCATAATAAAGCCGAAAGAAGGTCAAGTGGAGTTAGCAAAACAACTTGGTCCCCAAAGATATGAGCAACGACTCGACGCAACCAAGCAAAGCAAAGCTAGCCCTCAAGAAGAGGCAGAACGGGTTCAACACCGCTAGCAAGAAAGCTCGATACCAACTGAAAAGCAAGAAAGCTCGATACTAATTGAAAAATGCATCAAAATGCAAAACTGCTAGTCCCTCAAGATAGAGGCACAGAGGCTCAACACAACTAGCAGAAAATTGCTCCAAACCAATTGAAGAGAATTGCTCCAAACCAATTGAAAGCTCATCAAGCGAGCAAACTCCCCCTGGATATGAACTTCCCCTTCAAAAGTGCACACAACTAGGACATGATTTGTCAAATTTCTCCCTCTTAGTTGATAATGAACCATCAAGCAAATGCATATGAGTCAGAAATGCAGATTAGCGGCTTCAGGAATATAGTCGATTGAATGAAAGGATGCTCTAAAGAGTGCTGATCAGACTACTCGACAACAAGCATAAATGCCAGCAAAGGCTCAAACTGATCACAAAATACGAAATATGAACATATGAGCAAAGTGAGCAGTTTTAAGCCATTCAAAAAAGGGTTTCACCATGGAAATAGCACTGAACATGTATAGACAGGAAGCCAAACAAGTGCTAAACATGTATACAAGGTGAACTACCCCTAGCAAAGTTCAATCATCATGCTATAGAATGAAAATAGACTTGTGTTTTCAAATTTTATCGGAGTTGCAGCGGTGTATATACACAAGTTCAATTCTCAGCATGTGATTGCAAGAGGTTGAAAGCTTGTCATTGCCTAACTTTTCAACCGAGCTAAGCCTATGCATAAGCAATCAGAAGCTTAAAACATCGGTTTCGGTCTTACACTACACGACTCAAGTTTAACTCAATGTGCAATGAGAAACAGTCTCGATACCGTGATGTGCTGACAAGCAATCCCATCTCGATCTTTTCAATTTACTTAAACTTGGTTCAATTTTAAAGTAGAATATGAACATACCAAGCAAGTGAATGACTCAAAACTAGAGACATAGCAACCTAGCATATATGAAAAGCACAAGTGATTTCAACACATTCTATTCATGCTAGTTGCTAATCTCAATGGTGAACAAGTTTCAAATTTTAAGTTCATTAAGCATATTCACCATTCATAAAACAGCTCAACTCACAACATGTATCAGTGATTGAAAAGAGCCTAAGCTACAAGCATCATCATATATCATCGGAGCATACACTAAACAGAGCATAGTTACATTCTAAGGAGTATAGACATGAAGCTCGAAATGCACGACGTCAACATGATGAAATGCAAAGACTAAAACAAAAAATAGAACTAGAAAAGACTAAAAACCAAAAACAGATGAAGTCAGTCTATGAAACAATAGACAATGTTTCCCCCATCTAAAAGGGGAAACACACACCAAGCTCACCTCTCAACCTAGCTGAAAAGATCAAGATGCCCAAGAGGGGGGGGGGGGTGAATTGGGCTTTTCTAAAACTTTTGCGATAATTAAATCCTATCAAGCCCAATTAACCCCTTGTGCCTAGAAGTGTGTTTCACTAAAAACAACTGGACAAAAGACTATCACTATGTCACTTCTACTCTACCATGGCAATTCAAGTATGAATGAACAACAAGTAAATTGCGGAATTGAATTGCTCAAATGTAAATGCGGAAGTAAAGAGAGTACAGATGACACGATGATCTTTTTCTCGAGGTATCGAGGTGTCGGCACACCCCCTATTCCTCGTTGGAGCACCCGCGGAAGGGTATCGCTCCCCCTTGATCCGTGCAAGGATCAAGTGCTCACTATGAGCTGATTCTTCGCCACTCCGGCCCGGTGAATCGCTCACTACCGGTCACAACTTGGCTTGGGTCATCCACAATGCCTCCGGATGATCACCAAGCTCTCCGATCACCACCAAGCCGTCTAGGTGATGCCGATCACCAAGAGTAACAAACAAGAACTCTCACTTGACTAACGCAAGGCTAATGAGATGAGTGGATGCACACTTGCTACTCTCTCTTCACTAATGAGGTGTTTGATCACTCAATTATCAAGTCTCTCAACCTCACTAGGCCTCTTGCACTCACTTGCAATCACAATGCATTTGGCAACCTTTCAAATGAGCAAGGGTAACAACATGAATGAGGGGGAGGCATATTTATACCCCCCAACTCAAAACATGCACGAAGGGGTAAGTCCAGCCAGTTACACACTGACCGGACGCAGCTGTCGGGGTGACCGGACGCGTCCGGTCAGTGCCCAACGGCTAGCATACGTCAGCACTGACACCTGTACGAACTCGTGCTCGGACGCTGGCATGCGTCCGATCGGCCTCGACCGGACGCGTCCGATCGCTCTTTTTACTCTCGATCTGGAACCTCTCTGGATGCGACCAGACTCACTCTCTAGTGCGTCCGATTGATCACTGAGGGAGAGTTCGGTCGTGACCAGACCTATTCTTCAGCAAGCTGCACTGACCGGACGCATACCCTAGCATCCGGTCACATGGGCTCCAGCGTCCGGTCGCTGTATGTCCAAAACAACTTTGGTTTGCGACGCTCCCTTCACGAACTTTCTTCCTTATGATCTTTGGGACCTTTCTAAGCTACCTAGGGCTCGGGTTAACAAGTGTGCACCATACCTAACTCAAAAGTCTCACCTAGGTCAAGCTACCCATTCAAACTCCCCTTAATAGTACGGCCAAAGATAAAAACAAAGACCTATGCTACTCATATGTCCTCCAAACACCATATGACACTTAGAACTAGCCTATCACCGTCTTCATCGTTCATCCTTTGAAAACCGAACGAATTCCATCAACGAGGGGACATGAATACCATAGTGCCCATATGATCATCATTACCATGACCTAACTCAACTGTTTCTGCAAAACACACGTTAGTCATAGTAATTTTACCGTTGTCATCCAATCACCGAAACCCACTAGGGGCCTAGATGCTCATAATCTCCCCCTTTTTGGTGATTGATGACAACCTCAAGTATGTTTGAAAGAGAGGTGAGGTTTTCAATTACTTGGTTTATATAAGCATGTGACAATAAGATCAAAAGGGTTAGGCATGCTTATACAAACCAAGTCCACATAAGTACTCAACATATAAGAATTAACACAAGTACTTATGAACAAGCTCATTTATCGGAGTATAAGTGCAGAAGCAAAGTAAATGAGCATAACCAAGTGACATGTAATATATATCGAGTGAAACATAACATGTCACAACCAAAAGACATACGCATATCATACAAGTGCCATAAGATAAACATGTATGCAAATGAGTGCAATGATCACACAAAAGAACCGAGACCCTCTCACAAGCTCCCCCTAAGTCTAACATACGCTCTCTCCCCCTTTGGCATCAAGGACCAAAACCTAAGGGTTGGTAGGCGGGATAGGAGCAAACGAGCCGGGCGTCGAGGTACGCGGAAGAGCCTCAAACTGAGCAAGAAGAGCCTCCTCGTCAGACGATGAACTCTGAGCAGGCTGACCCTTCTGACACTGGAAGGGGTGGTGAAGCAGTCTGGGTCTGCTCAGCTGTCTCTGGTGCAGCCTCTGGCTCGGGAACCTCTGGCTGTGGGAGCTCTGACACTGGAGGAGGGTCCACTGTCTCTGTCGCTGCCACTGACACAGTCAAAGAAGCATCAGGTGCTGAACTGACTAGCAAGGTCTGGCTCTGGGGGACTGGTGGCTCTGACGACGCTACTGAAGAAGGAAGAGTCTCTATAGTACCAGTAGCGGGAGCAGGAGCTGGAGCGGAAGTCACCGACAAGTGAAACTCTGGAGGTGTAGTGTGACACCCCAATTTTAAGAACAAAATTGGAGCACAATATATGTATGCCAGGATCAATTTTCATACATATATCCACATCATAGTAAATATCAAAACAATGCTTTATTAATATATCAAACATTATTACAAAAATGACCCTCGGGTCTGAAAGAAAAGTACAGACTCTCAATCTAACTCTAATGTAGACTCGCGGAAACTGGACGCCATCTCCACAGGAAGGTCGACCAGGGGCTGCGCCATCCTAGAACAGGTCGTCTGGGTCGTATCCATCGTCTTCTGGGTACAAGTTGTTGGGGTCGTATCCACCGTCTTCGGGGTACTCCTGCTCCGCGTCTCCAACGTCTGGGTGGGGTAGCAGGGGGTTCAAAGAGGAAGGGTGAGTACATCGAAATGTACTCCGCAAGTGTAGGAAATATATGCTTATGAGGCTATTAACAAAGGTAGGCTGACTCTGTTTGACTCAAGCACCTAAAGCAACACATCCTATTAAATGCTATTTCCTATGCACCTATTTAATATGTTATAAACACAGTCTCCAATGGTAACCGTAACCACACTCGGAGTCGCACCGAGCAAACCACACTCGGAGTCACAACGAGCAACCAACACTTGGAGTCCACCAAGCAACCACACTTGGAGTCACACCAAGCAAACCCACACCTGAAGTCCATCAGGCAAACCACACCTGAAGTCCATCAGATGACCCGAACCAGTAACCAGTAACCAACTAATCTCGAAGAAGTCCAAGCCGCTCGTGACCGTGAGCACGGCTGATATATCAGTTTATTACTCTGCAGAGGTTGCACATCGTTACCCATGAGTCGTGCATTACCCGTCACGCTAAACACTGCCAAGGTGCATAGCGGGTTGCACTGCAAGGCCTTTACAAAGCCCCCTCCAAGCCCGTTCCACATGTACCTCTAAGGTTTCACCCCGTACAAAGGTCTACGACCCCCAGGGCCCCCTCGTGAGCCACTACAACAAACCCCGTGTGGACCCTCAACTTGGAGGTAACTAATTAATTAGCCAGGTCCAGCCCATCCAGATCTCATGGTTGCGCTGTTAAGCCGGGTTACAGGCTTCAAGAACCGGGTCCTAGGGATCCAGGCAGGATAATCTAGCACGAGCCCAGAACCAAAAACCAAATACAGCTGCCGAGTCCCACGACACAAAAACCACCAGTATGGTCCATCCTGCCGGATTTACCTAATCACCATACTATTACCAGACCATAATGTTTCATAGATCATTATCAGAATTTATTATTAACCATCCCAACCCAAGACAGCAAGGCTAAGCATGAGTTCTACCCAATCCATCCCAAACCAGGTGTCAAGGAAAATATAATCAAGTGCTAGTAAACCATATCATGGGATTCAATTTAAGACTGCATGCATCTACTGGATCTAACTACTCTAACTCAAAATAAAATAAATACAGGAGCAAGATGTTCAAGGACACTTGCCTTCGGGATGGGTCGGATCGACGGAGACGAAGGTTGGATTCTGAGGTTCCGCGTAGCTCGCACTCGCTGGATCAAACATCATCACATGGCCCAAACAAAGCAATATAAGAAACATTACATAAACAGTATAAAAACAGAATGTAAATAGATCTACTGCGTAGAGCTCGACAAGACGAATCTAACGCAAGTTGAACGGGTCAAAACGGAGTTAAAATGAGCAAGTTATGAGCATTTGAATGGGAGTGGCAATACTGTAAATCATTTGAACTCATTTTGCGGATACATGGGTGTATGCCGAGTCTCTAAGTGATGAGTGATTGTCAACTGGGATAATGCGCATATTCTTTGGCTTGTGTTGTGCAGGTGTCGAGCACAGATACAGTGATCAGAGGCAAGGTGAAGGTCAAGTAGAGACGTGCCGTGCCGATGGACTGAGAGTGGCGAAGGGCAGACGTGAGGCTTGGACTGAGGGACCGGTGGCCCGAGGATCAGCTGTGGTGGCTGACAGCCTGAGACAGCGACGAGCGAAGACTTGCGGGCACGGTCTTGCCTGGGTCGAGGACCTGGGAACACGTGTAGGTGGATGGGGTGCACGGGCGGTGCATCCCCTCTATGGCTCGGTTTGGTGGTTGAGCCACAGAAAAAGCACCGAGTGGACGGTTTCCAGGTTTGGGCCTCAAAACCTGGGCGCTGATGGTTTCCGAGTTTGGGCCACAAAACTCGGGCTGAGGACGGTTTCCAGGTTTGGGCCTCAAAACCTAGGTGCTGCGGGTTTCTGAGTTTGGGCCACAAAACTCAGGAGATGGTCGGCTGGTTTCCCGGTTTGGGCCTCAAAACCGGGGGTTGGCTGTGAAGGCTGGTTTCTCGGTTTGGACCACAAAACCGGGGGTGCGACGTCCGGGAAAAGGACAAGCTGAGCGGTGGCGGCACGTGGCGGCGATCGGTGAGGTTGCGTCGAGGCAACGCTACCAGTTGTGCGGGCGTGGCCGTCGGATCACCACCTACCCTGAGTTGGTCTAGAATAACCCTAGGGTTTAGCTGGTTCGCTCTATAATTAGTGAGGGGTAGAGTAGGAATTAGAATTAGGATAAGTAGAGGGAGACACCCTCCTCCCATTTTATCTTAATCATTTGGTCTTTGCTTCTAGGGTTTCCTGCTCTCCCAATCCCCTATTGTAGCTACTGAGATCCGCAGAGAATCATACCTCTGTGTACTGGAGATTTTGAGGAAGTGAGACCGTAATCTCACTGTTGTAGCGTGTGGTAGCCACACGGTTGTAGATCGATGACTTGATTCGCGTTTTGTTTGTGTTCTTCGCATTCTTCGTTTCTCCGCGATTTTCCCGTCACTCGATCTCCCTCTCTATTGCGTCTTTGTGAAATCCGTTTGAATCAACTTGTTCTTTATAGTGAGGAGATCATTTCCACCGAAGGAATTCATCTAACTCCTCACGAACAAGTAGATTGGGTTGATTTCATTTTTGTGGTGCTTTTTCGTTCATACTCCTCCCCTTTCGATTTCCCGGTGATTGAATCGATTTGAGCGGATGTTTTCTTGGGGATAGTCTCCTAACTACCTCGTGATCATCTTCTCCAAGTTTGGGAATGTGGGATTGAGTTTTGATTCGGATTTGGGAAGAGTTCTGTGAGAGGCGACCGAAATCGCCCTGACTGGGAGGTCGGGGACAGTCCGCCGTTCCTCCCACGGACAGTCCGCGCGTCGAGGACTTGGCTGGATCAGTGGCCGCGGGTTCCTGCTGTTTGTGTCCAGGTTGACCAGCGGACAGTCTGCTGTTGCAACCCGCGGACAGTCCGGGACTGTCCAGAGGTGTTTCAGCAACACTGTTGTTTTGCTCTTTTTGCCGGCGGACAGTCCGCCATCCCCTTGCGGACAGTCCGCAGTAGGGGCAGACAGTCCGGGACCTCAGGGCCGGACAGTCCGGGAATCGGCTGAAGCCTCTGGTTTAGTGCGTTTGCTCTCCCGACCTCTCCGCTTGGTTTCCGGACCTCTCGTTTGACCCTAGAGTTGATCAAGGAACCTCTCTAGGTATCTTTGCTACTTGTTAGCATTGGTATTTGGGGTTTTCTCGACATAGTCTTCCATCTACGTTCGGAACTTGATTTTTGAGGGTTGAACTTGCTCCGGAGCTTTTGGCGTTTGGTTTGCTATCGCTTTGTGGTGCCTCGCTGTGATCCTAGGGATCATCCACCCTCTTCCAAGGGTCGTGGGCATCACGGTTTCGATCGAAGCTTTCGGGGGTTGATTTTACGGACAAAAGGCCAAAGTTTCAAGAGAAATTTTTGTGCTCCCATTCACCCCCCTCTGGTCGCCTTGCTATTGCATTCTCGGTCCTTCAATTGGTATCGAAGCGGGTTAAGGATCTTCCACCTTAGCCGGTTCCAGATCCACAGAAGGCGACATGGATCGCGACGTGGGCGAACGGTCGTTTTTCGAAGGGACGAACTATGCGTATTGGAAGATACGCATGTCGGCCTATCTGCAGAGTATGGGTGCTTCCATTTGGGATATTTGCAGCTCTGCTGATTACGTGGTCTTGGCTGCTCGTGTGACTCAGCGTTAGATCGATGATCACGATGCCAATAGCCGAGCCCGTAATGCTCTTTTCTTATGCTTGAGTATGACTGAGTTTGATCGCGTTTCTCACCTCGCTACGGCTCGGGAGATTTGGGCATCCCTCAGGCGTTTACATGAGGGAACCTCTCAAGTCAAAACCCGTCTCTACGAGTCGCACAAGCGAGAGTATGAGAACTTTTGACATATGCCTGGCGAGAGCATAGAAAGTTTATTCGCTCGCTTTCAGGTGATTGTCAACAGGATGAGGGCTAACAAGGAGTTGTTGCCTTTCGATGATCATGAGAGAGCTTTGAAGCTTTTGCATACTCTTGATCGATCGGTGTGGGATTCCAAGGTTCAGGGGATCATCGAATCGCCTAACTATGAGACCCTCACGTGCGACGAGCTCTTCAGTAAGCTCAAGTCCAGTGAGATCAATGCCATGGCGAGGGCTTCTTATGAAAATCCTTCTGGCCCGTCGATGGCTTTGGTTTTCTGGCTCTTCTGCTAACCCTTCTGGAGGCTTTGCACTCTCTTCTCTTCTTTCTGTCACAGAGGAGGAGCTGGAGTTCATGGGGGATGACGAGCTGGCGTTGCTCGCCAACCGGTTCTCGCGGTTCCACAACAACCGCATGAACCGTCGCCACGGAGGAGGACGCTCGGGCTGTTTCGAGTGCGGCGACCCCAACTACTTCATCGCCAATTGCCCGAAGAAGAACAAGCAGATCTTCGGCAAGGCAGATCATGGGCACAAGTACGACTCCGACAAGCGCAAGGAGAAGTACGTCCCCACGAAGCACAAGCGGAAGGGCGGCTTCAACAAGGAGTACATCAAGACGAAGTACTTGGAGAAGGCCCAGGCTGAGCAGCGTGCGTTCTTCGCCACGCTCAGCGACGTCGATGACTCGGATGACGACTCCGCTTCCTCAAGCGACGACGAGTCCGAGAAGAAGAAGAGGATCGAGGACAAGCTGAACGGCCTCTGCTTCTTCGCCGACGACGAGGGCTTCTGCACCATGGCCCTCGGCAATGAGGTCGACGGCGAGCTGGAGGACACCCCTCAGAACGACGACGACGACACCTCCCAGGTATCTCAGACCCCCGACGAGCTTTCTGCTGAGGTTGAGAAACTTACTGCCGCGCTCCTTAGTTAGGATAAGTTGCTTAGGCGTGCTGCTAGAGAGCGCAAGGAGTTTAGGCAGAAGTGGGAGGATACGGTGAAGGAACTTGAAACGGTCAAGTCCACCATAGTTGTTACCGATGAGGAGGAGTGTGAGATGTGCACCACACACATGACTGACCTTCTCACTTTGAGAAGCAAGTATGCTATGTTGATAGGAGAGGTGGATGAGCTGAAGGCTAGATCCTCGCTGTTGGGTGCGTGCAAGTTCTGTGCGGGCTTGCAATCTGAGTTGGCAGAGAAGAATGCCAAGATTGTGTCTCTTGAAGAGGCCAACTCAGGTAACACGTGTGTGGCTAGGTGTGTTCTTTGTGAGGGTTTGGAGATGGAGATTGCGAATGTGAAGCATGACAAGATGCAAACCGAGGAAGAAAACACATACCTTCGGACCATCTTGTCATGGGTGTCTAGTGGTGAGCCGCAGCTCGGGATGATGATCTCCCAATTCAAGCGAGTTGCTGGAGGTCCAGGTGTAGGTTTTGCTCCGGGTGTCGATGTTTCGTCCTTTGGCAAGATTGGAGAGTCGAGTGGTCTTAACCCATGTGAGAAGCCCAACTCCACCACTACTCCCAAGCTTACCAAGATTCCACCCAAAGAGCCTCTCAAGCCTAACACCAAGGATGGGGTCTTTGTTGAACCTCCGAGAGCTCCACCCAAGAAACAATCATGGGCTCCCAAACCAAACCACCTCAAGAACAAGCTGGACACCATGTCACCCATCCAGGAGGAGCTTATGCCACAGAAGGGCAAAGTGATCCATACCCACTACCGTGAGTACCAACAACCCCCTATGAGAGCGGTGAGGTACCATTGTGAGCACTGTGGGAGAGATGGACACGTGAGTGAGTTTTGCTTTCGGCGCAAGAGAGAGGCGCGCCGTGCAAAGGAGATGAACAACACGGACATGTACCATCCTTTCCATGATGTACATGTGCCGAATGTTCAGAGGCGTGCTGCTAGGCCTAGAGGTCCAAAACCTCAAGTTCCTAGGCCTAGGCCGCGAAGAGAGCGTGCCCGGCGGGAGCCTGCAGTTGTAGGCTATGGACCCCGTGGCGGTGGCTTTGTAGTTGAGCGTTTTCCCCCACCGCGTTTTGAGTATCGCGATGGACGCTCCTCCCTTAGCGGACCACGTTTTCCTCTACGTGGTGATCGCTCTTCTCGTAGACGTGCTAGGAATGGTTTTTCTGCTAACCGTTCTTTTGAGCAGCCGGCCCAACACTGGTATTCTCCCTACTTTACTAACCCCAGTGTTGGACCATATGCTCACCCTATGTCTCTTTATTGATGTAGGTAAAACGATTGGAGAATGTTTGGTTGGTGGATTCCGGGTGTTCGAGGCACATGACCGGAAATGCCAAGTGGTTCTCCAGTCTTAGTCTAATCGCCGAAAGAGAGTTTATCACCTTCGGCGACAATAGCAAAGGTAAAGTATTGTCTCGTGGGTCGGTGCGAGTTAATGAGCACTTTGTGTTGCGCGATGTTGCTCTTGTTTCTAACTTGCATTTCAACCTTCTCTCTGTTTCGCAACTCTTTGATGACGACTATGAGATTCGTTTTAAACCGAATCTCCATCGTATTTTGGATTCTCAGGGCAATCTTGTTTGTGTGATTTCGCCCTTTGGGAAAGTCTTTCGTGCGGATTTCTCGGAGTCGTTTGGAATTTCTCGTTGTCTTTTGGCTGGACCTTCCTCCTCAGATCTTTGTAAGTGGCATAGGAGACTTGCTCACCTGAGCTTCGACTTGCTTGCAAGGCTTAGTTCACTTGGCTTAATCCGAGGATTGCCCAAGTTGTCTATGGAGAAGGATCTTGTTTGCCATTCTTGTAGACATGGGAAGTTGGTTGCCGCTCCCCACCATCCAGTGACTCAGGTCATGACCAAGCACCCTAGAGAGCTTTTGCACATGGACCTTGTTGGTCCGGCTCGGGTGAGCTCGGTTGGGGGGAAGTGGTATGTGCTTGTTGTTGACGACGACTTTTTGAGATATTCATGGGTCTTCTTTTTAGCTGAGAAGACCGAGACTTTCTCCTTTGCTCGCAATCTGATTTTGCGTCTTCAGAACGAGTTCCCTTTGAACTCGATGCGAGCTATTAGGAGTGATAATGGTTTCGAATTCAAGAATTCAGATTTTGAGAAGTTTTGTAACTCTTTGGGTTTAGAGCATCAGTTTTCTTCCCCCTACACACCGCCACAGAATGTAGAGAGGAAGAATCGGACCCTTGTAGAGATGGCCAGGACGATGCTCAATGAGCATAGGACTCCTAGGCAATATTGGGCCGAAGCGATGAGCACTGCATGCTATATTTCTAATCGCATTTTTCTCCGAGCTTTCTTGAAAAAGACGTCTTATGAGTTGCGTTTTGGAAAACTGCCCAAGGTGAGTTATTTTCGAGTTTTTGGTTGCCATTGTTTTATACTCAAAAAGGGCAACCTGGACAAATTTGAGTCTCGTTCTTCTGACGGAGTATTTTTGGGTTATGGCACTCATACTCGTGCATATCGTGTACTTAACCTTGATACTAACCGAGTCATGGAGACATCATATGTCACCTTCGACGAGACCATGGTTTGTCCTTCTTCTCGTTTTGAGTGTGCAGGTGATCATGAGGTTGGCGAACCTCTTTTTGATGATGAGGAAGAGGGTGCTGAAGGGATGGACGACCCAGCACCACCTCCACCTGCTGTGCCGCAAAGAGCGGCTTCTACTACGACTCACGGCCCCGATCCTTCTTCTTCGACTTGGGGGCCGTGGGATCCGCCACCTCGAGCGGTACCTTTTGTACCCGAGGAGGCACCAGCTGCTGTTGAGGGGGAGGCTACATCACTCGGGAGGCGCCACGACACATCCAGCACCAACACCCGCCTCAACAGATGATCGGCAGCATCGGGGAACGTGTTACTTGGTCAAGGTCACAACATATCTCTCACTTTGCTCATTCTGCATTTGTTGCTGATTTTGAATCCCGAGATGTTGGACACGCTTTGACGGATCCAGATTGGGTCAATGCCATGCATGAGGAGTTGGAAAATTTTGAAAGAAATCGGGTTTGGGTTCTTGTTCCTCCTCCTCCTGAGTGTCATCCTGTTGGGACAAAATGGGTTTTCAAAAACAAACAAGGAGAGGATGGCCATGTTGTGAGAAACAAGGCCAGACTTGTAGCCCAGGGGTATAGTCAGAAGGAGGGGATAGACTATGAGGAGACTTTTGCTCCTGTAGCTCATTTGGAGGCGATTAGGATACTCTTGGCTTTTGCTGCATCCAAAGGGTTTAAACTTTTTCAAATGGATGTCAAGAGTGCCTTCTTAAACGGCTACATAGAAGAGGAAGTGTATGTGAGGCAACCCCCCGGTTTCGAAAATCCCAAGTTTCTAAACCATGTTTTTAAACTTCACAAAGCTTTGTATGGTTTGAAACAAGCCCCTAGAGCCTGGTATGATAGGTTGAAAACCTTTTTGCTTGCTAAGGGTTTTAAAATGGGATGTGTAGACAAAACGCTCTTTCTTCTCAAGCAAGGCAGTGACACTCTCTTGGTCCAGATTTATGTGGATGATATCATTTTTGGTGGTTTTTCTCACGCTTTGGTTGCCAAGTTTGCAGACACTATGAGCAGGGAATTTGAGATGAGCATGATGGGCGAGTTGACATTTTTCCTCGGGTTGCAAATCAAGCAATCTCGGGAAGGGACATTCGTGCACCAGGGTAAGTATACTAAGGACATCTTGAAGAAATTCGATATGGGTGAGACCAAGCCTCTTCCAACACCCATGTCGACCACGACGGCCCTGGATGCGGATGTGGATGGAGAAGCTGTGGACCAGAAGGAATACCGGAGTATGATCGGGTCGCTGCTGTACCTGACGGTGACACGCCCGGACATTCAGTTCGCGGTGTGTCTTTGCGCACGATTTCAGTCGTCGCCGCGCACCTCGCACAGTCAGGCGGTCAAGCGCATTATGAGGTACTTATCCTTCACTCCAGAATTTGGGATTTGGTATTCTGCTTCCTCCACCCTCTCCCTTTGCGGTTATTCCGATGCCGATTTTGCTGGTTGTCGCATTGATCGCAAGTCCACTTCTGGGACTTGCCAGTTTATTGGTTCTTCTCTTGTTTCGTGGTCTTCTCGCAAGCAGTCTAGTGTCGCCCAGTCTACCACGGAGGCTGAGTATGTTGCTGCGGCTAGCTGCTGTTCCCAGTTAATCTGGATGATGGCCACTTTGCGTGATTTTGGTCTAAGCTTTTCTCGCGTTCCTTTGCTTTGTGACAGCACGAGTGCTATTAGCGTTGCTAAGAATCCCGTGCTGCACTCTAAGACCAAACACATTGATGTGCACTTTCATTTTCTGTGAGACCACTATGAGAAGGGTGATATCGACCTTCGCCATGTCGATACTCATCATCAGTTGGCTGATATTTTCACCAAGCCTTTGGACCAATCAACTTTTGCTAGGTTGAGAGGTGAGCTTGGTGTGTGTTTCCCCTTTTAGACGGGGAAAATATTTTGGCTCTTGTCTTATAAACTGACTTTTTGTTTTTCTTTTGGGTTCCTTATGCATCTTTGCATTTCATCTTGTATATCTACATTCAGAGCTTCATGTATATAATATTTAGAATGTAACTATGCTCTGTACAGTATTTGCTCCGATGCTTTATGATGATGTTGTAGCTTATGCTCTTTCTGATCACTGATACATGTTGTGAGCGGAGCTATTTTATGAATGGTGAATTTTGCTGAATAAACATAAAACTTGAAAATGTTCACCATTGAGATATGTAACTAGCATGTGTAGAATGTGTAGAAATCACTTGTGCTTTTCGTATATGCTAGGTTGCTATGTCTCTAGTTCTGAGTCCTTCACTTGCTTGGTATGTTCATATTCTGTTTTAAAACTGGAACCAAGTTAAGTGAATTGGAAAGATCAAGATGGGATTGCTTGTCAGCACATCACAGTTTCGAGACTGTTTCTCATTGCACTTTGAGTTAAACTTGAGCTGTGTAGTGTATGACCGAAACTGTTGCTTTAAGCTTCTGATTGCTTCTGCATAGGCTTCGCACAGTTGATAAGTTAGACAATGACAAGTTTTCAACCTCTCGCAATCACATGCTGAAATTTGAACTTGTGTAATTTAACCGCTGCAACTCCGATAAAATTTGGATACACAAGTCCATGTTTCATTCTATAGCATGATGATTGAACTGTGCTAGGGGTGGTTCACCTTGTATACATGTTTAGCACTTGTCTGATTTCCTGTCTTCACATACTTAGTGCTATTTTGATGGTGAATACCTTTTGGCTGAAAACTGCTCTTTTTGCTCCAATGTTCAGAATTCATATTTGGTGATCAGTTTGAGCCTTTGCTAGCATTCTGTGCATTTTATGAGTCATCGAATCAGAACTGAATAGAGCATCTTTACACTATCTTGGATATATTCCTGAAGCTGCTAACTTATATTTTTACTCATATGCATTTTTGGAGGGAGATATTCTGTCAAGGGAGACATTTGAGTGCGTGTGCACATTTGCTTGATGATGCATTTTCAACTAAGGGGGAGAAAATATTGACAAATCATGTGTTCCCTGGGTTGTGTGCACTAGTTGAGGGGGAGTTTGCTAGTTGTGTTGAGCCTTTGCCTCTTTCTTGAGGGACTAGCAAACATTTTCAGCTCATTTTCAGCTCTTCAATTGGTATCGAACTCTTTTGGTTTTGAGTTGGTAATAGTTGGTATCGAGTTGCTTCGCTAGCGGTGTTGAGCCCGTTCTGCCTCTTCTTGAGGGCTAGCTCTGGTCTACTTGAATTTCAGTTGATCTCTCAATTGGTATCAAGTTTTCTCGCTAGCGGTGTTGAGCCTGTTCTACCTCTTCTTGAGGGCTAGCTTTGCTTTGCTTTGTTGCGTCGAGCCGTTGCCCATGTCTTTGGGAACCAAGTTGTGTTGCTCTTTCCACTTGACCTTCTTCGGCTTTGACATGCTTTTGGGTCATTTGGTCGAGTTCTCTCTCTTTCTTCCTTCCCTCTTCTGTTTCCATTATGATTTGTGTTGGTAGTTGACAATGCACTCATCAAGGGGGAGATTGCGGATACATGGGTGTATGCCGAGTCTCTGAGCGATGAGTGATTGTCAACTGGGATAATGCGCATATTCTTTGGCTTGTGTTGTGCAGGTGTCGAGCACGGATACAGTGATCAGAGGCAAGGTGAAGGACAAGTAGAGACGTGCCGTGCCGATGGACCGAGAGTGGCGAAGGGCGGACGTGAGGCTTGGACTGAGGGACCGGTGGCCCGAGGATCAGCTGTGGTGGCTGATAGCCTGGGATAGCGACGAGCGAAGACTTGCGGGCACGGTGTTGCCTGGGTCGAGGACCTGGGAACACGTGTCGGTGGATGGGGTGTACGGGCGGTGCATCCCCTCTATGGCTCGGTTTGGTGGTTGAGCCACAGAAAAACCACCGAGTGGACGGTTTCCAGGTTTGGGCCTCAAAACCTGGGCGCTGATGGTTTCCGAGTTTGGGGCACAAAACTCGGGCTGAGGACGGTTTCCAGGTTTGGGCCTCAAAACCTGGGTGCTGCGGGTTTCTGAGTTTGGGCCACAAAACTCAGGAGACGGTTGGCTGGTTTCTCGGTTTGGGCCTCAAAATCGGGGGTTGGCTGTGAAGGCTGGTTTCCCGGTTTGGGCCACAAAACCGGGGGTGCGACGTCCGGGAAAAGGACAAGCTGAGCGGTGGCGGCACGTGGCGGCGATCGGTGAGGTTGCGTCGAGGCAACGCTACCAGTTGTGCGGGCATGGCCGTCGGATCACCACCTACCATGAGTTGGTCCAGAATAACCCTAGGGTTTAGCTGGTTCGCTCTGTAATTAGTGAGGGGTAGAGTAGGAATTAGAATTAGGATAAGTAGAGGGAGACACCCTCCTCCCATTTTGTCTCAGTCATTTGCTCTTTGCTTCTAGGGTTTCCTGCTCTCCTAATCCCCTATTGTAGCTACTAAGATCCGCAGAGAATCATACCTCTGTGTACTAGAGATTTTGAGGAAGTGAGACCGTAATCTCACTGTTGTAGCGTGTGGTAGTCACACGGTTGTAGATCGATGACTTGATTCGCGTTTTGTTCGTGTTCTTCGCGTTCTTTGTTTCTCCGCGATTTTCCCGTCACTCGATCTCCCTCTCTATTGCGTCTTTGCGAAATCCGTTTGAATCAACTTGTTCTTTATAGTGAGGAGATCATTTCCACCGAAGGAATTCATCTAACTCCTCACGAACAAGTAGATTGGGTTGATTTCGTTTTCGTGGTGCTTTTTCGTTCATACTCCTCCCCTTTCGATTTCCCGGTGATTGAATCAATTTGAGCGGATGATTTCTTGGGGATAGTCTCCTAACTACCTCGTGATCATCCTCTCCAAGTTTGGGAATGTGGGATTGAGTTTTGATTCAGATTTGGGAAGAGTTGTGTGAGGGGCGACCGAAATCGCCATCACTGGGAGGTCGCGGACAGTCTGTCGTTCCTCCCGCGGACAGTCCGCGCGTCGGGGACTTGGCCGGATTAGTGGCCGCGGGTTCCTGCTGTTTGTGTCCAGGTTGACCGGCGGACAGTCCGCCGTTACAACCTGCGGACAGTCCGGGACTTTCCAGAGGTGTTTCAGCAACACTGTTGTTTTGCTCTTTTTGCCGGCGGACAGTCCGCCATCCCCTTGCGAACAGTCCGCAGTAGGGGCAGACAGTCCGGGACCTCAGGGCCGGACAGTACGGGAATCGGCAGAAGCCTCTGGTTTAGTGCGTTTGTTCTCCCGACCTCTCTGCTTGGTTTCCGGACCTCTCGTTTGACCCTAGAGTTGATCAAGGAACCTCTCTAGGTACCTTTCTACTTGTTAGCATTGGTATTTGGGGTTTTCTCGACGTAGTCTTCCATCTACGTTCGGAACTTGATTTTTGAGGGTTGAACTTGCTCCGGAGCTTTTGGCGTTTGGTTTGCTATCGCTTTGTGGTGCCTCGCTGTGATCCTAGGGATCATCCACCCTCTTCCAAGGGTCGTGGGCATCACGGTTTCGATCGAAGCTTTCGGGGGTTGATTTTGGGGACAAAAGGCCAAAGTTTCGAGAGAAATTTTTGTGCTCCCATTCTCCCCCCCTCTGGTCGCCTTGCTATTGCATTCTCGGTCCTTCACATTTTTGCAATTTAAATAAATAAAAACAAAAAAAAGGAAAGCTGGCTGGACCGGGCCTCATTTATCCGATGGTGCAGGGGCTAGATCGAATGAAAACCTAGGCACATGAATAGGAGCATTGGATGGCGGGTTTATTACTCGAAAGCACGAGGGGTTGGCTGCAAAACGGTGGAGAGGACCCGTGCTGGTGCCACTTGTCATGACCGGGTGACTCCGGTGCACCGCTGTGCCATGGACCGCGAAGGACGGGGAGCGGTGGACTGATCTCACGGCATCGCACAGTGTTGTGGTGAACCGGGGGACAACGCCTCATTTTCGAGGAAGCACGGGGTCTAGATTGGAAGTTCTCCTAGACTCAGTGAACATTGCTCATAGGACGGCGGGTTGAATCATTGAAAACTAGAGGGCTCTTTAGCAAAAGTGTCAGCCGTGTCAGTGCAGTCAGCACGGTGGCCGACGTGGCGCCCCGTGGCGATCTAGGGTTGGTTCGGTGCGTCACGTGGCTCGTAAAGATGCTGACGCGGCTCTTATGCAACGAGTTCATGGTGCTGTGGACCGGGCTCATACCGTTTCGGGGAAACGATCTAATCTAAGCCGTGCGTATGGATCTGGACGACCAGGGGTGAAAGGTGGGGAGTACGCGGTCGCCGGTGGTGTGGCTCGCGGCGGCGCTTCGAACAAACATGGTGGCGCCATGGGTTTGGCTCGCTGGAGTGCTCGGGGAACGTCTACGAGGCGTTAGAGACAGAGGGGTTAGGTGGGATCGATCGAGAAGCTCACCCCGAGTCCAATGAAGGAGTTCTCGGCGATGGAGGAGGCTCGGCGGCAGAGGCGGATGGTGGCGCACGGGTCCGACGGTGCAGGTGCTAGAGAGGAAGAGAGCGCCCGCGGTAGTCAGGTTGGAGGCGGAAAGGTTACCCCATAACCCCAAGGCCTCCAAGAGATGATGAGGTCGAGCAGGAGCGTTGGCCGGTGATGCTCGGGCTCAGCAGAGGCAGGCGGCGTCGGTCTGCTTCAAGAAAAGGAAGGGGAAGTTGGGGCACTGACGCGACTTCTTGTAGGCGAAGGGGGGGGGGGGGGGGGGTGGCGGCGCGCGCGTTCGTAGCAGATGGGATCCCGGGAGGAGCGGAGGGGATGAGGACGAGCACCTGGCGAGATGCTCGGGAGGATTCGGTTCGGGGAGGTGAGCTGAGCGGCAGGAGGTTGGGGAACGGGCTGACGTCTGGGCCCCGCATGGCAGTGGGAGAGAGGGCGCTGGCGCGGCGCGCGGGGTGGGCTGGTTGCAGAGGCGAAGCTGGGCTGGGGTTGGAATCTTGGGCCGGGGCAGGGAGATTGGGCTGGCGTGGGGTGGAGAGAAAGGGCCGAGGACGTGGGCTCGGGGGGAGCTGGGCCGCGAGATGGAATGTGGGAGCGGGCCGGCGCGCGCACATGGAGTGTGGAGCGGGCCGCTGCGAGGTGAGGGTCGGGCTGCCAGGAAGGTGGGAGTGGGAGAGGGTGAGGGGGAAGCTGGGCCGGGTGGGAAGAGAGGGTGTTGGTATAAATTAATGCACACTCTACTTTATCTGCAAGCGCACAGATAAAATCTACCGATGTAGCACTTCACCGGAGTAACCCAGTTTTAATAATGAACCCAAAGGAACGGATAGCGATGAGTCTCAAGTGTATAATCCCTGAGTAACTAACAAGGACGGAGAAGCTAAAAGTATAGAGGGGATCACTAAGGCTATCTAAATCCAACTTAAGAGTGATGTGTTTATATTATTCTTAATGGGGAAGTTGCCATAAAAGGTCACAACAGAGTATGATTCTTTTATGCAAATGTATAATCCTACTGAGCCTACACACGGGTAAGTGGACTATAGAAGAATCAACAAGGCTATAAGAGTCACCCCTGCGAACTACCACTACTACCGGCGTTATAGGAGGTAAATATGAGCTATCAAGTCTAAGCACTACGCTTATACTATCCAACTACTCCAACTCTAGAGCGACTAGAATTAAAGTACTCAAAAGAGAGTCATAAACCTTAAGAACAATAAGAACAATGGCTCAAACTTAAATATAGATGTTGATTACCGAAACAATCGTTGAAGCAAGTCGATGAAGAACTTGAATCCACAGGTACAAGATGAAGAAGTTGATCCGACAGGCCGGAGCTTCCTCTTGATCTCTTCCTCTCTCTCTCTCTCTCTCTCTCTCTTCTAGTTCTAAAATAAGACTAGGTTCTAATCCTACTAGAGGGGTATCTAGTCTTCTACTTGAAAGCTAACTCTTGATTACAACTAGATGAACTAGATCTAATTCTAGATGAACTAGAAGAGATTCATCGAGAGGGACCTCTACTTCTACATTGGAACCCTAATTTCTGATGTGGAGATGAATAATGAAGAGGGAGATGCCTGGAGAGGGGGGTCTGGGGCTGCTTATATAGCCCTGAGGGATCAACCGTGGCCGTTGGATCAAACCGACTTAAGGTACGACTGAGATGCATCCTAGAGGTCGGTGGAGGAAGCTTGCAGAAGACGGAAGCCAGCGGGCCCAGGGGGAGACTGACCGGTCTAAGGGTGGGACCGGTCGGTCCCACCTGGCGGCCTCTTGAGGTGTCCCACCTCGTGGTGTCCTTTGGTGTCCTCTAGAACCTTCTGGAATATTCCTGACGTGTCGGTTGCGTTATCTTGCGTCGGTTTCCTTCTAGGGGAAGCAATCAGCGCTGGTTTCCTGGTTTAGTCCCTGCAGAATGACAATTCACCAAAACTCGTGGAATATTGTCAATTAAAACCCTAAACCTTTGTTGGTGATTGAATTCATGCCCTTTTCATATTTATTTATCCTCTAATTTTGATAGATAACCAACGTCAACAGAGGGGAAGTGGGATGAGGCCCAGTTACCTTTCTCTTTTCATTTTCTTATCCTTGTTCTGAAATCATTTCAAATTCCATTTCAAAACTAGTTTGAAATCAAATAGTTTTAAAGAGTTTTAAAAACAATTTCCCTAGATTTTTCAAATAAATCTTGAGTTTTAAAGTTTTGTAAACTTTCATAAACCTTTTATTTATTTCTTAAATAGAATAAAATCGGTTCGCCCTATACGGAGTTTAATAAATTTCCTTTTCACCCAATAAAATTATGCAACGGCATGAATGCAACAAACAACTAGTTAGGATTTTTCCTCCATCTAGGGTTTTGGCCATTTTCTAATTAAATTCTAATTTTTTTAATTAATTAATACCCGGGGTGTTACAAACTTACCCCCTTAACTTGAATCTCGTCCCGAGATTCGGGGAGACTACAGTCAATACAAAGAAGCAAATCAAACAAGAGCATAAGCACATGACAATCAACGTGCTACGAGTTCAAATAATTATGGAGGGCTTCTTACGATTGGAGGACCTACTTTGAAATAGAGTTTGAATTTTCAGCATAGAAAGACTACAGAAGTGGGAAAAAGGGGAAGACTTTGTAAAAATAGTTTTATAAACTCGACGACTTGACTAGGGTAGCGTCCTACGGTCAACACAGCTTTGATACCACTCTGTGACACCCCAATTTTAAGAATAAAATTGGAGCACAATATATGTATGCCAGGATCAATTTTCATACATATATCCACATCATAGTAAATATCAAAACAATGCTTTATTAATATATCGAACATTATTACAAAAATGACCCTCGGGTCTGAAAGAAAAGTACAGACTCTCAATCTAACTCTAATGTAGACTCGCGGAAACTGGACGCCATCTCCACAGGAAGGTCGACCGGGGGCTGCGCCATCCTAGTACAGGTCATCTGGGTCGTATCCATCTTCTTCTGGGTACAAGTTGTCGGGATCGTATCCACCGTCTTCGGGGTACTCTTGCTCCGCATGGTAGACTCCAACGTCTGGGTGGGGTAGCAGGGGGTTCAAAGAGGAAGGGTGAGTACATCGAAATGTACTCCGCAAGTGTAGGAAATATATGCTTATGAGGCTATTAACAAAGGTAGGCTGACTCTGTTTGACTCAAGCACCTAAAGCAACACATCCTATTAAATCCTATTTCCTATGCACCTATTTACTAGGTTATAACCACAGTCTCCAACGGTAACAGTAACCACACTCGAAGTCGCACCGAGCAAACCACACTCGGAGTCACACCGAGCAACCAACACTTGGAGTCCACCAAGCAACCACACTTGGAGTCACACCAAGCAAACCCACACCTGAAGTCCATCAGGCAAACCACACCTGAAGTCCATCAGATGACCCGAATCAGTAACCAGTAACCAACTAATTCGAAGAAGTCCATGCCGCTCATGACCGTGAGCACGGCTGATATATCAGTTTATTACTCTGCAGAGATTGCACATCGTTATCCATGAGTCGTGCATTACCCGTCACGCTAAACACTGCCAAGGTGCATAGCGGGTTGCACTGCAAGGCCTTTACAAAGCCCCCTCCAAGCCCGTTCCACACGTACCTCTAAGGTTTCACCCCGTACAAAGGTCTCTGACCCCCAGGGCCCCCCTCGTGAGCCACTACAACAAACCCCGTGTGGACCCTCAACTTGGAGGTAACTAATTAATTAGCCAGCTCCAGCCCATCCAGATCTCATGGTTGCGCTGTTAAGCCGGGTTACAGGCTTCGAGAACCGGGTCCTAGGGATCCAGGCAGGATAATCTAGCACGAGCCCAGAACCAAAAACCAAATACAACTGCCGAGTCCCACGACACAAAAACCACCAGTACGGTCCATCCTGTCGGATTTACCTACTCACCATACTATTATCAGACCACAATGTTTCATAGATCATTAATCAGAATTTATTATTAACCATCCCAACCCAAGACAACAAGGCTAAGCATGAGTTCTACCCAATCCATCCCAAACCAGGTGTCAAGGAAAATATAATCAAGTGCTAGTAAACCATATCATGGGATTCAATTTAAGACTGCATGCATCTACTGGATCTAACTACTCTAACTCAAAATAAAATAAATACAGGAGCAAGATGTTCAAGGACACTTGCCTTCTGGCTAGGTCGGATCGACGGAGACGAAGGCTAGATTCTGAGGTTCCGCGTAGCTCGCACTCGCTGGATCAAACATCACACATGGCCCAAACAAAGCAATATAAGAAACATTACATCAATAGTATAAAAACAAAACATAAATAGATCTACTGCGTAGAGCTCGACGAGACGAATCTAATGCAAGTTAAACGGGTCAAAACGGAGTTAAAATGAGCAAGTTATGAGCATTTGAATGGGAGTGGCAATACTGTAAATCATTTGAACTCATTTTTGCAATTTAAATAAATAAAAACGAAAAAAGGAAAGCTGGCTAGACCGGGCCTCATTTATCCGATGATGCAGGGGCTAGATCGAATGAAAACCTAGGCACATGAATAGGAGCATTGGACGGCGGGTTTATTACTCGAAAGCACGAGGGGTTGGCTGCAAAATGGCGGAGAGGACTCGTGCTGGTGCCACTTGTCGCGACCGGGTGACTCCGGTGCACCGCTGTGCCATGGACCGCGAAGGACGGGGAGCGTTGGACTGATCTCACGACATCGCACAGTGTTGTGGTGAACCAGGGGACTGCGCCTCATTTTCGAGGAAGCACGGGGTCTAGATTGGAAGTTCTCCTAGACTCAGTGAACAGTGCTCATAGGACGGCGAGTTGAATCATTGAAAACCAGAGGGCTCTTTAGAAAAAGTGTCAGCCGTGTCAGCGTAGTCAGCACGGTGGCCGACGTGGCGCCCCGTGGTGATCTAGGGTTGGTTCGGTGCGTCACGTGGCTCGTGAACGTGCTGACGCGGCTCTTGTGCAACGAGTTCATGGTGCTGTGGACCGGGCTCATACCATTTCGGGGAAACGATCTAATCTAAGCCGTGCGTATGGATCTGGATGGCCAGGGGTGAAAGGTGGGGAGTACGCGGTCGCCGGTGGTGTGGCTCACGGCGGCGCTTCGAACAAACACGGCGGCGCCATGGGTTTGGCTCGCCGGAGTGCTCGAGGAACGTCTACGAGGCGTTAGAGACAGAGGGGTTAGGTGGGATCGATCGAGAAGCTCACCCCGAGTCCAATGAAGGAGTTCTCGGCGATGGAGGTGGCTCGGCGGCGACGAATCGGCGGCGGAGGCGGATGGTGGCGCACGGGTCCGGCGGTGCAGGTGCTGGAGAGGAAGAGAGCGCCCGCGGTAGTCAGGGTGGAGGCGGAAAGGTTACCCCATATCCCGAAGGCCTCCAAGAGACGATGAGGTCGAGCAGGAGCGTTGGCCGGTGATGCTCGGGCTCAGCAGAGGCAGGCGGCGTCGGTGTGCTTCGAGAAAAGGAAGGGGAAGTTGGGGCACTGACGCGACTTCTTGTAGGCGAAGAGGGGGGTGGCGGCGTGCGCGTTCGTAGCAGATGGGATCCCGGGAGGAGCGGAGGGGATGAGGACGAGCACCTGGCGAGATGCTCGTGAGGATTCGGTTCGGGGAGGTGAGCTGAGCGGCAGGAGGTTGGGGAACGGGCTGACGGCTGGGCCCCGCATGGCAGTGGGATAGAGGGCGCTGGCGCGGTGCGCGGGGTGGGCTGGTTGCAGAGGAGAAGCTGGGCTGGGGTTGGAATCTTGGGCCGGGGCAGGGAGATTGGGCTGGCGCGGGGTGGAGAGAAAGGCCCGAGGACGTGGGCTCGGGGGGAGCTGGGCCACGAGATGGAATGTGGGAGCGGGCCGGCGCGCGCACATGGATTGTGGAGCGGGCCGCTGCGAGGTGAGGGTCGGGCCGCCAGGAAGGTGGGAGTGGGAGAGGGTGAGGGGGAAGCTGGGCCGGGTGAGAAGAGAGGGGAAGTGGGATGAGGCCCAGTTACCTTTCTCTTTTCATTTTCTTATCCTTGTTCTGAAATCATTTCAAATTCCATTTCAAAACCAGTTTGAAATCAAACAGTTTTAAAGAGTTTTAAAAACAATTTCCCTAGGTTTTTCAAATAAATCTTGAGTTTTAATGTTTTGTAAAATTTCATAAACCTTTTATTTATTTCTTAAATAGAATAAAATCGGTTCGCCCTATACGGAGTTTAATAAATTTCCTTTTCACCCAATAAAATTATACAACGGCATGAATGCAACAAATAACTAGTTAGGATTTTTCCTCCATCTAGGGTTTTGGCCATTTTCTAATTAAATTCTAATTTATTTTAGTTAATTAACACCCGGTGTGTTACATGTAGGCTGGCCGGTGAGCTCGCTGAACGTAGCCTCCAAGCTCCTGGGGGTCACGAGAACCGACTCCATCTAAGTAGGAGTGAAGCCCGAGTGGATCGACGTGAACCTCGGCAGCTGCCCTGGCACAGGTGAGGAGAACCACTGAGGGTACTGTGGGAAGGGCGAGACCGACGACGGAGGAACTGTCGTGTAGTACGAGGTCGATGATCCGGGCTGCTGCTGCTAAAACTGAGGCGGCAGAGGTAACTGAGGAATAGCTGCCATCCTCTCCATGAAGGCGATTGTCTGAGCCTGAAGAGCAATCATCTGCCTCTGAAGAGCATCCTGTCGCTCCTGAGCCTGTGCTGCGGCCACTGCCTGTGCCTCTGCAAGTCGAACCTGCTCCTGAGCCTGACGTCGCTGCTCCTCAGCCTATCGCTGAACCTCCTCAAAGAGCTGTGACTGCTGCTGCTCCATCCGTGATAGAATAGCCAGGAGAGCTATATCGGAGCCGACCATACGGGACAAGGAGGCCTCAGAGTCGTGTGCTGCTAGACGCATCCTCGGAAGAGGAGCGTAGTCGTCGTCGGAGCTATCAGTGGGGATCTCTGGGAGATCGGGGTCCTCTGCCTCTGCCTCAAGACCTACTAACTCTGCCTCTGCCAGCTGACGAACTGCCACGTCCTGCTCTGCCTCTATCTCAGTGACAACTGGCCTCTAACGCTGGTGCCTCGAACAAGTGTCTGGACTGACCCCAATGATTTGGCGAGTGTCGTACACAGGGAACTTAGTCAGAGAGTGTGTAAGCTTGGGAAGCAGGGCCAGAATCATCTTCCTCATAATCACACAAATCCAGTGGGCATAGGGAAGCTGCCTGTGACCCTTGAACCCCTCTGCAAGCATGTCCTCCATCTCTGAAATAATCACATCCCAAATATCAAACTGTAACTGGGAGACCAAGTGGTGTACTAGCCAAAGCTGAATCCGTGTCAGTCCCTCTTAGTAACCTATCCGAGGCAGAATAGTACGCCTCATAACCTCGTTCACGAGACGGGCCGTCGACGTCAACTCACGAGGACGCCTGCTGGACCCCTCTCCGAACGGCTCTCGGAAGCAGGCACAGACTAGATCTGCTGGTGGAATCTCTCCTGCATGAGGACGCCGAGGTGGCTCTGTCTCTCCGTAGCGCAAGGTGTGAATCTTGGTCTCATAGGCTGTCAATCCGAGGTACTCTCTGGCCCTAGAGCTATAGAGTCTGTAGGATCGCCCCCTAAAGGCAAAGTGCAGAAACCGGTGATCCAGGGAGATCCACAGGGACGCGTAGAACTGACGCACCCAGTCCTCAACATACTGACCACTCCGTCCAAGAAGATCCGACAAGCCGGGCAGATAGGAGAGCATAGGACGGATGGCCTCTCCTCCAGCTGCAACTATGTCGTCGAGCGGGCAAACTCTGTGAGGTCGAATATGGACACCGCTATTGACATAGGCTGTATAGAAATCCTCCTGAAGTACTGTAAAGAAACCCTCGGAGGCCTGAGGGTGCCTGGCAGCTGGGAACCACTCCTCGTATGGGACCAACCGAAGTGCCTGCACCTGACGTGCTGTAGCGGCCCGCAGGTCCAAGTGCTCCACAGGCGGGGGTGCCTGTGGCCTCGGAGGGGGTCGACCACCCCGCCTCTGCCCCTCAGGTCTAGGAGAAACCTGAGTGCGAGTACGGGTGGACCTGCGTACCGGCTGCTGAGCTGGTTGCTCCTCTGGCTGACCCTCTGCCTGGGTCTTTGTAGCTGTGCTGGGCTCTGGAGCTGAACCACCTGCTGACACTGCTGCTAATGCTGAAGCTGCCTCTGACGGAAAACGGATGTCCGGAGGGAGGGCATCGACCGGGTCGTCAAGGGTAAACTGCTGAGCCTGGACCCGAAAGATGCCACCCTCAGTCTGAAGCAAGGCCTGCTGCTGCTGCTCTGTAAGCAATAGGTCACGAATGCGAAGACCGCCTGGCTGTCCGCCCTGCACTGCTCTCTCGGCTGCCCGTGCTGCTGCCAAAGCCATCTCTGAATCATGATCGAGTCTCTTATGCTTCTTGGTCATGACCTTCTGCTTCCCCTTCGCCTTGCCACCGGAAGGAGGGCGAGGAGGAGGAGGATCTGCCCCGGGACCTCCACCGACATTCTTGCAGCGTGCCATCGCTACATGAAAAGAACCTCTGCCAACTGACAATTGAGAAGATCAACTGAACCACTGTCACTGACAAACCCCACTGTCAATCAGTCCACAGCCGTTGAGAGAAACCACTGCCAAGAACCTATGACGAAAAGAGACTGGACTGAACCGTAGAGGCTTGGCCTCGGTCCGTATCCGCGAGCTTGGCCCCAGATTATGCTGACCCTATCACACTGCCAAGCAAAACGCACTGACACAGTCCCAACTCGCTGCAGGAGATAGATAGAGATATATATAAGCAAAAATAATCTAGAGGAAAGAAACCCTATCAGAAGCAAAGCAAAGGAGATGAGAAAAGGAAGGCATGGCTTTGCTACCTGACACGACGCGACGAATGGACCAAGCAAAGATGAGATGCCGACACATTCGGGCACCATGAAGTCTCGTTGAAAGGATCTGCGCAATTGGAGGCGATATGGATGGGTAAACTGTGAAGAACAGCTATAGGGGCAAACTGTCGAACACTTTAGGGGCATAGAATGTGGAGAGGAGGTGGGTTGCTCACTGTGTGCGTTTTTGCTCACTGGGGAGAGATCGCCGAGGGAGGAGAGAGGCTCGGGGATGACACAGATGATCTCCGGTGAAGTTGAGGGCTAACGCCGACGAGAGGTTCCGTCTCCGGCGAGGAGGAAGCAAGCACCGGCGAGGGGCGCGACCACGACGAGTTGGCACGGGCTTCGGCTGTGCGTGAGGAAGAGGGCTAGGCGGTGTTGGAGCACGCGCAACGAGTGAGGCAAGCGCGTGGGAGAGCTCGGCGGCCGGGGGCAGGTGAGGCTAGGGTTTGGGTGGAGGCACGGCGGCGGCGTGAGCTCGGGTGCGAGCGAGTCGAAGGAGGAAGGAAATGGGACCCACGAGTCGGTTGGAAGAGTTGACCGCGACCTTTAAGTGATGACCGGACGCACAGGTCGAAACGATTGGACACACGAAGCTGGCGTCCGATCGAACACAGAGAGCTCCCGAAACGCACAACATGCGATCGGACGTGTCCTGTCTCTCATGACCGGACGCACGCCAGCGTCCGATCAAAACTCGACCAACGATCAGACGCACCTGCCTTCACCTGATCGGACACGACGAAGACACTGTTCATCATCGCGTGAGATGTATTGACTCAATTTTTCACGCCGACTTCTCCCAACCAAGTTTCAACTCAAATAAGACGCAAATAAACACCAGTTGGAACCTAGTGGAGTGACCTCTCTCAAACCCTCAAATTTTTCAAATAATTTGCCATAGGCTAATTTAGTTTTCTAGATAAAATAGGCAATAAAATCCGAGGAGACAACATGTGGCCACCAAAACTAGGGGTCTTAACCAATTGGAGCCTCAAATGCTCCCCCTAGCGGTGGACGAACACAACGGTTGCTCAAGCTTAACCGAAAAGAAACGACAAACAACATACATGCATATGCAATGCAATACAGAATTTGAATCTAGGTTGCTTGTCAAGTTTGCTCACGGATAAGCTTATTCACACGCTTTTTAGGGTGGTTATCTTAACTACGTCTGACAAGCCTATGTGCATAGCATAATTTAAACATGGCATATTATACAATGCAATGCAAAGACAACCCCATTTCACCTTTTGACAAAGTTACTTAGATCAAGCACATTAATAAGCTCACTTCGCAATCTACAAAGAGTGTTCTCATCTAGGGGTTTTGTGAAGATATCTGCCAATTGATCTTCGGTTCTAACTCCCTCTAAAGATATATCTTTCTTTGAAACATGGTCTCTTAGAAAGTGATGGCAAATATCTATGTGCTTTGTGCGAGAGTGTTGAACCGGGTTGTTAGCAAGCTTAACCGCGCTCTCATTGTCACACAACAAAGGCAGTCTTTCTAGGACTACACCATAGTCTAAAAGGGTTTGCTTCATGTAAAGGATTTGTGCACAACAAGCACCAGCGGCTATGTATTCCGCCTCGGCGGTTGACAAGGCCACACTATTTTGCTTCTTTGAACTCCATGAAACTAGTGATCTCCCAAGCAAATGGCACCCTCCGGATGTGCTCTTTCTATCAATTTTGCAACCCGCGTAATCCGAATCGGAATACCCAACGAGTTGGAAGTTAGCTCCTTTGGGATACCAAAGGCCAATGCTTGGGGTGTGCTTTAGGTACCTAAGGATTCTCTTTACGGCTATGAGATGTGATTCCCTAGGATCGGCTTGAAACCGAGCACACATGCACACACTAAACATGATGTCGGGCCTAGATGCGGTCAAATATAACAAGCTACCAATCATAGAACGATAGAGAGTTTGATCAACTGGGTTACCTTCCTCATCTAGGTCGAGATGTCCATTTGTTGGCATTGGAGTCTTGATAGGCTTGCAATCATCCATCTTAAAGTGCTTGAGGAGGTCTTTTGTGTACTTCTCTTGAGATATAAAAGTCCCCTCCTTCAATTGCTTGACTTGGAAGCCTAGGAAGAATGTGAGCTCGCCAATCATGGACATTTCAAACTTCTTTGACATCAAGTCACCAAAATTCCTTGCAATAGGCTTCATTTGTTGACCCGAAGATGACATCATCAACATAGACTTGACAAATGAAGATCTCTCCATCAAGCTTCTTGGTGAATAGTGTGGTGTCGACCTTCCCAATGGTGAAGCCCTTCTCAATGAGGAAGTCCCGAAGGTGCTCGTACCATGCTCTAGGGGCTTGCTTGAGCCCATATAGCGCCTTAGACAACCTATAAACATGATTAGGATATCTAGGGTCTTAAAACCCGCGAGGTTGATCAACATAGACTAGTTCATTTATGAAGCCATTTAAAAATGCACTTTTCACATCCATTTGATATAATTTGATGTCATGATGTGATGCATATGCAAGGAGGATACAGATGGCTTCTAGTCTTGCAACCGGTGCAAAGGTCTCTCCAAAATCCAAGCCTTCAACTTGAGAGAACCCCTTTGCAACTAGCCTTGCCTTGTTTCTAACAACCTTGCCTTGATCATCTTGCTTGTTCCTAAACACCCATTTTGTTCCAATGACTCTTGCACCTTTTGGTCACTCTTCAAGTGTCCAAACTTGATTGCGGGTGAAGTTGTTCAATTCTTCATGCATGGCATTCACCCAATCCAGATCACTTAGAGCTTCATCTACAATGGTAGGCTCAACAAGAGAAACAAAGGAGTGATGTTCCATAAATAAAGCAAGTTTTTGAGATCGAGTCATTACACCCCTTGTTGGACTCCCTATGATGAGATCTTGAGGATGAGCTTGTAGTAGAGGAGTAGTCCTTCGATCAACCACTTGAGGGGCCGCTTGTGGAGCACCAACATCTTGAGCTTGTACCACCATTTGATCATGGGAGACGTGAGTGTCTTCATTTGGATCTCTCCCATCTTTGTCATCATCAAGTGGTACATTTGATGAGGATGGCTTGTCGATGACTTGCACATAATCATCATCATATTTAGGCTTGATGGCTCCAACTGGCATATTCTTCATTGCTTCTCTCAATGGTTCATCACCTACATCATCAAGATTCTCATGCTCTCTTTGAGAGCCATTAGATTCATCGAATTCCACATCATATGTTTCTTCTACCATCCCAGTGGCATCGTTGAATACTCGATATGCTTTGGACTTCAATGAGTAACCAACAAGAAAACCAATATCACATCGGCGTTGAAACTTCCCTAGGTGTTGGCGCTTCTTGTAGATGTAGCATTTGCACCCAAACACTCTAAAGAAAGATACATCCGACTTCTTGTTGTTGAGTAGCTCATAGGGGGTCCTGCTATGGAGACGATGGGGGAACAACTGGTTGGATGCATAACATGCAGTGTAGATTGCTTCCGCCCAAAATCTTTCCGGTGTAGAGTACTCATCTAACATTGTTCTTGCTAGGGTGACTAGTGTCCGGTTCTTCCTCTCAACTACCCCATTTTGTTGTGGTGTGTAGGTTACAGAGACTTCATGCTTGATCCCAACTTCATCACACTATTGCTCAATGTGGGTGTTGTCAAACTCTTTCCCATTATCACTTCTAATTTTCTTGATCTTCAAGTCAAATTCATTTTGGGCTCTCTTGGCAAACTTCTTGAATGAAGGGGTTGCTTCAGATTTGTCATGAAGAAAGAATACCCAAGTGTATCTAGTGTAGTCATCCACAATCACTAGACAATAGAGATTTCCTCCCAAGCTAGCATATGTTGTTGGCCTAAATAGATCCATGTGAAGTAGCTCCAACTCTCTTGATGTTGATACAAAGGCTTTGGTTGGATGAGTATTTGCAACTTGCTTGCCGGTTTGACATGCACTACACAATTTGTCCTTCTCAAATTTGACATCCTTCAAGCCTCTAACCAAATCCTTCTTCAATAACTTGTTGAGAGTGTTCATTCCCACTTGTGCCAATCTTCTATGCCATAGCCAACCAAGAGATTGCTTAGTGAACAAACATGTCTCGAAGTTGGCATCTTCAGAGGAGAAATCCACTAGATAGAGATTGTTATATCTAAAGCCTTGGAAGATCACTTGTGTATCATCTTTCTTGGTCACAACCACTTCTTTGTCGGTGAACAAACATTGAAAGCCAAGATCACATAGTTGCCCAACGAATAGCAAGTTGAAGCTCAATGAAGCAACAAGAAGCACATTAGAGATGGTATGATCATTTGATATTGCCACTTTGCCCAAACCCTTGACATTGCCCTTTGAGTTGTCACCAAATGTAATCTTTTCTTGGTCATTGACATTCTCTTCTAGTGAGGTGAACATCCGGGGATCATCGGTCATATGTTGTGTGCAACCACTATCAATCACCCAATGAGATCCAACGGTCTTGTAGTTCACCTACACACATAAGAAATCAAGCTTGAGCTTTCGGGACCCAAACTTGTTGAGGTCCCTTAACCTTCTCAACTAGATACTTTGCAACCCATATTTGCTTTGGCCTATTCTTGTTAGGAGTCCCCATAAACATGACTTTCACTTTGCCACTAAAATCTTGTCTAAGCATGTAGTGAGCATTGAAAGCAAAGGTCCTAGCATGCTTGGGCAAGGGTGTGGGTTTTGGCTCTTCACAATTATGAGCAAAGTGTCCTTTTCCACACTCATAGCATCTCCCCAACTTCTTCTTCTTTGGCTTTGTAACGCTCTTTCGTTGCTTCATCTTCTCTTCAAGAAAGCCAATACCATTTCTATTTGTCTTCATTACGGTGTTCATGAGTAGCTCACTTTGAAGACATTGATCTTTGATGAAGTTTCTCAACCCGGTGGTGAGGTGCTCTTTCTCCTTCTTTAGCTTGTCATTCTCTTGTTGGAGTTGCAATTGGGATGGTGTCATCTTGTAGTCCCTCTCCATCTTCAATCTCTTGTTTTCTTCTTTTAGCATGTCTAGCTCAAGTGTCATGCTATAATCATCATCTTGAGTTTCAACAATGACTTCCTTGGTAGTTGCTAGCTTCTCTAGATCAATCTTGAGCTTTGCATTCTCATTCTTGATCTTGACATAGTCATCATAGTGATCGACCACAACCACTTTCTTGCCCTTGCCACTAGCACTTTGCTCATCATGCTCACTAACCAAGTCCTCACAAGATGTTGCTATGTCACACTTAACAACAAGGTTAGGAGCATCATGTGTCTCATGAGAAAGCATATCATAAGCAATGGTGAGAGCATCATGATCAACTTTAACTTGAGTATATTTTTCTTTGAGCAAAGCATAACTAGTGGTAAGATCACTATGCATCTTATCAAGTTTTTTATTTTTAGCTTTGAGCTCTTTGTTAGAGGACTTGAGATCCTTGATAGAAGATGACATAGTAGCAAGTTCATTTTTTAGCTCATCACTAGCTTGTATAGCATTGTCATACTTTTCAACAAGAGATTCATTGTCATGAACAAGCCTTTCATTTTTAGCTCTAGTCTTTCTTATGATTTTAGAGTAGTTGTTTAGCAAATCAACAAGTTCATCATAAGAGGGAGCCTGGAACTCTCCATCACTTTCATCATCACTAGAGTCATCATCACTTTGTACCTTCTGGTCACCCTTTGCCATGAGGCATAGGTGTGTACAGGATGATGGCGGCGGTGGCGGTGGTGGTGTAGAAGTCCCAATCACTAGAGCGGCCACCTTCTCCTTCTCATCATCACTATCTTCATTGGATGAGCCACAGGAGGAGTCAATGTCGGTGAGCCAATCACCAACAATGTAAGCCTTGCCACCTTTCTTGTGGTATTGCTTCTTCTTCTTGCCATCCTTCTTGTAGGGCTTCTCACTTTTCTTCTCATCTTCACTTGATGAGTCATATTTCTTGCCCTTGTTCTTGTTCTTGTAGCTCTCTTTCTTGGGCTTGGTGCATTGATGAGCAAGATGGCTAAGATCACCACAATTGTAGCAATCCATTTTGGATATTGGCCTTCTCTTGCTACTTGTGAAGAATTTCTTCTTTCTTGAGTCAAAGTTGACTCCATTCTTGTGAAGCTTCTTCAACCTCACCATGAGAGCAATGTTGGAATCATCTTCATCATCACTTGTGCTCTCATGATGCACCTCAATAGCTTTGGACTTGCCCTTCTTGTCATGGCTTGCTTTGAAGGCCAAGTCCTTCTTTTTGTCGGTGGAAGAGCCACCACTTGGTGTGATGTGCATGTACATCTCATGAGCATTGATCTTCCCCAAGACTTGAGTTGGTGTAGATGTGGAAAGATCACCTTGATGTAGCACCGTCACAATGTGTCCATACTTGTCAATTGGAAGGACACATAGAATCTTCCTCACAACATCGGATGGTTGCATTTGTGTGAGGCCAAGTCCATTGAGCTCTTCTACAAGAACATGCAAGCGTGAGTACATTTCATTTGCATTTTCATGAGCAAGCATTTCAAAAGCATGTAACTTTTGCATGACCAAATGATAATGTTCCTCACGCTGACTCTTGGTTCCCTCATGGAGCGCACAAATGTTTTGGATGCCTCCATGGGCGGGCCCTCAACGGCGGTGCGTGCGTGGATCTGGTGGCCGCTCGGGTTCTCGATGGTCCGTATCCGCCCCGTGGCGGCTAGATCCGGCGGTGGACCGACTGGATCCGGCGACGACGGCGATGCAACCCTGGATGGGCTCGACGGGCCCGTGGATGGGCTTAGCGGGTCTGTCTAGGGCTTTTTCTTTTTTTTTGTTTTTTCAAATGATTAACCACGACGGGCATCTTTAGGTGCCCGCTGCGGTAAATCGATTAACCGCAGCGGGCATTTTATGTTGCCCGCTGCGGTTAATACATTTACCGCAGCGGGCAAGGGCGCCCGTTGCGGTACTTGCCACGATTAACCGTGGCCTTAGCACCGCAGCGGACGCCTTTGCCCGCTGCGGTAAATGAAAATCGCCCACTGCGATTAAGCATTGTGGCGTAGTGCTTGCAAATGCCTCTAAATAAGATGTTTTTGGCTTTTGCATTGCACTTCTCATTCTCCTCTTCATTAGGAGTAAGGCTTGTGCCCTCCTTAGGCTTGGGAAAGCTGGTGATTGCGGCTTCACGACATTTGACATCAACCGCTTCTAGGTACGACTCCATACGGATCTTCCAATATGGGAAGTCATCTCCCTCGAACATGGGAGGTGGTCCATCACCCCCGGACATCTTAACTCTAGGCGGTTAAGCCTAAATCGAGAGCACGAGGCTCCGATACCAATTGAAAGGATCAAGATGCCCAAGGGGGGGGGGTGAATTGGGCTTTTCTAAAACTTTTGCGATAATTAAATCCTATCAAGCCCAATTAACCCCTTGTGCCTAGAAGTGTGTTTCACTAAAAACAACCGGACAAAATACTATCACTATGTCACTTCTACTCTACCATGACAATTCAAGTATGAATGAACAACAAGTAAATTGCGGTATTGAATTGCTCAAATGTAAATGCAGAAGTAAAGAGAGTAGAGATGACACGACGATCTTTTTCCCGAGGTATCGAGGTGTCGGCACACCCCCCAAGTCCTCATTGGAGCACCCGTGCAAGGGTATCGCTCCCCCTTGATCCGTGCAAGGATCAAGTGCTCACTATGAGCTGATTCTTCGCCACTCCGGCCCGGTGAATCGCTCACTACCGGTCACAACTTGGCTTAGGTCATCCACAATGCCTTCGAATGATCACCAAGCTCTCCGATCGCCACCAAGCCGTCTAGGTGATGCCGATCACCAAGAGTAACAAGCAAGAACTCTCACTTGACCAACACAAGGCTAATGAGATGGGTGGATGCACACTTGCTACTCTCTCTTCACTAATGAGGTGTTTGATCACTCAATTATCAAATCTCTCAACCTCACTAGGCCTCTTGCACTCACTTGCAATCACAATGTGTTTGGCAACCTTTCAAATGAGCAAGGGTAACAACATGAATGAGGGGGAGGCATATTTATACCCCCCAACTGAAAACATGCACAAAGGGGTAAGTCCAGCCAGTTACACACTAACCGGACGCACCTGTCAGGGTGACCGGACGCGTCCGGTCAGTGCCCAACGGCTAGCATACGCCAGCACTGACACCCGTACGAACTCGTGCTCGGACGCTGGCATGCATCCGATCGGCCTCGACCGGACGCGCCCGATCGCTCTTTTTACTCTCTGGAACCTCTCTGGATGCGACCGGACTCACTCTCTGGTGCGTCCGATCGATCACTGTGGGAGAGTCCGGTCGCGACCAGACCTATTCCTCAGCGAGCTGCACAGACCGGACGCATACCCTAGCGTTCGGTCACATGGGCTCCAGCGTCCGGTCGCTGTTTGAAGTCCAAAACGACTTCAGTTTGCGACGCTCCCTTCACGAACTTTCTTCCTTATGATCTTAGGGACCTTTCTAAGCTACCTAGGGCTTTGGTTAACAAGTGTGCACCACACCTAACTCAAAAGTCTCACCTAGGTCAAGCTACCCATTCAAACTCCCCTTAATAGTACGGCCAAAGATAAAAACAAAGACATATGCTACTCTAAGTGTCCTCCAAACACCATATGACACTTAGAACTAGCCTATCACCGTCTTTGTCGTTCATTCTTTGAAAACCGAATGAATTCCATCAACAAGGGGACATGAATACCATAGTGCCCATATGATCATCATTACCATGACCTAACTCAACTGTTTCTGCAAAACAAACGTTAGTCACAGTAATTTTACCGTTGTCATCCAATCAACGAAACCCACTAGGGGCCTAGATGCTCACACTAGCAAAGGTTCAATGGTCCAAAGGCTTGGTAAAAATATCGGCCAACTGATGATGAGTATCAACATGTTTCAGGTCGATATCACCCATCTCAAAATGGTCTCACAGAAAATGAAAGCGCACATCTATGTGTTTGGTCTTAGAATGCAACACGGGGTTCTTAGCAACATTAATCGCACTCGTGCTGTCACAAAGCAAAGGAACTTGAGAAAAACTCAGACCAAAATCACGCAAAGTGGCCATCATCCAAAGCAACTGGGAACAATAGCTAGCCGCAGCAACATATTCAGCCTCTATGGTAGACTGGGTGACACTAGACTGCTTGCGAGAAGACCAAGACACGAGAGAAGAGCCCAAAAACTGACAAGTCCCAGAAGTGGACTTGCACTCAAGTCGGCAACCAGCAAAATCGGCATCTGGGTAACCGCAAAGGGAGAGGGTGGAAAAAGAAGAATACCAAATCCCAAACTCAGGTGTGAAACGAAGGTACCTCATAATGCGCTTGACCACCTGACGGTGAGAGGTGCGCGGCGACGCCTGAAAGTGCGCGCAAAGACACACCGCGAACTGAATGTCCGGGCGTGTCGTCGTCAGGTATAACAGCGATCCGACCATACTCCGGTACTCCTTCTGGTCCACAGCTTCTCCATCCTCGTCCCCATGGGTGTTGGAAGAGGCTTGTCCTCACCCATATCAAACTTCTTCAATATGTCCTTGGTGTACTTGCCCTGGTGCACAAACGTCCCTTCTTGGGATTGCTTGATTTGCAACCCGAGAAAGAATGTTAACTCGCCAATCATGCTCATCTCAAATTCCCTGATCATAGTATCTGCAAACTTGGCAACCAAAAAGTGAGAAGAACCACCGAAAATGATTTCATCCACGTAAATCTAAACCAACAAAGTGTCATTGCCTTGCTTGAGGAGAAAAAGAGTTTTATCAACACATCCCATTTTAAAACCCTTAGCAAGCAAAAAGGTTTTCAACCTATCATACTAGGATCTAGGGGCTTGTTTCAAACCATACAAAGCTTTGTGAAGATTAAAATCATGGTTTGGAAACTTGGGATTTTCAAAACCGGGGGGGGGGGGGGGGTTGTTTCACATATACCTCTTCTTCTATGTAGCCGTTTAAGAAGGCACTCTTGACATCCATTTGAAAATGTTTAAACCCTTTGGATGCAGCAAAAGCCAAGAGTATCCTAATTGCCTCCAAACGAGCTACAAGAGCAAAAGTCTCCTCATAGTCTATCCCCTCCTTCTGACTATACCCCTGGGCTACAAGTCTGGCCTTGTTTCTCACAATGTGGCCATCCTCTCCTTGTTTTTTTTTGAAAACCCATTTTGTCTCGATAGGATTACAGTCTGGAGGAGGTAGAACCAAAACCCAAACCCGATTTCGCTCAAAATTTTCTAACTCCTCATGCATGGCATTAACCCAATCCGGATCAGATAAAGCATGTCCAACATCTCGGGGTTCAAAATCAGCAACAAATGTAGAATGAGCAAAGTGAGAGATTTATTGTGACCTTGACCGAGTGACACGTTCATTGATGCTGCCGATCATCTATTGAGGAGGGTGTTGGCGCCGAATGTGTCATGGTGTCTCTCGAGCTGATGAAACCTCCCCTTCAACAGTAACTGATGCCTCCTCGGGTACAAATGGTACAACCTAAGGTGGTGGATCACACGACCCCCAAGTCATCGACGAAGAGGGGTTGGGGCCGTGATTCGTTGTCGAAGAAGCCGATCCTAGTGGCATAGCAGGTGGAGGTAGTGCTGGGTCACGAATGCCTTCAGCACCCTCGTCCTCATCATCAAAAAGAGGTTCACCAACCTCGTGATCACCTGCACGCTCAAATCTAGAAGAAGGACAAACCATGGTCTCGTCGAAGGTGACATCGGATGTCTCCATGACTCGGTTAGTATCCAGATTAAGTACACGATATGCACGAGTATGATTACCATAACCCAAAAATACACCGTCAGAAGAACGAGACTCAAACTTGTCCAGGTTGCCTTTCTTGAGTATAAAACAATGGCAACCAAACTGTGGCGGAACGGCCCTAATCCCATGGCCCACCGGTCCCTGTCATCCACTGACAGCCAAACTGATGTTCCGTGTGATTAAGACTGTTCGTCACTGGGCTGCATCAGCGCCCATCGTCCGCAGGATCATCTCACAATTCGATTACAGCATTGGATACTTTTGCAAATAACATCAGAATACAGAGCGGAAGACTTAAATAACATTAGTTTTACAAACCGAGGTTCCAGATAAAATTAAAGGTGCAGTTATTACAAACCAAGTTCGGGAGATAGAAAATAGGCAACGTAGCGGAGTACAACAAAATAAGATACTTGTAATCACCCAGCCCGAGGGTGCACAACTATTCTTCGGCCTCATCGGCCTCTTCCTGGACGATGGTCATGCAGCAGGGCGCAAGACACATCGGGGACTCAGTCATACCTGCAACAGGGGTTAACAAACCCTGAGTACGGGGGTACTCAACAAGACTTACCCGACTAAAGAAAAAGGGGAGAAGACTCAGGAATGAGAGGCTTAGGTAGTCAAGGTAAGGCTTAAGCAAGATCAAGTATTTTGCAGAAAAAAACATTTTGAAATCCTTGTTTTATTTTTGGAAAGATTCCAGTATTTCTCAATTCTTCATTGTTCATGATTCATTTTACCTTTCAAAAACATACCTAGTTGAGAACCACTCTCCGTTGACAGTCAGTGACCAAGTCTCCATAACCGAGGAGCAACGTTAATCCGGATAAATAATACTCAGCTGAGGATCCCTATCCACACTGCATATGTAGCACCCAAGCTTGCATATGCCAACTCGTCTACCACGATTCCTCCAAGATTGGGCCCGGTCCTACGCCACCCGGAAGTACAGTACACCACTCCTATCCAGGTACGACGACCACGTGGGTACATGCTACTTCCGCCATCTCTCCTCTCCCAGTGCGCGGTTGTCGGTCCAATAAAGGATTCCTCGGAGCCAGAGCTTTCCGAAGTATGTGAATAGTTGCAAGTCTTGGCCAGCAGGCCCCCATACGGATGGTCCCTAAATTTTTCCGCCAGCGACAAGCACCTCGGGACTCTAACCCAAGAGTACAGATTCTGTCGGTTTTTCAACCCTGTCCCGGTCGGTGTCAACTGTTGAGTCCCGGACTACAACATGACGGCACCGTACGCTCGGACAACCTCTCCTCGCTGTTGACTAGGTACGGATCAGATACATAGCCAACAGGCAGGGAGTAAAGCCAAATTCCCATCAAAATTCTTTAAGTGATCACACTTTTGAAATTGGCATTTTATTGCAAATCTATTGTATAGCATCGCTAAGCATTTTGCAAATAGTTTTTAAACAGGGCAGGTGGATTTTCTGGTGGAGGTAAATAGTGCAGGTAATAGGTCATCACACAACTCCTATAACCTAATGCAGTAGTTTTAACTCAAAAGCATTTAAGTAAACTTTTGTGAAAACAAGGAAGGGTTAAGATGCACCGGGGCTTGCCTTGAAGAGCAAAAAGGGCGGGCTCGGGGTCGGCAGTGCAGGTGTCGGAGCTCGGGGTCGCCTCGGGGGTAGGTTCGTCAGCGACTGCTTCGACTTTGACGCCTTCTCCTTCGGTCACTATAGGGATGCAATGATGTATGCTTATGAGGATGCTGATATGATCAATACAGCACAAGACAAAACCACTGATTCTAGAGTACAACTTTCTATCGTGTAATTAACTTCTAGAACAGACACAAAGTTACTTATCTTGATCTCTAAGCAAAATTAATCAACCTATTAAGCATCATTTATCCGACCTAAACACAAAACAAGCATGGCATCACAAACATCATAGACCAAATGGGTGGGGGTCTATGAACAGCAAACAATCCCAAAAGTCACTCACAGGGCATACAACATGAATCCTAATTGTTTTTTTTCTATTTTTCCTAATTATTTAAAAAGGTCATTTTATGCAGTTGCTCCAAAATTTACCCAATTAATCTCATAGGTTCATTATGGTATAAATAGATGTCAAAACAAATTTCATAAATTTTGGAGATCATTAAGGTGCTTAACAAAAATCAAACATTTAATTAACAAAAGGCACTATTTAACAATTTAAATAAAAACCCAAAAATCAACTTGCTCCAAAAGGCCTCAAAATTTCACCAGAGACTAAACATGACATAACTAGCACATAAAAATTTATCTCATGATTTTTGGAGCTACACATGATTTTCTAAAAATCTAAAACCATTCATTTCTTAATTAAAAGGGAAATTTTTTTATTTTCAAATTTTTGCACAAAGTCCAAGTTTCATATTTTTCTAAAATACTACATGGTATATAGAGTCTACCATCAAATTTTCAGAATTTTTGGAGCAACACAAAAAATCACACAAAAAGAAGAAAAAGGAACACTATTCAGAACTTCCTAAAAAGGAAAAGAGCGTTGTGCTCCTTCCTCGCAAGTCTCGGGCGAAACGGGCTCGAGCGAGACGGAAACGATCGCTTCGTCCGAGGCCTGACTAGGAGGCTCGAGCGAATCGCAGGCGAGGCGGACGGCGCACCGGCCGCTCGGGGCTCGCGCTGGGAAAGCCGAGGGTGGGGAAAGATTCGCGGGCTCACCGTGAGTCGGGAGGGAGGCTCGGCGAGGCGGTGCAGGGTCGGAGGAGGGAGCTCGACGTTGGCGGTGCTTCGGCGGAGCTCTCTCGGCGGCGAGCGGCGTGCTGGCGGGTCTGTCCACCAAAAGAGGTCGCCGAGGTGCGGTTAGGAGCGCACGGAGGTGAGGAAGAAAGGGCAGGGGTCGGAGGGAAGAGAGAAGCACTCACGGCGGCGAATTTCTCGCTCAGCCGAAACACGGCCGTTCGCCGGGGTTGGAGAAGAACCGCTCGCGCCGGCGAAAGGAGGGACGGTGGGGTGAAATTGGTTACTCCGGAAGGTGGAGAAGCTCAAGGCGATGGCAGCGGCGGGCTCGGCTGGTGCTGGGGTGGTCTGGTGACTCGGGGCGCCGTGGTGGCAGCAATGGCGAAACTCGGCGGCTTCTTATAGCCGCGGGCGGAGCTGGGGAGGGGTCCGGGCGAGGGGTGAGAGCGCTCGCGCGACATTAAAGGAGGTAGGGAACATGGTAGGGCGGCTTGGTGCGGCAAGGAACGCGCGCGCGGCGGGGCGGCTTGCCGGCGGCCGGCAGCTGCCCGGTGTCCGCGGCCGTAGGGGAAGAGGGAGGGGTAGGGGATGGGCGAGGCGGCGGTAGGTAGAGGCCGAGAGGAAAAACGAGCGCCAGCGCTTGGCCGCGCGCGGCACGGGCGCGGGTCAGCCGGGCTCGGCATGGGCGGCGAGGCTCGTGCGCGGCGCTGCGGCCTTGCCGGTGGCCGGGGCCCCCTGGCTTTAAAGCTCGTGCACAGTGACGACACTTAAAGCAAAACTTCCCCTTTCTAAAATCTTGAAATTACTCCCAAAACTTGAACTACACAAAAAAAAACTCAAAACACCAAAGTTGCTTAAAATTTTGAGATCTACAACTTTGCCAATATAAACTTTTTCTGAAACTCAAAAGTTTTTGAGATAATTTTAAAAACCGAAAAAAGGGACAAAATTGAAGTTTGAAAGAATTTGAAATTACTTCTGATTTTGTATTGAAACTTGAAAATCTGCAAATACCAAAGTTGTTCCTTTTGACAAAATCTACAACTTTGCTAAAAGGACCAACCTCAAATTTTGAATAGTTTTTTTTAAAATTAATAAAAGAGGGGTAAAAACCAGGGTTTGGAAATCAGGGTTTTTCAAAAGGAATTTAAATTCTATTTCTGATTTTTAACTTTGATCAACACAACAAAACATCAAGACACTCAACTGAACAAGATTTACACAAAGCTAGACACAAAGATGAAATTACCATTTTGCCCTTAAAGGAAGATTTGGGCCTTTAGGGTTTTTGAAAAAGAGATCACTACACAAGTCACCTCAGAAAAAGGTAAATGCAAAACAAGCATTAGGCAAACATAAATGCATGGCAAGAAAGATTAATGACTAAAGATGATGACATGTCAGGTTAATTACATATTAATCACCATAGGTGTTACACAAACACTCTAAAATAACTCACTTTGGGCTGTTTTCCAAAACGCAACTCATAAGAAGTCTTTTTCAAGAAAGCTCGGAGGAAAATGCAATTGGAAATATAGCATGCAGTGTTCATCGTCTCGCCCAATACTGCCTAGGAGTCCTATGCTCATCGAGCATCGTCCTGGCCATCTCAATAAGGGTCCGATTCTTCCTCTCTACAACACCATTTTGTGGAGGTGTGTAGGGAGAAGAAAACTGATGCTCCAAACCCAGAGAGTTACAAAACTTTTCAAAATCCGAATTTTTAAACTCGGAACCATTATCGCTATGAATAGCTCTCATCGAGTTCTTAGGGAACTCGTTCTGAAGTCGCAAAATCAAATTGCGAACAAAAGAGAAAGTATTAGTTTTCTCAGCTAAAAAGAAAACCCACGAATATCTCGAAAAGTCATCAACAACAACAAGCACATACCACTTCCCACCAACCGAGCTCACCCGAGAGGGACCAACAAGGTCCATATGCAAAAGCTCTCCAGGGCGCTTGGTCATAACTTGATTCACTAGATGGTGGGGAGCAGCAACCATTTTCCCATGTCTACAAGAATGACAAACAAGATCCTTCTCCATGTGTAACTTGGGCAATCCTCGGATTAAGTCAAGTGAACTAAGCCTTGCAAGCAAGTCGAAGCTCAAATGACCAAGTCTCCTATGCCACTTCCAAAGATCAGAGGAGGAAGGTCCAGCCACAAGACATCGAGAAATGCCAAAAGATTCTGAGAAATTCGCACGAAAGACTTTAGCAAAGGGTGTTGGCGCAAAATATGACACCTTACGCCTAACACACAGCAAGCCGAAAAAAGCCGGCTTCAATCGGATGCCCGGAGTGTGTTGAATCCGGAAACGTGCCAGTCGGTTTGACCTGAAAACGAGTGTGTTGAATCCGGAAACGTGCCAGTCAGTTTGACCTGAAAACCAACAAGGGATAAAACTGTGAGAATACCAATGGAACATGCCGGGTGAGACCAGACAGTTCCATATGTACGGCTTTGAAAGCCAATCACGACGGCACACAGCTATAGAAGCTGTCTGTCAGAACATGTTTATAAAGTCATTCGGCTAGTATGAGAACAGGGCATGTAAAGCATATTAACTGCCGAATGCACATGTAAAGAAAGACATGCTTGAACAGATGAAAGGTATCATTAAAACATTATAAACAGGTAACTTGCAAATATAAATCTATTCAAATAACACATGCATAGGTTAATCCAACTAGTCTGCCACACGTCTAGCCTTCATAAACCCGTCAAGCATAAACTCAAGCGAAGCTAATCCACCGCATGATACCACTTGCCATAAGTCTACACCACTTCTTATAATTAGATTAATCCACCGCATGATACAATCTAATTATAACAAGCTAAAAGCAAGCATGTATTTGAACAGATCTATAAAAACTCATTACTCGCGTAAGCTTAACCAAGATCGGCAAACTAGCCGAGTTGGGGTCCATGAAGAAGGAACATACAAGCAAACATGATTAAACCAATCTAAAACCTGCATCTGCCGCACGATACCCAGTTCCATCAAAGCCTAACCGTGATTGACATGCATGAACCCACAACATGTAACAATCTAGATAGAAAGTTGATTCGGCCGTCATGATCTTATGATTAACGAAACACAAGCAAGCTTGTAAAACAGGGCCGAACAAAGATCAATCTAGATTGGGCAAAAGAGTGTTACAAGAATTAAATAATAAAACACATAACACATGATAACTTAATGAATCTATCAGATCTGCCAAATCCAATAGAGCCGATAACTATTTTTACTCATGACTTAATCCGCCGCACGATACAAGGCACAAGCAAAAACCTCCCGTCATAAGCTTAAATCCGCCGCACGATACTAAGCTTAACGAACGAGACTACTTGCATCATCCATCGCATGATACTAGACATGATAACAAGGTTGCCAGTACTTACGGAGGTCGACAGATCGATGATTCCTCTCGAAGAACTCGACGACACGGCTAAGGACTCGAAGATGGCACTGGGCCGATTTGTATTGATATGGTTGTGAACAATTTTACAATGGTCGAGGGCTTATATTTATACCCTGGATGAAATACGAGTCCTAGATGATTACGATCTGCATAATAAAATATGGAAAGATGCAAATCCTATTCCCAATCTCTTCGGCGTCCTCCATCGTCACGTGTCTTCTCGTGCAAGTCGGCTTTACTTGCCATATTTGTTTCCTAAACAGAGTCAACGTTTTGCAAGATAGCCGACCGCACAGGCATTTGCCGAAACTCCGAGGACCAAATAGCCGCCTGATCACTTGCCGAAATCTTCTTTTTCACTGTTGGTTGGGCCCACTTGCCATATCCCCGTGCGTGCGAAAATCTGGTGTTAACATATGCCCCCTAATTTTGGGATAAATATTTATTCCAAAATTACTTTTCCTTGCATATTGACGTGGAATCTCCGGAAGCATCCACCTTCACACGCCATAATTGCGGTACTTGCCGATCCATCTCCTAATGCACCTTTGGGATTCTTTAAAGTCCCCTTTCACTCTGTTCTGGCTTGTGCTTTCTGAACTCCCCTGCTTCATCCTCACAACCAGAAAACCCTCTTTTCTCCTGTTATCTCCTAATCAACTAGAAGATGTCTTCCGAGGCGAGCCGCCATAGCTCTGAATTCGGGGCTTCCAGCACCTCTAAGAGGAGGTTGTCCTTCATCGTTTTTGTCCCGAAAATGAAGCAGCTGTTCTTACATTGTTGACTCTGTTTAGGAGGACCGACGATGACCTCCTCGAGGACCTGACTCAGAAAGTGACAGATCTTCAATTTGACCTGAAGGGGAAGAATCGGGAGATTACCCGAATTTCTTGGGAGCGCAACGCCGCTCGGAATCGGGCCGTCAGTAAACATTTCTATCATCTTTCCCCTCGTTTTCTCCATCTGCTTTTACTTACCCTCTCTCTTTTAGCTCTGGCGGCTAAACTCCATGCCCTTGAAGCCGCCGTCGCTCAGCTTGCCATCACAGCCAACGCAGCAGGCACGACACCCCTGGACCAAGTGAACGAAGTCAACCGAATCCTCCCTGATATCTCTAGGGCCGGCATGGGATATGGCGCGACACTTGCTTTCAATGTGAAGGACTGAAAGTGCTACCAGAAAGCGACTAGAGGGGGGGGGGGGGGGGGTGAATGGGAGCTTCAAATTTTCCTCTCGAAAACTTGATGCCACTGTCCCGAGAATCAACCCTAAGAGCAAACCTAGAGCTTGCAAGTGTCCACGACCCTAGATGTAGGGTGGATGCTTCCGAGAAGCACAGCAGGACACTACACAACCATAGAAACCCAACGCAAAAGACGAAAACCAAATCCGTCAACGATCGAACGGACTGCAAACGAAACAGCGTGAGATTGCACTGACCGGACTCACCCTGCGTCCGGTCAACACCCACCGGACGCGTCCGGTCAGGCAAAACACGTTTTGGACCCTTACTGTTCAGGACCGAACTCACGGTACGGAAGCGTCCGGTCGTGAACTGAGCGTCCGGTCAACAACAGACAAACGCGATGAACAGTGGAGACAGCGCGTCCGGTCAGTTCAACAGGGAGAGTCCGATCAAACTATACACAGAGGACCCACGTGGCATTCAACGACCGGACTCACCAGGGCAGCGTCCGGTCGTCCCGAGTCAGCGTCCGGTCACCCCGTGACTGAACTGTTTGTTCACCGATTTCACTCGATCTCACCCAAAACGTATCCTCTAGGGATCAAACTTGGTGAGAGGAGTTACAAGGAGGATAGTGAGCTATATCTAGGAGATCATGGCTCAAACCTATCTCCAAATCGATGAATCAAATAAATTCGGGGGAAGGGAGAAAAGCTTGACCCGAAACCAAAATCGATCGATCTCCTAGACCGTGAGGTTAGAAGTGAATTCCTTCGGTGGAAAGAAGTGCCTCATGATCTAGAACAACTTGGTTCAAACGGATTTGCAAAAGATGAACCGAGCAAAGAGATCGAATGACGGGAGAAACGTGGAGAAAAAGGATTCCGCGAAGAACACAACCAAAACGCGAATCACAATCACGAAATTGCAACCGTGTGGCTACCACACGCTACAACAGTGAGGTTACGGCCTCACTTCCTCAAAATCTCCAGTACACAGAGGTATGGTTCTCTGCGGATCTCAACTAGCTACAGCAGGGGATTGGGAACGCAGGAAACCCTAGAAGCAAAGAGCAAATGACTGAGATGGATGGGGAGGTGGGTGTCTCCCCCTACTTATCCTAATTCTAACTATTCCTAATTCCCACTCTACCCCTAACTACTTACAGAGCGAACCAGCTAAACCCTAAGGTTATTCTGGACCAACTCGTGGTAGGTGGTGATCCGACGGCCATGCCCGCACAACTCGTAGCGTTGCCTCGATGCAACCTCCCGATTGCCGCCACGTGCCGCCACCGCTCTGCGTCCTCTTCACGGACTCCGCCCCCGGTTTTGTGGCCGAAATCGGGAAACCAGGCCTTCACGATCAGCCCCCGGTTTTGAGGCCCAAACCGGGAAACTAGCCAGCCAACGCCCGAGTTTTGTGGCCCAAACTCAGAAACCCGCAGCGCCTAGGTTTTGAGGCCCAAACCTAGAAACCGTCCTGAGCCCGAGTTTTGTGGCCCAAACTCGGCAAACCCGAAGCACCCAGGTTTTGTGGCCCAAACCTGGAAACCGTCCACCCAATGGTTTTTCTCTGGCTCTACCACCAAACCGAGGCTGTAGAAGGGATGCACCACCCGTGCACCCCGTCCACCGACACGTGTCCCCAAGTCCACGACTCAGGCGACACATGACCGCAAGTCTTCGCTCGTCGCTGTCCCAGGCTGTCAGCCACCACAGCTGATCCTCGGGCCACCGGTCCCTCAGTCCAAGCCTCACGTCCGCCCTTCGCCACTCTCGGTCCCTCGGCACGGCACGTCTCTACTTGACCTTCACCTTGCCTCTGATCACTGTATCCGTGCTCGACACCTGCACAACACAAGCCAAAGAACATGCGCATCATCCCAGTTGACAATCACTCATCACTCAGAGACTCGGCATGCACCCATGTATCCGCAATCTCCCCCTTGATGAGTGCATTGTCAACTACCAACACAAATCATACAGAATAGAAGAAGAAAGGAAGGAGGAGAGAGAATTCGACCAAATGACCCAAAAGCATAGCAAAGCCGAAGAAGGTCAAGTGGAAAGAGCAAGACAACTTGGTCTCCAAAGACATGGGCAACGGCTCGACGCGACCAAGCAAAGCACACCTAGCCCTCAAGAAGAGGTAGAACAGGCTCAACACCGCTAGTAGATACCAATTGAAAAATCAAAGCAAAATGCTAGTCCCTCAAGACAGAGGCACAGAGGCTCAACACAACTAGCAAGAAGGCTCGACATCAACTGAAAAGCTCGATATCAACTGAACCCAACTGAAACAATGAGAATACATATGATGAATGATTGACTATGTTGAGGAAGGTTTGAGGCTTTTACCCGGTTGAGTCATTATTTGCTATGCGCTTAATGCTTATGACTAACTGGTGGCGTGAGTTGTGTGGTGTTTCTGTGTTGGTGTGCGTGTGCGACATGTGTCTCTTGGCTGTGTTGATGTGCAAGTGTGGAGCTCGGAGACAGTGGTCTATGGCGAGGTGAAGGTCAAGTTGAGACGTGCCGTGCCGACGGATCGGGTGCGGTGAAGGATGGGCGTGCCGTGCGGCGGACGTGCCATGCCGAGGTACCGAGCGATGAAGGGCGGACGTGAGGCTTGGACTGACGGACCGGAGGGCCAGAGGACCAGCTGTGGTAGCTGGCACGTGGCATCGACGAGCAAGAGCACATGGGGATGTGCGGTGCATCGGCCGAGTCGGGAGGAAGACGATGGCGTCGTGGCACTTGGCGGGAGGTCGGACACGGGCTTGCGTGCGGCGCAAGTGTCGTCGGCCGAGTCAAGGAGGATGGCGAAGGCGTTGTGCCCGGCGTGGAGGCTGGACATGCATCGGCATCGGTGCCGGTGGTCGGGGTGTGAGAACCACATCCCGTCTGCGGTGCGGGTTCGGTAGCTGAGCCTCAAAAAGCTACCATCGACGGTTTCCAGGTTTGGGCCTCAAAACCTGGGGTGGCCGATTTCCGAGTTTGGGCCTCAAAACTCGCGGTGGACGGTTTGCCAGGTTTGGGCCTCAAAACCTGGGCTTGCGGGTTTCCGAGTTTGGGCCTCAAAACTCGGGGTGGCCGGTTTGCCTGGTTTGGGCCTCAAAACCAGGGGGTTGGTCCGAAAGGACGGTCGACGCGTGGCGGCACCGAGAGGCTTGCGTTGCGACGAAGCTATGGGTGAGAAGGCGCGGCGGTCGACGGTGGCGGCACGTGGCGGCATCAGGGAGGTCGCGTCGAGGCGAAGCTACCGGATGTGCGGGCGTGGCCGTCGGATCAAAACTGTCAAGTCTGGACGGTTTTACCCCTGGGGGGTATTTGGGACGAGTGCTTAATGTAAGGGCGCTTTGGTCATTAGGACGTGCGCCTATATATATGGAGGGGGCTGCTAGGGCAGCCGAATTCTTGGCAATCCTCTAGTGGTGTCTCTCTCATTTTGTTCCTGTGAGAGTAGGCTAGGGTTAGGGAGAGTTGGCTCTTGTTCTTGAGCTTTTCGCCATCCAAGCTTTGTGTTGCTAGGATTGGCTTGTAGCCCGACACCAAGTGCTTAATGAATCATCCATTCCTCTGAGTCCAAGGATCAAATTCGTGCTTTGATTTGTCTTGCGATTTTGTTCTTCGCGTTTGCACGTTTTCCCCTCTTTCGTTCTTCACGAGAATTCTTGTTTCGAGGGAAGATTCGCAAATCCGTTTGAACCATCTTGTGTAGCTTCGTGAGAGTCTTCTTTCTACCGAAGGAATTTCTCTAATACCTCACGAACTCACAGATCGGGCGGATTTAGTTTTGGGGTCAAGCTTTTCTCCCTACCCCCGATTTTCTTCGATTCATCGATTTGGAGATAGGTTCGAGCCATGATCTCTTAGAGATAGCTCACTATCCTCCTTGTGACTCATCTCACCAAGTTTGATCCCTAGAGGATACGTTTTGGGTGAGATCAAGTCGAATCGGTGGACGAACAGCTCTGCTGCGGGGTGACCGGACGCTGGCTCGGGACGACCGGACGCTAGGGCAGTGCGTCCGGTGGTTGAACATGCTGTGTTCATTTTGGTCTTGACCGGACGCTCGAGGAACGACCGGACGCTAGGACACAGTGCGTCCGGTCCAACTCAGAGAGGTCCAAAACTGGACTTTGCCTGACCGGACGCGTCCGATCGTTCTTGACCGGACGCACCCCAGAGTCCGGTCAGTGCTGTCAGAGAGCGCTTTTGTGCGACCGGACGCTAGGGTTTCGCGTGACCGGACGCACTGAAGGCACTGTTCATTGCCTCCTCGGTGCTTGACCGGACGCTCAGTTGTAACGACCGGACGCTTGATCACCGTGAGTCCGGTCGTGAACAGAGAGCATCCAGAGAAGTTTTTCTCTGACCGGACGCGTCCGATCGACACTGACCGGACGCACCTCAGAGTCCGCTCAGTGCAGTGTTTGCGCGTTTTCGTTCGTATCTTTTGCGTTCGAGCTCCGATTTGAGATCCGCTTTTTGCGTTGGATTCCCGACTCTGTGCTCTACAGAAACCGGGCTTCCCACTTTGCGAAAAAGCCTGAATCCCCCTCGCGTTGCTCGGGGGAGGTTGAAGTTACCCAAACTCCATCCTGTCACTAGTTGACTTGCGTGGATTTGGAAGAGGGAGCTTTTGTGGTGTCCCGCTGTGTTCCTAGGGAACATCCACCCATACTCTTGGGTCGAGGACATCACGTGTGTCAGCTTTGCTCTTGGGGTTGATTTTGTTGGGACAGAGGCCGGAATTTCTGAGAAGAATTTTTGGCTCCCATTCACCCCCCTCTGGTCGCCTTGCTTTAGCATTTTCGGTCCTTCAAACAAAGATGCGACTGCTAGTCCCTCAAGATAGAGGCAAAGGCTCAACACAACTAGCAAAACGCTCCGAACCAATTGGAAAGTTCAAAAATGTACCGAGCAAACTCACCCTTGCATGGTGCACACAACCGATTCCTCTCCCCTTTGAACATGGGAGGCATGATTTGTCCAAATTCTCCCCCTTAGTTGAAAATGCACCATCAAGTAAAAGGAACCGAAAGCAATTTTCTCCCTCTTAGAAAATGCACCATCAAAAGTGCCAACAAGAGAAGTTCTCCCCCTTCCAAAATGCATATGAGTCAAAATGCAAGTTAGCAGCTTCAGGAATATAGTCAAGAAAATGCAAGGATGCTCTAAACAGTATAGCTCCAGTGACTCACTGAAAAACATACAAGCTAGCGAAAGGCTCAAACTGATCACCAAATATGAATTATGAACATATGAGCAAAGTGAGCAGTTTTTAGCCAAAAAGGTATTCACCATCAAAATTAGCACTAAACATGTATGGATAGGAAAACAGACAAGTGCTAACCATGTATGCAAGGTGAAATACCCCTAGCAAAGTTCAACCATCATGCTATAGAATGAAGCATAACTTGTGATTTCAAAATTTTAGATCGGAGTTGCAGCGGTGAAATAGCACAAGTTCAGATTTTAGCATGTGATTGCGAGAGTTTGAAAGCTTGTCAAAGCGTAACTTTTCAACTGTGCGAAGCCTATGCAAAAGCAATCAGAAGCTTAAAGCAACAGTTTCGGTCATACACTACACAACTCAAGTTTAACTCAAAGTGCAATGAGAAACAGTCTCGAAACTATGATATGTTGACAGGCAATCCCATCTCGATCTTTTCAATTCACTTAAAAACTTGGTTCAGATTTTAAACAGAATATGAACAAACCAAGCAAGTGAATGACTCAACACTAGAGACATAGCAACCTAGCATATATGAAAAGCACAAGTGATTTCAACACATTCTACACATGCTAGTTGCATATCTCAATGGTGAACATTTTCATGTTTTAGTTCATTAAGCAGGTTCACCATTCAAAAATAGTTCGGCTCACAACATGTATTAGTGATCAGAAAGAGCATAAGCTACTAGCATCAACAAATAGCATCAGAGCATACTGAACAGAGCATAATTACATTCTAAAGATTATATACATGAAGCTCAGAATGTAAAAGCGTATGCAAAAGACTAAGAGAAAAATAAGACAAACGAAAAATGGTCAGTTTAGGAATCAAAATGTTTCCCCCATCTAAAAGAGGAAGCACACACTAAGCTCACCCCTCAACCAATTAAAGGTTGATTCGTCCAAAGGCTTGGTTAAAATATCAGCCAACTGATGATGAGTATCGACATGGCGAAGGTTGATATCACCCTTCTCATAGTGGTCTCGTAGAAAATGAAAGCACACATCAATGTGTTTGGTCTTCGAGTGAAGCACGGGGTTCTTTGCAACGCTAATCGCACTCGTGCTGTTACAAAGCAAAGGAACACGAGAAAAGCTCAGACCAAAGTCACGCAAAGTGGCCATCATCCAAAGCAACTGGGAATAGCAGCTAGCCGCAGCAACATACTCAGCCTCTGTGGTAAACTGGGCGACACTAGACTGCTTGCGAGAAGACCACGAAACAAGAGAAGATCCAATAAACTGGCAAGTCCCAGAAGTGGACTTGCGCTCAATGCGACAACCAGCAAAATCGGCATCGGAATAACCGCAAAGGGAGAGGGTGGAGGAAGATGAATACCAAATCCCTAACTCAGGTGTGAAACGAAGGTACCTGAAAATGCGCTTGACTGCCTGACGGTGAGAAGTGCGCGGTGACGCCTGAAAGCGCGCACACAGACACACCGCGAACTGGATGTCCGGGCGTGTCGCCGTCAGGTAGAGCAGCGACCCGATCATGCTTCGGTACTCCTTCTGGTCCACTGCTTCTCCATCCTTGTCCGCATCCAGGGCAGTCGTCGTCGACATGGGTGTTGGAAGAGGCTTGGCCTCACCCATATCGAACCTCTTCAGCAAGTCCTTGGTATACTTGCCCTGGTGCACAAACGTCCGTTCTCGGGATTGCTTAATTTGCAATCCGAGAAAGAAAGTCAGCTCGCCCATCATACTCATCTCGAACTCCCTGCTCATAGTATCTGCAAACTTGGCAACCAAAGCGTGAGAAGAACCACCGAAAATGATATCATCCACGTAAATCTGGACCAAGAGTGTGTCTTTGCCTTGCTTGAGGAGAAAGAGCGTTTTATCTACACATCCCATTTTAAAACCCTTAACGAGCAAAATGGTTTTTCAACCTATCATACCAGGCTCTAGGGGCTTGTTTCAAACCATATAAAGCTTTGTGGAGATTGAAAACATGGTTTGGAAACTTGGGATTTTCAAAACCGGGGGGTTGTTCAACATAAACCTCTTCTTCTATGTAGCCATTTAAGAAGGCACTCTTGACATCCATTTGAAACAGTTTGAAACCTTTGGATGTTGCAAAAGCCAAGAGTATCCTAATAGCCTCCAAACGAGCTACAGGAGCAAAAGTCTCCTCATAGTCTATCCCCTCCTTCTGACTATAGCCCTTTGCTACAAGCCTGACCTTGTTTCTAACAACATGGCCATCCTCTCCTTGCTTATTTTTGAAAACCCATTTTGTCCCAATAGGCTTATAGTCTGGAGGAGGTGGAACTAAAACCCAAACCCGATTTTGCTCAAAGTTCTCTAACTCCTCATGCATGGCATTTACCCAATCCGGATCCGTCAAAGCGTGTCCAACATCTCGGGGCTCAAAATCAGTAACAAAAGCAGAATGACCAAAGTGAGAGATTTGAGACCTGGACCGAGTGACACGTTCGTCAATGTTGTCGATCATCTGCTGAGGGGGGTGTTGGCGCTGGATGTGTCATGGCGCCTCCCGTGCAGACGTGATCTCCCCCTCAACAGCAGCTGGTGCCTCCCCGGGTACAAAAGGTACCGCTCGGGGTGGCGGATCCCACGACCCCCAGGAAGAAGACGTGTCGGGGCCATGAGTCGTCGTAGAAGCCGCTCCTTGCGGCACAGCAGGTGGAGGGGGTGCTGGATCATCCATACCTTCAGCACCCTCATCCTCGTCATCAAAAAGAGGCTCACCAACCTCATGATCACCTGCACACTCAAAACGAGAAGAAGGACAAACCATGGTCTCGTCGAAGGTGACATCGGATGTCTCCATGACTCGGTTAGTGTCAAGGTTAAGTACACGATAAGCTCGAGTGTGAGTGCCATAACCCAAAAACACACCGTCCGAAGAACGAGACTCAAACTTGTCCAAGTTGCCCTTTTTGATTATAAAACAATGGCAACCAAAAACTCGAAAATAACTCACCTTGGGCAGTTTTCCAAAACGCAACTCATAAGAAGTCTTTTTCAAGAAAGCTCAAAGAAAAATGCGATTGGAAATGTAGCATGCAGTGCTCATAGCTTCGGCCCAATATCGCCTAGGAGTCCTATGCTCATCGAGCATCGTCCTGGCCATCTCTACAAGGGTCCGATTCTTCCTCTCTACAACACCATTTTGGGGTGGTGTGTAGGGGGAAGAAAACTGATGCTCTAAACCCAAAGAGTTACAAAACTTCTCAAAGTCCGAATTCTTGAATTCGGAACCATTATCACTCCTAATAGCTCGCATTGAGTTCAAAGGGAACTCGTTCTGAAGACATAAAATCAGATTGCGAGCAAAGGAGAAAGTCTCAGTCTTCTCAGCTAAAAAGAAGACCCACGAATATCTTGAAAAGTCGTCAACAACAACAAGCACATACCACTTCCCCCCAACCGAGCTCACCCGAGCCGGACCAACAAGGTCCATATGCAAAAGCTCTCTAGGGCGCTTAGTCATGACCTGAGTCACTTGATGGTGGGGAGCGGCAACCATCTTCCCATGTCTACAAGAATGGCAAACAAGATCCTTCTCCATGGACAACGTGGCCAATCCTCGGATTAGGCCAAGTTAACTAAGCCTTGCAAGCAAGTCGAAGCTCAAATGTCCTAGTCTCCTATGCCACTTCCAAAGATCAGAGGAGGAAGGTCCAGCCAAAAGACAACGAGAAACTCCAAACGACTCTGAGAAATCCACACGAAAGACTTTCCCAAAGGGCGAAATCACACAAACAAGATTGCCCTGAGGATCTGAAGGACCGAGAAGCAACCAGAAAGCGACCAGAGGCGGGGTGAATGGGAGCTTCAAAATTTCCTTTCGGAAACTAGTAGCCACTGTCCCGAGAATCACCCTGAAAGACAAACCCTAGAGCTTGCTAATGTCCATGACCCTAGATGTAGGGTGGATGCTTCCAAGAAGCACAGCGGGACACTACACAACTCTAGAAAGCCAACGCAAAAACCCAAAACCAAATCCGAGAACGGATGAGCAAACGAAGGACGAATCAGTGCTGAATCAGCAGCATCGGAAGCTAGCTAGCGTCCGATGCCCTAGCACCTGCAGCGTCCGATGTGAACAAAGCCCCTCAGAAACCTTACTGCATACGCATCAGACGCTGTGAACAGTGAACTCTCAGCGTCCGATGGTCACACTCCGGTGCGTCCGATGCACAACGGAGCGTCCGGTGGTAGTGTCCGATGCTCCTTAGAAAATGTCAAATCCTGACACGTGGCAACGGAGCCTCCGATGCCAAAGGGGTCAGCGTCCGATGCTACGAACTCGAGCGTCCGATGCCCCCGACGCAGTGCTTTTCTTCCGTGAAATTCACTCGATCTCCTCCGAATCAAAAGCACTAGGGCTTAGACTTGGTGTGAGAAGTTCCAAGGATGTTAGTGAGCTATCCCACGGGAATCATGGCTCGAACCTAACTCCAAATCGAGGAATTGGAAGAAATCGGGGCAATGGAGCAAAAACTGATCCAACACGAAAATCGTTCGATCTCCTAGACCGTGAGGTTAGAGGTGAATCCTTTCGGTGGAAGGAAGTGCCTCACGACCTAGGACAACTTGGTTCAAACGGATTTGCAAAAGATGAACCGAGCAAAGAGATCGAGTGATGGAAAAAACGTGGAGAAAAAGGATTCCGCGAAGAACACGAACAAATCGCAAAACACAACCACGAATTGCAACCGTGTGGCTACCACATGCTACAACAGTGAGGTTACGGCCTCACTTCCTCAAAATCTCATGGGCACAGAGGTATTGTTCTCTTCTCTGTGGATCTCAGGTTCGCTACAGCAGAGGAGAGGGGGAGTAGGAAAACCTAGAAGCAAAATAGCAAATGACTGAGATAGATGGGGAGGTGGGTGTCTCCCCCTACTTATCCTAATTCTAAACTATTCCTAATTCCCACTCTACCCCTAACTACTTATAGAGCGAACCAGCTAAACCCTAAGGTTATTCTGGAACAACTCGGTGGTAGGTGGATCCGACGGCCACGCCCGCACAACTCGTAGCGTTGCCTCGACGCAACCTCTCGATTGCCGCCACGTGCCGCCCTCGCTCTGCACCCCCGGTTTTGTGGCCCAAACCGGGAAACCAGCCTTTTCCAGCCAACCCCCGGTTTTGAGGCCCAAACCGGGAAACCAGCCCACCAGCTTCTGAGTTTTGAGGCCAAACTCAGCAAACCCTCAGCGCCCAGGTTTTGAGGCCCAAACCTGGAAACCGTCCTCAGCCCGAGTTTTGTGGCCAAACTCGGAAACCATCCGCACCTAGGTTTTGAGGCCCAAACCTGGAAACCATCCACCCGATGGTTTTTCCCTGGCTCTACCACCAAACCGAAGCTGTAGAGGGGATGCACCATCTGTGCACCCCGTCCACCGGCACGTGTCCCCAGGTCCTCGACCCGAGCAACACCATGCCCGCAAGTCTCCGCTCGTCGCTGTCCCAGGCTGCCAGCCACCACAGCTGATCCTCGGGCCACCGGTCCCTCAATCCAATCCTCACGTCCGCCCTTCGCCACTCTCGGTCCATCGGCATGGCACGTCTCTACTTGACCTTCACCTTGCCTCTGATCACTGTCTCCGTGCTCAACACCTGTACATCACAAGCCAAAGAACCTGCGATCAAACCCGTTGACAATCACTCATCACACCGAGACCTGGCATACACCCATGTATCCGCAATCTCCCCCTTGATGAGTGCATTGTCAACTACTCACACAAATCATAATAGAAAGAAGAAGGAAGGAAGAAGGAGAAGAGAGAACTCGACCAAATGACCCAAAAGCATAGCAAAGCCGAAGAAGGTCAAGTGGAAAGAGCAAGAAAACTTGATCCCCAAAGATATGGGCAACGGCTCAACGCGACCAAGCAAAGCAAAGCTAGCCCTCAAGAAGAGGTAGAACAAGCTCAACACCGCTAGCAAATACCAATTGAAAAACTCCAGAAAAAGAGCTCGTCACCAATTGAGAAATCTCAACACAACTAGCAGAGAAAGCTCGCTCCGAACCAAAACACGCTTCGAACCAATCGAAATCAAATGCCCTGAAAAATGTTTGCTAGTCCCTCAAGACAAAGGCGAAGGCTCAACACAACTAGCAAACTTCCCCTCGAATAGTGCAAGCAACCAAGGAAAACTCCCCCTTAGTTGAACACAGGAAGCATATGATGACCAAAACACGCTTCGAACCAATCAAAATCAAATGCCCTGAAAAATGTTTGCTAGTCCCTCAAGACAGAGGCGAAGGCTCAACACAACTAGCAAACTCCCCCTCGAATAGTGCAAGCAACCAAGGAAAACTCCCCCTTAGTTGAACACAGGAAGCATATGATGTGCAAAATTTTCTCCCCCTGAGTCAACCGATCGGAGCACATGATTTGTCATTTTTCTCCCCCTTAGTTGAAAATGCACTTATCAAGAAAAAGCACCATCAGGCAAACGAGCAAAGAACTCCCCCTTCCAGAATGCATATGAGTCAAAATGCAAGTTAGCAGCTTCAGGCATATTGTCAAAAGAGTGCAAAGATGCTCTAAACAGTATAACTCCAATGACACAACTAGGCACTCAAATAGCAAGGGCTCAAACTGATCACCGAATACGAAATATGAACATATGAGCAAAATGAGCAGTTTTGAGCCAAAAGGTATTCACCATCAAAATAGCACTAAACATGTATAGACAGGAATCCGAACAAGTGCTAAACATGTATACAAGGTGAACTACCCCTAGCAAAGTTCAATCATCATGCTATAGAATAAAACATACACTTGTGATTTCAGTTTTAGATCGGAGTTGCGGCGGTGAAGTTTCACAAGTTAAAATTCAGCATGTGATTGCGAGAGGTTGAAAGCTTGTCTTTGCCTAACTTTTCAACCGAGCGATCAGAAGCTTAAAGCTACGGTTTCGGTCATACACTACACGGCTCAAGTTTAACTCAAAGTGCAATGAGAAACAGTCTCGATACCGTGATGTGTTGACAAGCAATCCCATCTCGATCTTTTCAATTCACTAAAACTTGGTTCAAATTTTAAACAGGATATGAACAGACCAAGCAAGTGAATGACTCAGAACTAGAGACATAGCAACCTAGCATATATGAAAAGCACGAGTGAACTCAACACATCCTACACATGCTAGTTGCATATCTCAATGGTGAACATTTTCATATTTTATGTACATTAAGCAAATTCACCATTCCAAAATAGCTCAGCTCACAGCATGTACTAGTGATCAGAGAGAGCATAAGCTACAAGCATCAATATAAGCATCGGAGCATACTACATAGAGCATAGTTACATTCTAGTGATTATAAACATGAAGCTCAGAATGTAAATGCGTATGCTAAAATGCAAAAGAAAAGAAAGACAAACGAAAAGAGTCAGTCTATTATACAAGATCCAAAATGTTTCCCCCATCTAAAAGGGGAAACACACACCAAGCTCACCCCTCAACCGATTAAAAGTTGATTCGTCTAAAGGCTTGGTGAAAATATCAGCCAACTGATGATGAGTATCGACATGGCGAAGGTCGATATCACCCTTCTCCTGGTGGTCACGCAAAAAATGAAAGCGCACATCAATGTGTTTGGTCTTCGAGTGAAGCACGGGGTTCCTAGCAACACTAATAGCACTCGTGCTGTCACAAAGCAAAGGTACGCGAGAAAAGCTCAGACCAAAATCACGCAAAGTGGCCATCATCCAAAGCAACTGGGAACAGCAGCTAGCCGCAGCAACATATTCAGCCTCTGTGGTAGACTGAGCGACACTAGACTGCTTGCGAGAAGACCACGGAACAAGAGAAGAACCAATAAACTGGCAAGTCCCAGAAGTGGACTTGCGCTCAATACGACAACCAACAAAATCGGCATCAGAATAACCGCAAAGGGAGAGGCTGGAGGAAGCAGAATACCAAATCCCGAACTCAGGTGTGAAACGAAGGTACCTGAAAATCCGCTTCACCGCCTGACGGTGAGAAGTGCGCGGCGACGCCTGAAAGCGCGCGCACAGACACACCGCGAACTGAATGTCCGGGCGTGTCGCCGTCAGGTAGAGCAGCGACCCGATCATGCTTCGGTACTCCTTCTGGTCCACTGCTTCTCCATCCTTGTCCGCATCCAGGGCAGTCGTCGTCGACATGGGTGTTGGAAGAGGCTTGGCCTCACCCATATCGAACTTCTTCAGCAAGTCCTTGGTATACTTGCCCTGGTGCACAAACGTCCCTTCTCGGGATTGCTTAATTTGCAATCCGAGAAAGAAAGTCAGCTCGCCCATCATACTCATCTCGAACTCCCTGCTCATAGTATCTGCAAACTTGGCAACCAAAGCGTGAGAAGAACCACCGAAAATGATATAATCCACGTAAATCTGGACCAAGAGTGTGTCTTTGCCTTGCTTGAGGAGAAAGAGCGTTTTATCTACACATCCCATTTTAAAACCCTTAGCGAGCAAAAAGGTTTTTCAACCTATCATACCAGGCTCTAGGGGCTTGTTTCAAACCATATAAAGCTTTGTGAAGTTTAAAAACATGGTTTGGAAACTTGGGATTTTCAAAACCAGGGGGTTGCTCAACATAAACCTCTTCTTCTATGTAGCCGTTTAAGAAGGCACTCTTGACATCCATTTGAAAAAGTTTGAAACCTTTGGATGCAGCAAAAGCCAAGAGTATCCTAATAGCCTCCAAACGAGCTACAGGAGCAAAAGTCTCCTCATAGTCTATCCCCTCCTTCTGACTATAACCCTTCGCTACAAGCCTGGCCTTGTTTCTAACAACGTGGCCATCCTCCCCTTGCTTGTTTTTGAAAACCCATTTTGTCCCAATAGGCTTACAGTCTGGAGGAGGTGGAACTAGAACCCAAACCCGATTTCGCTCAAAATTTTCTAACTCCTCATGCATGGCATTGACCCAATCTGGATCCGTCAAAGCGTGTCCAACATCTCGGGGCTCAAAATTAGCAACAAAAGCAGAATGAGGAAAGTGAGAGATTTGCTGTGACCTGGACCGAGTGACACATTCGTCAATGCCGCCTATCATCTGCTGAGGGGGGTGCTGGAGCTGGATGTGTCTTGGCGCCTCCCGAGCAGATGTGATCTCCCCCTCAACAGCAGCTGGTGCCTCCCCAGGTACAAAAGGTACCGCTCGGGGTGGCGGATCCCACGGCCCCCAGGAAGAGGACGTGTCGGGGCCGTGAGTCATCGTAGAAGCCGCTCCTTGCGGCAAAGCACGTGGAGGGGATGCTGGGTCACCCATGCCTTCAGCATCCTCGTCCTCATCATCGAAAAGAGGTTCACCAACCTCATGGTCACCTGCACGCTCAAAACGAGAAGAAGGACAAACCACGGTCTCGTCGAAGGTGACATCGGATGTCTCCATGACTCGGTTAGTATCAAGGTTAAGTACACGATATGCGCGAGTGTGAGTGCCATAACCCAAAAACACACCGTCAGAAGAACGAGACTCAAATTTGTCTAGGTTGCCTTTCTTCAATATAAAACAGTGGCAGCCAAAGACTCTAAAATAACTCACCTTGGGTTGTTTACCAAAACGCAACTCATAAGAAGTCTTTTTCAAGAACGCTCTCAGAAAAATGCGATTAGAAAAATAGCATGCAGTGTTCATAGCTTCGGCCCAATAACGCCTAGGAGTCCTATGCTCATCGAGCATCGTCCTGGCCATCTCTACAAGGGTCCGATTTTTCCTCTCTACAACACCATTCTGAGGGGGTGTGTAGGGGGAAGAAAACTGATGCTCTAAACCCAAAGAGTTACAAAACTTCTCAAAATCCAAATTCTTGAATTCGGAACCATTATCACTCCGAATTGCTCGCATAGAGTTCAAAGGGAACTCATTCTGAAGACGCAAAATCAGATTGCGAGCAAAGGAGAAAGTCTCGGTCTTCTCAGCTAAAAAGAAGACCCACGAATATCTCGAGAAGTCATCAACAACAACAAGCACATACCACTTCCCCCCAACCGAGCTCACCCGAGCCGGACCATCAAGGTCCATATGTAAAAGCTCTCTAGGGCGCTTAGTCATGACCTGAGTCACCGGATGGAGGGGAGCGGCAACCATCTTCCCATGTCTACAAGAATGGCAAACAAGATCCTTCTCCATGGACAACTTGGGCATTCCTCGGATTAGGCCAAGTGAACTAAGTCTTGCAAGCAAGTCGAAGCTCAGGTGACCAAGTCTCCTATGCCACTTCCAAAGATCAGAGGAGGAAGGTCCAGCCAAAAGACAACGAGAAATACCAAAGGACTCCGAGAAATTCGCATGAAAGACTTTTCCAAAGGGCAAAATCAAACAAACAAGATTGCCCTGAGGATCCAAAATGCGACTGAGATTCGGTTTAAAACGAATCTCATAGTCATCATCAAAAAGTTGCAAAACAGAAAGAAGGTTAAAATGCAGGTTAGAAACAAGAGCAACATCGCGCAACACAAAGTGCTCATTAACCCGCAGCGACCCGCGAGACAACACCTTACCTTTGCTATTGTCGCCGAAGGTGATAAACTCCTTTCCGGCGACCGGACTATGACTAGAGAACCATTTGGCGTTTCCGGTCATGTGCCTCGAACAACCGGAATCCACCAACCAAACGTTCTCCAATCGTTTTACCTACATCAATAAAAAGACATAGGGTGAGCATACGGTCCAACACTGGGGTTAGTGAAGTAAGGGGAAAACCAGTGTTGGGCCGACTGCTCAAAAGAATGGTTAGCAGAAAAACTATTCCTAGTGCGTCTACGAGAGGAGCGATCACCACGCTGAGGAAAGCGTGGTCCGCTGGGGAAAGAACGCTCACCGCGATACTCAAAACGTGGTGGGGGAAAGCGCTCAACTATAAAGCCACCGCCACGGGGTCCATAGCCCACAACTGTAGGCTCCCGCCGGGCACGACCTCCCTGACGCCTAGGACCTTGAGGTGCTGCACCTCTAGGCCTAGCAGCTCTCCTCGGAGCTCTCCTTTGAACATTCGGCACATGTACATCATGGAAAAGATGGTACATGTCCGGGTTGTTCATCTCTCTTGCACGGCGCTCCTCCCTCTTGCGCCGAAAGCAAAACTCGCTCAAGTGTCCATCTCTCCCACAGTGCTCACAGTGGTACCTCACCGCTCTCAAAGGGGGTTGTTGGTACTCACGGTTGTGGGTGTGGATCACCTTGCCCTTCTGTGGCATAAGCTCCTCCTGGATGGGTGGCATTGTGTCAAGCTTGTTTTTCAGGTGGTTGGGTTTGGGATGCCACACTTGGTTCTTGGGTGGAACTCTCGGAGGTTCAATAACGACCCCATCCTTGGTGTTTGGCTTGAGAGGCTCTTTGGGTGGAAGCTTGGTAAGTTTGGGAGTAGTGGTGGAGTTGGGTTTCTCACACGGGTTCAGACCACTCGACTCTCCAATCTTCCCAAAAGCAGAAAGATCAACACCCTAAGCAAAGCCTACACCGGGACCTCCAGCAACTCGCTTGAATTGGGAGTTCATCATCCCGAGCTGCGGCTCACCACAAGACACACATGACAAGATGGTCCGAAGGTATGTGTTTTCCTCCTCGGTTTGCATCTTGTCATGCTTCACGTTAGCAATCTCCATCTCCAAACCCTCGCACAAAGCGCACCTAGTCACACAAGTGCTACCCGAGCTGGCCTCCTCAAGAGACACAATCTTGGCATTCTTCTCTGCCAGCTCGGATTGCAAGACAGGACAAGTCTTGCAAGCACCCAACAGCATGGGTCTAGCACGGAGCTCATCCACCTCTCCTACCAACGCAGCATACTTACCTCTCAAAGTGAGAAGGTCAGTCATGTGCGTGGTGCACACCTCACACTCCTCCTCATTGGTGACAACTACGGTGGACTTGACAGAATCAAGTTCCTTCACCGTATCCTCCCACTTCTGCCTAAACTCCTTGCGCTCTCTAGCGGCTCGCCTAAGCAACTTATCTTGACTAAGGAGCACGGCAGTAAGTTTCTCTACCTTAGCTGAAAGCTCATCGTGGGTGAGAGATACCTGGGAGGTGTCGTCGTCGTCGTCGTCGTTCCGAGGGGAGTTCACCAGCTCGCCATCGACCTCCGTACCGAGGGCCATGGTGCAGAGGCCGTCGTCGTCTGCGAAGAAGCAGAGACCGTTCAGCTTGTCCTCGATCCTCTTCTTCTTCTCGGACTCGTTGTCGCTTGAGCAAGCGAAGTCATCATCCGAGCCGTTGACGTCGCTGAGCGTGGCGAAGAACGCACGCTGCTCAGCCTGGGCCTTCTCCAAGTACTTCTTCTTGATGTACTCCTTGTCGAAGCCGCCCCTCCGCTTGTGCCTCGCAGGGACATACTTCTCCTTGTGCTTGCCGGAGTCGTACTTGTGCCCATGATCGCCCTTCCCAGATGAGTGCTTCTTCTTGGGACAGTTGGCGATGAAGTGGTCGGGGTCGCCACACTCATAGCATCCTGAGCGTCCTCCTCCGCGGCGACGGTTCATGCGGTTGTTGTGGAACCGCGAGAACCGGTTGGCGAGCATCGCCAGCTCGTCATCCCCCAAAGACTCCAGCTGGTCCTCTATGACAGAAAAGAGTGAAGAAAGTGCAAATCTTCCAGAGGGGTTAGCAGAAGTGCCAGAAACCAAAGCCATAGTCGGGCCAGAAGGATTCTCATAAGAAGCCCTTGACATGGCATCAATCTCACTAGACTTGAGCTTACTAAAGAGCTCATCGCAAGTGAGGGTCTCATAGTTAGACGATTCAATGATCGCCTGGACCTTTGAGTCCCACATCGACCGATCAAGAGTGTGCAAAAGCTTCAAAGCCCTCTTATGATCGCCAAAAGGCAACAGCTCCTTGTTCGCTCTCATCTTGTTGACAATGACCTGAAAGCGAGCAAATAAACTCTCTATGCTCTCGCCAGGCATGTGTCGAAAGTTCTCGTACTCCCGCTTGTGCGACTCGTAGAGACGAGATTTGACTTGAGAGGTTCCCTCATGGAAACGCATGAGGGTCGCCCAAATCTCACGAGCCGTGGGGAGGTGAGAAACACGATCAAACTCAGACATGCTCAAACAGGAGAAGAGAGCGTTACGCGCTCGACTATTGGCATCGTGCTCATCCATCTGAAGCGGAGTAACACGAGCAGCCAAGACAACGTAATCGTCCCTGTTGCAAATCTCCCAAACAGAAGAGCCCATGCTCTGAAGATAGGCCGACATGCGTATCTTCCAATATGCATAGTTCGTCCCATCAAAGAACGGCGGTTTGCCCACGCCGCGATCCATGTCGCCTTCTATGGATCTGGAACTGGCTAAGGTGGAAGATCCTTAACCCGCTCCGATACCAATTGAAGGACCGAGAAGCAACCGGAAAGTGACCAGAGAGGGGGTGAATGGGAGCTTCAAAATTTCCTTTCGGAAACTAGTAGCCACTGTCCCGAGAATCACCCCGAAAGACAAACCCTAGAGCTTGCTAATGTCCACGACCCTAGATGTAGGGTGGATGCTTCCAAGAAGCACAGCGGGACACTACACAACTCTAGAAAGCCAACGCAAAAACCCAAAACCAAATCCGAGAACGGATGAGCAAACGAAGGACGAATCAGTGCTGAATCAGCAGCATCGGAAGCTGGCTAGCGTCCGATGCCCTAGCACCTGCAGCGTCCGATGTGAACAGAGCCCCTCAGAAACCTTACTGCATACGCATCGAATGCTGTGAACAGTGAACTCTCAGCGTCCGATGGTCACACTCCGGTGCGTCCGATGCACAACAGAGCGTCCGGTGGTAGCGTCCGATGCTCCTTAGAAAATGTCAAATCCTGACACGTGGCAACGGAGCCTCCGATGCCAAAGGGGTCAGCGTCCGATGCTACGAACTCGAGCGTCCGATGCCCCCGACGCAGTGTTGTTCTTCCGTGAAATTCACTCGATCTCCTCCGAATCAAAAGCACTAGGGCTTAGACTAGGTGTGAGAAGTTCCAAGGATGTTAGTGAGCTATCCCACGGGAATCATGGCTCGAACCTAACTCCAAATCGAGGAATTGGAAGAAATCGGGGCAATGGAGCAAAAACCGATCCAACACGAAAATCGTTCGATCTCCTAGACCGTGAGGTTAGAGGTGAATCCTTTCGGTGGAAGGAAGTGCCTCACGACCTAGGACAACTTGGTTCAAACGGATTTGCAAAAGATGAACCGAGCAAAGAGATCGAGCGATGGGAAAAACGTGGAGAAAAAGGATTCCGCGAAGAACACAAACAAATCGCAAAACACAACCACGAATTGCAACCATGTGGCTACCACACGCTACAACAGTGAGGTTACGGCCTCACTTTCTCAAAATCTCACGGGCACAGAGGTATTGTTCTCTTCTCTGTGGATCTCAGGTTCGCTACAGCAGAGGAGAGGGAGAGTAGGAAAACCTAGAAGCAAAATAGCAAATGACTGAGATAGATGGGGAGGTGGGTGTCTCCCCCTACTTATCCTAATTCTAAACTATTCCTAATTCCCACTCTACCCCTAACTACTTATAGAGCGAACCAGCTAAACCCTAAGGTTATTCTGGACCAACTCGGTGGTAGGTGGATCCGACGGCCACGCCCGCACAACTCGTAGCGTTGCCTCGACGCAACCTCCCGATAGCCGCCACGTGCCGCCCTCGCTCTGCACCGCCGGTTTTGTGGCCCAAACCGGGAAACCAGCCTTTTCCAGCCAACCCCCGGTTTTGAGGCCCAAACCGGGAAACCAGCCCACCAGCTTCTGAGTTTTGAGGCCAAACTCAGCAAACCCTCAGCGCCCAGGTTTTGAGGCCCAAACCTGGAAACCGTCCTCAGCCCGAGTTTTGTGGCCAAACTCGGAAACCATCCGCACCCAGGTTTTGAGGCCCAAACCTGGAAACCGTCCACCCGATGGTTTTTCCCTGGCTCTACCACTAAACCGAAGATGTAGAGGGGATGCACCGTCTGTGCACCCCGTCCACCGACACGTGTCCCCAGGTCCTCGACCCGAGCAACACCATGCCCGCAAGTCTCCGCTCGTCGCTGTCCTAGGCTGCTAGCCACCACAGCTGATCCTCGGGCCACCGGTCCCTCAGTCCAAGCCTCACGTCCGCCCTTCGCCACTCTCGGTCCATCGGCACGACACGTCTCTACTTGACCTTCACCTTGCCTCTGATCACTGTCTCCGTGCTCGACACCTGTACAACACAAGCCAAAGAACCTGCGATCAAACCCGTTGACAATCACTCATCACACCGAGACCCGGCATACACCCATGTATCCGCAGGATCCAAAATACGACTGAGATTCGGCTTAAAACGAATCTTATAGTCGTCATCAAAGAGTTGCGAAACAGAAAGAAGGTTAAAATGCAAGTTAGAAACAAGAGCAACATTGCGCAACACAAAGTGCTCATTAACTCGCACCGACCCACGAGACAACACTTTACCTTTGCTATTGTCACCGAAGGTGATAAACTCCTTTCCGGCGACAGGGCTAAGACTGGAGAACCACTTGGCATTTCCTGTCATGTGCCTCGAGCAACCGGAATCCACCAACCAAACGTCCTCCAATCGTTTTACCTACATCAATAAAAAGACATAGGGTGAGCATACGGTCCAACACTGGGGTTAGTGAAGTAGGAAGAGTACCAGTGTTGGGCCAGCTGCTCAAAAGAACGGTTAGTAGAAAAACCATTCCTAGCACGCCTACGGGGGAAGCGATCACCAGGTTGAGGAAAATGTGGTCCGCTAAGAGAAGAGCGTCCATCGCGATACTCAGAACGCGGTGGGAGAAAACGCTCTACAACAAAGCCACCGTCACGGGGTCCATAGCCTACAACTGCAGGCTCCCGCCGGGCACGTCCTCTCCGCTGCCTAGGCCTGGGAACTTGAGGTTCTAGACCTCTGAGCCTAGCAGCTCTCCTCGGAGCTCTCCTCTGAACATTCGGCACATGTACATCATGGAAAGGATGGTACATGTCCGCATTGTTCATCTCCCTAGCACGGCGCGCCTCTCTCTTGCGCCGAAAGCAGAACTCACTCAAGTGTCCATCTCTCCCACAGTGCTCACAATGGTACCTCACCGCTCTCAAAGGGGGTTGTTGGTACACACGGTTGTGGGTGTGGATCACTTTGCCCTTCTGTGGCATAAGCTCCTCCTGGATAGGTGGCATTGTGTCCAGCTTGTTTTTTAGGTGATTAGGTTTAGGAGCCCATTGCTGGTTCTAGGGTGGAGCTCGTGGAGGTTCTTCAAACACTCCATCCTTGGTGTTAGGCTCGAGAGGCTCTTTGGGTGGAAGCTTGGTAAGTTTGGGAGTAGTGGTGGAGTTGGGCTTCTCACTCGGGTTCAAACCAGTCGACTCTCCAATCTTTCCAAAAGCAGAAACATCAACGCCCGGAGCAAAACCTACACCAGGACCTCCAGCAGCTCGCTTGAATTGGGAGATCATCATCCCGAGCTGTGGCTCACCGCTAGACACCCATGACAAGATGGTCCGAAGGTATGTGTTTTCCTCCTCGGTTTGCATCTTGTCATGCTTCACATTAGCGATTTCCATCTCCAAACCCTCACACAAGATGCACCTAGTAACACACGTGCTACCCGAGCTGGCCTTCTCAAGAGACTCAATCTTGGCATCCTTCTCTGCCAACTCAGTTTGCAAGACTGGACAAGACTTGCACGCACCCAACAACAAGGGTCTAGCCCGGAGCTCATCCACCTCTCCAACCAAAGCAGCATACTTACCTCTCAAAGTGAGAAGGTCAGTCATGTGCTTGGTGCACATCTCACACTCAACCTCCTCAGATACGACCAAGGTGGACCTGGAAAACTCAAGCCCCTTCACTGTGTCCTCCCACTTCTGCCTAAACTCCTTGCGCTCTCTAGCGGCACGCCTAAGCAGCTTATCCTGACTAAGCAAGGTGGCAGTAAGCTTTTCGACCTCAGCAAAAAGTTCGTCGTGGGTCAGAGATACCTGGGAGGTGTCGTCGTCATCGTCGTTCCGAGGGGTGTGCTCCAGCTTGCCGTCGACCTCATCACCAAGGGCCATGGTGCAGAAGCTGTCGTCGTTGGCGAAGAAGCAGAGACCGTTCAGCTTGTCCTCGATCCTCTTCTTCTTCTCGGACTCGTCATCGCTTGAGCAAGTGGAGTCGTCATCCGAGCCGTCGACGTCGGTGAGCGTGGCGAAGAATGCACGCTGCTCAGCCTGGGCCATCTCCAAGTACTTCTTCTTGATGTACTCCTTGTCGAAGCCGCTCCTCCGCTTGTGCCTCGCGGGGACGTACTTCTCCTTGCGCTTGTCGGAGTCGTACTTGTGCCCATGATCGCCCTTCCTAGATGTGTGCTTCTTCTTGGGACAGTTGGCGATGAAGTGGTCGGGGTCGCCACACTCAAAGCATCCTGAGCGTCCTCCTCCGCGGCGACGGTTCATGCGGTTGTTGTGGAACCGCGAGAACCGGTTGGCGAGCATCGCCAACTCATCATTCCCCAAAGACTCCAGCTAGTCCTCTGTGACAGAAAAGAGTGAAGAAAGTGCAAATCCTCCAGAGGGGTTAGCAGAAGAGCCAGAAACCAAAGCCATAGTCGGGCCAGAAGGATTTTCATAAGAAGCCCTCGACATGGCGTCAATCTCACTAGACTTGAGCTTACTAAAGAGCTCGTCGCAAGTGAGGGTCTCATAGTTAGACGATTCGATGATCGCCTGGACCTTTGAGTCCCACACCGACCGATCGAGAGTATGCAAAAGCTTGAAAGCCCTCTCATGATCGTCGAAAGGCAACAGCTCCTTGTTCGCTCTCATCTTGTTGACGATGACCTGAAAGCGAGCGAATAAACTTTCTATGCTCTCGCCAGGCATGTGTCGAAAGTTCTCATACTCCCGCTTGTGCGACTCGTAGAGACGGGATTTGACTTGAGTGGTTCCCTCATGGAAGCGCATGAGGGTCGCCCAAATCTCACGAGCCATGGGGAGGTGAGAAACGCGATCAAACTCGGACATGCTCAAACAGGAGAAAAGAGCGTTACGCGCTCGGCTATTGGCATCGTGCTCATCCATCTGAAGCTGAGTAACACGAGCAGCCAAGACAACGTAATCGTCCTTGTTGCAAATCTCCCAAACAGAAGAGCCCATGCTCTGGAGATAGGCCGACATGCGTATCTTCCAATACGCATAGTTTGTCCCATCAAAAAACAGCGGTTTGCCCACGCCACGATCCATGTCGCCTTCTGTGGATCTGGAACCGGCTAAGGTGGAAGATCCTTAACCTGCTCCGATACCAATTGAAAGACCGAAAGTGCTACCAGAAAGCGACCAGAGGGGGGGTGAATGGGACCTTCAAATTTTCCTCACGAAAACTTGATGCCACTGTCCCGAGAATCAACCCAAGAGCAAACCTAGAGCTTGCAAGTGTCCATGACCCTAGATGTAGGGTGGATGCTTCTGAGAAGCACAGCGGGACACTACACAACCCTAGAAACCCAACGCAAAAGACGGAAACCAAATCCGTCAACGATCGAACGGACTGCAAATGAAATAGCGTGAGATTGCACTGACCGGACTCACCCTGCGTCCGGTCAACACCCACCAGACACGTCCGGTCAGGCAAAACACGTTTTGGATCCTTACTGTTCAGGACCGGACTCACGGTATGGAAGCGTCCGGTCATGAACTGAGCGTCCGGTCAACAACAGACAAACGCGATGAACAGTGGAGACAGCGCATCCGGTCAGTTCAACAGGGAGAGTCCGATCAAACTATACATAGAGGACCCACGTGGCATTCAACGACCGGACTCACCAGGGCGGCGTCCGGTCGTCCTGAGTCAGCGTCCGGTCACCCCGTGACTGAACTGTTTGTTCACCGATTTCACTCGATCTCACCCAAAACGTATCCTCTAGGGATCAAACTTGATGAGAGGAGTTACAAGGAGGATAGTGAGCTATCTCTAGGAGATCATGGCTCGAACCTATCTCCAAATCGATGAATCGAATAAATTTGGGGGAAGGGAGAAAAGCTTGACCCGAAACCAAAATCGATCGATCTCCTAGACCGTGAGGTTAGAAGTGAATTCCTTCGGTGGAAAGAAGTGCCTCACGATCTAGAACAACTTCGTTCAAACAGATTTGCAAAAGATGAACCGAGCAAAGAGATCGAATGACGGGAGAAACGTGGAGAAAAAGGATTCCGCGAAGAACACAACCAAAACACGAATCACAATCATGAAATTGCAACCGTGTGGCTACCACACGCTACAACGGTGAGGTTACGGCCTCACTTCCTCAAAATCTCCAGTACACAGAGGTATGGTTCTCTGCGGATCTCAGCTAGCTACAGCAGGGGATTGGGAGAGCAGGAAACCCTAGAAGCAAAGAGCAAATGACTGAGATGGATGGGGAGGTGGGTGTCTCCCCCTACTTATCCTAATTCTAACTATTCCTAATTCCCACTCTACCCCTAACTACTTACAGAGCGAACCAGCTAAACCCTAAGGTTATTCTGGACCAACTCGTGGTAGGTGGTGATCCGACTGCCATGCCCGCACAACTCGTAGCGTTGCCTCGACGCAACCTCCCGATTGCCGCCATGTGCCGCCACCGCTCTGCGTCCTCTTCACGGACTCCGCCCCCGGTTTTGTGGCCGAAACCGGGAAACCACGCCTTCACGATCAGCCCCCGGTTTTGAGGCCCAAACCTGGAAACCAGCCAGCCAATGCCTGAGTTTTGTGGCCCAAACTCAGAAACCCGCAGCGCCCAGGTTTTGAGGCCCAAACCTGGAAACCGTCCTCAGCCCGAGTTTTGTGGCCCAAACTCGGCAAACCCGAAGCACCCAGGTTTTGTGGCCCAAACCTAGAAACCGTCCACCCGATGGTTTTTCTCTGGCTCTACCACCAAACCGAGGCTGTAGAAGGGATGCACCGCCCGTGCACCCCGTCCACCGACACGTGTCCCCAAGTCCACGACTCAGGCAACACATGACCGCAAGTCTTCGCTCGTCGCTGTCCCAGGTTGTCAGCCACCACAGCTGATCCTCGGGCCACCGGTCCCTCAGTCCAAGCCTCACGTCCGCCCTTCGCCACTCTCGGTCCCTCGGCACGGCACGTCTCTACTTGACCTTCACCTTGCCTCTGATCACTATATCCGTGCTCGACACCTGCACAACACAAGCCAAAGAACATGCGCATCATCCCAGTTGACAATCACTCATCACTCAGAGACTCGGCATACACCCATGTATCCGCACAACACCGTACGGGTCCATTCCGGTGCCGATTATCGCAGTTTTGACGTCTGCGAGCGGGGGTTAGAATATAGGGTAGCACATTCTGTTGATGATATGAAAGAGGCTGGAGTAGATCTGGCCGATTCTTTTGACTTTGATCTTCCGATTAGGAGTAGGATAGAGTGGACGAACTGATTTCCCACTGTAACTCATCTTTGTAAATAAAAAATCTTCTGGTTTGATCTCCAAAATCAATCTGTGATTGATCCTTCGAGATCAATGCGTGTTCTACTTCGTGTACCAGCCATTAATTTTATCTTCACCATAGCGGGGATGTTCACTACATCGGTATTGCTGATAATCATGCCTGATCATCTCCGCTCCGTAAGCAATTGCTGTAATTGATTATCTTGGGCCCAGAGTTTTCAGTCATTCTTCTCAATTTCTCGATTTATGGCGGCATCAGGATAGTATCTCTTAAGGGATTTCTCCATTTTTTTCAAACCCCCTGTCCTTAGTGACAATCGGTAATACGAATAACCAACCGAAACTGAACACTTCACACAGCAACCGTCTTTAGCCGAATCCTATCGGCTTTATGAGTCCCCCAAGTTAGCAAAGATCTGGTCCGGCCCAATAACGGCTCATAAACTGTGAAAACCCTAACCCGACGCGTGGTTTTCTAGTGTGCAAGTCATAGTTCTATACATACGATCTTGGGAAGACCATCACCTCCAATTCCAATTGAATCAACTCAAGCTAAAGAGAAAGAACTCCTTGCCCAAACCTCCATCGATGGCAGACAACAGTGACCACAGCAAGTGTCCTATTGGAGACGAAGCAGAAGAAAACCAAGCACCAACTCATCATATGGGTAAAAAACTTTCTCCTGCCCCCTTGCGGTAGCCCCTCTTGTTCATCCATTCTTGACTTACTGCTTTCTTTCCCTTCAGGGTAAGGCCTCTCTTCTAACCAAGCTCAGGCTCTTTCCCAGAAGACTTGTCCAAGAAGTACGGTATTGAGGAAGCTGAACAGACATACCAGCAGAAACAGTTCTGCAACGCTATCATAGGTTAATGAAACCCTCACTTGACCCCCTTCTTTCGATCGAGCTCGTGCTTGCCTGACACATCTTTCCCTTTTGTCAGCTCTTTCTTGATGCTACGGATGGTCGCATATATCAGGCTATCATCGAAAGTATGTGTCTTGGCATCTTCTTCGGGCTAGCGGCGATGAGCTCCTGGATCAAAGAGGACTACTCCTTTCCTCAATCGGCTTCGCAAGCAGATCCCCGGATAAGTCTGAAGATTTTGAAGTCCACGATGATTACGCCGCTGCCCTAGTCTGTCCCGGACAAATTATCCCAAGAGTAGTTCATACTAGGACAAATTTGTAATCGAATAAATGAAGCTTGTTTTTTCCCTGAATAATGTTTGTTCGCATCTCTTGATTCTTCAGTGATCTTTCCGATTGCAATACCTCTTCAGAGAGGATGTTTCCCGAACGCATGATGTCATCTTAGCCGACTAGATCTCATCCTTAACATGTCATGTCACTCGGCATCTTACTTATTGCACTTCACCTTTCTCTTCTCCCGATAAACCTGCTAACTTGGAAAATGCTAGGATCACTAGGTCATGAACACTCTTGTACTAAAGGCGATATGAAAAATATCGGCTATAACTTAAATTCTTGGAACATTTTTTCTGCTAAAGGCGATGCTTTGCATCGGCTATAAATATTCTTGAATCCGTTCCACATACAATCTCCACGCATTCGTCTTTTAATAAATAGTGCCAAAGCTTAGTCCACGAGTGACGCATATATGAACAAAATTTCTTTACAGCCGAATACCCTCCTCTGGGTCTAACATTTTCGGCTAAAGCTAGCTGCTACTCATCTCTTCCCTTTAAACTTAATGTAAGGGCCGATCCTACTGTAAGGCTATCGGCCGCCACGTACAATTTGAAATGATCACCAGGTTGTGGAAGTGCCTTCATATATTCTCCAATTTCATCAAGACCTTCTGTTGTACGTCACCTCACATGAACTCTTGATATTCCTTTAGCTTCGGCAATGGAGAAATAGGCAGAACTCTTTTAGAAGATTTATAATCTGGATCAAACTCGCATATACCGATCTTGCTTCCGCTTCACCACCAACACTTTATTCCTTGTCAGCCGATACGAAACCTGATTCCAATTTTCCTCCATTGCCATCAGCTATTCAAAAATTACTCTGAGAGCCGATCGTTAGAATCGGCTGCTGGTCCTTGTCGAAAACATTCACAGGACCTGCTTCCCAAGCTCTTCCAGAGAAGCACTCGACACCATCATATTCCCAGTAGATGGGTTCTGCATTGGCAACACTCACCGAATCATCAGCATGGACAATTTCGATGTCATCTCCAATCCACTGGATGAGGAATTGGTGCATAGTTGATGGCACACAGCAGTTTGCATGTATCCAATCTCTTCCTAAGAGCAAACTGTATGCCCCCTTGCCATCAATGACGAAGAAGGTAGTAATCAAGGTCTTGGATCCGATCGTCAATTCAACATGAACTGCCCCCCGAGTGTAAGAAGAATTACCAACAAAGTCTCTCAGCACCATGTCGGTCTTCAATAAATCTTCACTTGACATCCCAAGTTTTCTGAAGGTTGTATATGACATGATATTTATAGCAGCTCTTCCATCAATGAACATCTTGGTCAATGGCTTGCCATTAACATATCCTCTCATATACAATGGCTTCAAGTGTCGATGCTTAGCTGGTTTATCAAATACTGCCCGTTGAGCCAAGACGAGATGAGCCAACAAATCTTGGAATTCATTTTCATCAAAATCTGAATACACTTCGTCTCGAACATCTTGATCTTCGGGAGCTATAAATTCCGATGGAAGAAAGAAAGCCATGCATGCATCAGCCGAACGATCACTTCCATCCGGCTTTTCCTTAGGACGCCAAACTCGTTTTGCCTTGGCACCTGCCTGTTCTAACTCTCTGTTCCTTAGGCGTTGCACCCTTCTTTTCTGGCTTTTCCTCAATCCCGGTGGACACCACTGTCTTCTCTGCCAGACATACTCGCGGTACTCCTCTTCTCCAGTGCGAGCCCAACTTTGATCGGCAAATTCTCTTCCCTGCCGATCCTCAGAATTATTTATTTTTAAGCGCCGATTATCATCAGGTTCTCGTGTCCCGAGTCTTTCATGGACAGAACGGCGGTTGACTCGAGACTGCCTATATTCAGAATACTAATCACTGCATTCAGGGCAGTTGTTCTTAGCAGGCAGCTTCAAGCCTTCGTTCCAACAATATTTGAAGAACGAGCATTCCCAGTGTGATTGCTCTTGCTCCTTCATATCTTTTCGCTCTTCTCGGTACATCTCTTCTTCGTACCTTTGTTGTTTCTCCAGGAACTTCTATTCTTCATAAAACCTCTGCTTTTGGTATCGCCCTTGCTCCCGATGCCACTTATTCAACAGAATGCGCGTCGTGACCCTGGGCCTGGAGGTTTCACCCCTTTCAGTTCGGCTATCTTGGAACCGAACCTTTTGCTGAAATTCTTTATCTGTGATTTGCCGATCAGGATCAACAACACCAGCTTCTCTCGCTCTATCAGAGGTTAACACTTTCACCTTGTTTTTACCCCTGGAGTCAGTTGCGTTAACCATATTAACAGAGAAGGACACAATATTCTGTCCAAAAGGGCTAATATCAACTTTCATCTTCCCATCAAACCTCAGATGCCCGTCCTGGATAGCTTTTTGGATCCGCACTCTGAACACTCGGCAATCGTTTATAGAGTGGGACTTGGTATTATGGAAACCGCAATACTTCTTGTCCTTGACCCCTTCAGGGTGCAACATAGGATGGCCTTCCGACAACTTGATGCGTCCCTCCTTCAATAAGTACTCAAATAATTTATCTGACTTGGAAACATCAAAGTCATAAATACCTTTTTGTTGCCTCAGCCATCGCTGGTTGACTTGAGTCGGCTCCTTGGCCCAGACTATCTCGGCTGCAGCTACTTCGTCTTCATCATCGTACTCAGCTGCTTCTTCTAAGAAAGCCTGATACATCTCGGTGGCCACATCGCCCTTCTGGAATTGATTATTCCTTCTGAACCCTTGGGCTTGACTACTCATCATTGCCAACCGTTGTGATAGCTGCCTGAGGTCATCAAACTCCATGCCGAATAGTTTCTCTTTGATACTCGGCAACACGCCAGCTATGGCTATCCCCGGCAATTGATCATCTGGTAAATTCAAAGAATAGCAAAGGTTCTTGGTCTCCCTGAATCTGCGCAAATACTCTTGCGGTGTCTCGTTAGATTTCATCTACAGACTCATGAGATCGACCAACTTCTTCTCACTGGTGCCCATAAAGAAATACGAGTGGAATTTCTGTTCTAGTTCTGCCCATGTATTAATAGACTTTGCCGGTAGAGACGTGAACCACGAGAAGGTTGGTCCTGTCAAAGACAACGGGAAGTACCGAATCCTCCAAGCTTCATCTGTAGATGCCTCTCCAAGTTGCATCAGGTATCGGCTGATGTGTTCTATGGTACTGGTGTCATCTTGGCCCGGAAACTTGGTAAAATCAGTAGGAGGCTTTACCCTTGGAGGAAGTGCTACCCGATTGTACCACTCCGGGTAAGGAGACTTGTAAGCATATGGCTGATTCTTTGGCTTTAGGCCGAATCGATTTTGCATCATATCAGCCATCCTATGCATGATGAGGTCAACACTCGAATCAGGAGCTGCTTGTGTTTGCCCCCCAGGATGTAGTCCTGCTGAACTCTTGTAGCCTGGATTTGGAAGAGCATTGATCGAGTTATAATCAATGAACTCTTGGTATCCATCTCCAAACATATTTCTTTGTATCCTATTCGCTGAAGGAGAGACTCTGGAAGCAGATTGCGGGACATTCCCTGTTGTGCCGAACGTGACCTGGCCATAAGTCGTGGGAGGTTGCTGCGTCTCATGAGGGACCATCTCACCTGTGTTCGTGCCAGCTCCGCCATCTTCGGCAATCCTTCGACGTTGGGGTACTGGGAACAACAACGGTCCCTGCATTGGACCAGCGGCCTCTTCAAAGCGTTTATCCACTGCTGAGCCAAAAATACCGACCATAACAGCACGAAAGGTATTCAAGAAAGCTGACTGATGATTGGTCATAGCTTCCGATACAGCTTTGTACATTATTCCGGTCATCTTCTGAATAGCTTCCTCTTCAGCACTGTCGGATGGCTCTGATTGGTGGTGAGGAAGAATCTTTGGGAACGGTTGCTTCTGGAAGACCTTGCCGCTCTTGTTCTTGGAAAAAGTCATCAGGCACTTGCTCTGAAGTTCATCACAAGTCTGTTGCACTAAACTTTTCAAATCTGACAGCAAGTCATCCATGGTCACATCCAGGACCTGATCGTCGTTGACCTCATGCATCTTGAAATAGAGTGGTCCCACCGGGTGTGCCAAAAAGTGTGTTGGCGCAAAATATGACACCTTACGCCTAACACACAGCAAGCCGAAAAAAGCTGGCTTCAATCGGATGCCCGGAGTGTGTTGAATCCGAAAACGTGCCAGTCGGTTTGACCTGAAAACCAACAAGGGATAAAACTGTGAGAATAGCAATGGAACATGCCGGGTGAGACGAGACAGTTCCATAGTACGGCTTTGAAAGCCAATCACGACGGCACACAGCTATAGAAGCTGTCTGTCAGAACATGTTTATAAAGTCATTCGGCTAGTATGAGAACAGGGCATGTAAAGCATATTAACTGTCGAATGCACATGTAAAGAAAGACATGCTTGAACAGATGAAAGGTATCATTAAAACATTGTAAATAGGTAACTTGCAAATATAAATCTATTCAAATAACACATGCATAGGTTAATCCAACTAGTCTGCCGCACGTCTAGCCTTCATAAACTCGTCAAGCATAAACTCAAGCGAAGCTAATCCATCGCATGATACCACTTGCCATAAGTCTACACCACTTCTTATAATTAGATTAATCCACCGCATGATACAATCTAATTATAACAAGCTAAAAGCAAGCATGTATTTGAACAGATCTATAAAAACTCATTACTCACGTAAGCTTAACCAAGATCGGCAAACTAGCCGAGTTGGGGTCCATGAAGAAGGAACATACAAGCAAACATGATTAAACCAATCTAAAACCTGCATCTGCCGCACGATACCCAGTTCCATCAAAGCCTAACCGTGATTGACATGCATGAACCCACAACATGTAACAATCTAGATAGAAAGTTGATTCGGCCGTCATGATCTTATGATTAACGAAACACAAGCAAGCTTGTAAAACAGGGCCGAACAAAGATCAATCTAGATTGGGCAAAAGAGTGTTACAAGAATTAAATAATAAAACACATAACACATGATAACTTAATGAATCTATCAGATCTACCAAATCCAATAGAGCCGATAACTATTTTTACTCATGACTTAATCCGCCGCACGATACAAGGCACAAGCAAAAACCTCCCGTCATAAGCTTAAATCCGCCGCACGATACTAAGCTTAACGAACGAGACTACTTGCATCATATCTAAATCCACCGCATGATACTAGACATGATAACAAGGTTGCCAGTACTTACGGAGGTCGACAGATCGATGATTCCTCTCGAAGAACTCGACGACACGACTAAGGACTCGAAGATGGCACTGGGCCGGTTTGTATTGATATGGTTGTGAACAATTTTACAATGGTCCAGGGCTTATATTTATACCCTGGATGAAATACGAGTCCTAGATGATTACGATCTGCATAATAAAATATGGAAAGATGCAAATCCTATTCCCAATCTCTTCGGCGTCCTCCATCGTCACGTGTCTTCTCGTGCAAGTCGGCTTTACTTGCCATATTTGTTTCCTGAACAGAGTCAACGTTTTGCAAGATAGCCGACCGCACAGGCATTTGCCGAAACTCCGAGGACCAAATAGCCGCCTGATCGCTTGCCGAAATCTTCTTCTTCACTGCTAGTTGGGCCCACTTGCCATATCCCCGTGCGTGCGAAAATCTGGTGTTAACAAAGGGTGAAATCAAACACACAAGATTGCCCTGAGGATCCAAAATACGACTGAGATTCGGCTTAAAACGAATCTCATAGTCATCATCAAAAAGTTGCAAAACAGAAAGATGGTTAAAATGCAAGTTAGACGCAATATCAACATCACGCAACACAAAGTGCTCATTAACTCGCACATACCCACGAGACAACACTTTACCTTTGCTATTGTCGCCGAAGGTGATAAACTCCTTTCCGGCAACAGGACTAAGACTGGAGAACCACTTGGCGTTTCCGATCATGTGCCTTGAACACCCGGAATCCACCAACCAAATGTCCTCCAATCGTTTTACCTACATCAATAAAAAGACATATGGTGAGCATACGGTCCAACACTGGGGTGAATGAAATAGGAAGAGTACCAGTGTTGGCCCGGCTGCTCAAAAGAATGATTAGTAGAGAAAACATTCCTAGCACGCCTATGGGGAAAGCGATCACCACATACAGGAAAACATGGTCTGCTAGGAGAAGAGCGCTCACCGCGATACCCAAAACGTGGTGGAGGGTGACGCTCAACAACAAAGCCACCGCCACAGGGTCCAAAGCTTGCAAAGCTAGGATCCCGTCAGGCAAAACCTCCTTGTGGCCTAGGACCTTGAGGCATTGGACCTCTAGGCCTAGTAGCTCTCCTTTGAACATTCGACACATGTAAATCATGGAAAGGATGGTACATGTCCGCATTGTTCATCTCCCTTGCACGACGTTCCTCTCTATTATGCCGAAAGCAAAACTCCCTCAAGTGTCCATCTCTCCCACAATGCTCACAATGGTACCTCACTGCTCTCACAGGGGGTTGTTGGTACTCACGGTAGTGGGTGTGGATCACTTGGTTCTTTTGTGGAATGAGCTCCTCTTGGATAGGTGGCATGGTGTCTAGCTTGTTTTTCAGGTGGTTGGGCTTGGGAGACCACACTTGTTTTTTGGTGGAGCTCTCGGAGGTTCCTCATACACTCCATCTTTGGTGTTAGGCTTGAGAGGCTCTTTGGGTGGTATCTTGGTTACCTTGGGAGTAGTGGTGGAGTTGGGCTTCTCACTCGGATTAAGACCACTCGACTCTCCAATCTTACCAAAAGAAGCAACACTCTCCATCCCCTGAACAAAGCCTACACCTGGACCTCCAGCAGCACGCTTAAATTGGGCAGTCATCATCCCAAGCTGCGGCTCACCACAAGACACCCATGACAAGATGGTCCGAAGGTATGTGTTTTCTTCCTTGGTTTGCATCTTGTCATGCTTCACATTTGCAATCTCCATCTCCAAGCCCTCACACAAAGCACACCTAGCCACACAAGTGCTATCCAAGCTGGCCTTCTCAAGAGACACAATCTTGGCGTTCTTCTCTGCCAACTCGGATTGCAAGCATGCACACGACTTGCACGCACCAAGCAATGCGGGTCTAGCCCGAAGCTCATCCACCTCTCCAACCAAAGCAGCATACTTCCCTCTCAAAGTGAGAATGTCAGTGTGGAGATATAGACCCCAGGGTAACATACGATGGTACATGGGCCTCACCACTAGGGGTCGTCCGGCCCATAGGATGAAGACGTGCGGCGCACGACATGCACCGCACGACAGTTGTAATCTAGATACAGTACCAACTCGGATACTTACCATGTAACCCTGTCCCTTCGGAATATATAAGGAGGGGCAGGGGCCCTCCGAGAGGGGGGCAAATCATAGATGACAGATCATAGACAATAGATCATAGATCCTAGGTCACAGGTCACAAGCTAGATCCAATCAATACAACTCGACGCAGGACATAGGGTATTACACTAACCTAGCAGCCCGAACCTGGATAAACCTCTATGTTCATCTACTTTTGCCTTGCGTCAACGTCTGGGTCGTCATCTTGCACACCTTCCCCTCTAATCTACCACCTTGGGTATACCCCTAGGTGGACTATCGGCGATATTTCGTCGACAGTGGCGCCCACCGTGGGGCATGTGCGTACGGACACCATGACGACTCAGATGGTTTTCTTCCTCGTTTCCACGACTCTTCCGGAGGCTTCACGTTCGTTGTCGGGTCGTTCTCCTGGACCACCGACGTTGACGGCACCGCCAGGGGCGTGGAGGCGGTGCAGGCTTTCCCTGTGCCGAACGGATCCGCTTCCACCACTTCTGCATCGGCGAGACCAGCCTTAACATCTCTTAGAGGTCATCTTCCCCGGTGCTCCGACCATGCTTCCCCGCTATCGGGGACGGCGTGTCGACAATACCGATCTGATCGAATCCATCGATCGGGTCACGACAGGCATCACCGACACTATCGCTCTCGTAGATCTGATCAGAGATCGATCTCCCGAGCACAACATCGTCCGTACCTCTCGCTCCGACCTCCAACCGTGTCGCAATGATGATCGTCGTAATAATCGGCGCTATGAAGACCACGACCGAGAGGAAAGATCGAGGGCTAGACAACTCCATCACCGTCGACAAGAAGATATCGTTGGCTCGGCTAATCGACTACGATGAGGATTACGAGAAGCTGCTCGATGACCCGTGCCCTATGCTCGCTCTGATCATCTACGAGCCAGAAGCGAGCCACCACGTCGTCGTCGAGCCAAAGACGAGCCACCGATGAGCCAATGAGCCACCAACGAGCCTACGAGCCACCCGCGAGCCTACGAGCCAAAAGCGAGCCATCGTCGAGCCACCAACGAGCCATCAACGAGCCACCAATGAGCCGACGAGCCACAAGCGAGCCATCACGTCGTCATCATCATCTCACCGCCATCCTCACCGACCGCTCGTTGTCGACTCATCGTCGTCCTCGACGCCTCTCGTCTCCTGCTCCGTTCGGATGACAATCAAGCTAAGTATTATCTTTCACATCAATCAAATATTCTTTCGATCGTCGTATATCTCTAAATATCATCGTGTGCCTTCGTGGTCACATTATTCTTTACAACAGCTCTTCGTTATTTTTCGCCATATATACCATCCTGAGGATGACATATGTGTTTTCCCGAGCAGCCATGTTTACACTCGTGCTTTCTAGAGGCGGCCCTGTCTCCGGCTCCTCCCTACACGTGAATGCAACTCCGCACTCTACGTTATGGGTGGTCGGCAGTGGCTCCTCGGTGATGTTGATCCTCTTACGCGTTCCTGGGCTCCGCACCTCACGCTCTGGAGTTATCGGCTAGCCGGGGCTGGTGACTTAGTTACAAACAAACTGCTTGGGGGAATTTTATTTAATGTTGAGCGTTCAATTCAGCTGACTGACCGCTGAGCGGCACATGCTGTTTCTTTACCGCTAATGTTTTCTCCATATTTTATTTCTACGTCATGTACTACCATTCTTTATGTTTATTTTACAGGAACCATTTTCGGTCTGCGAGCTAATTCTTTACGCTCGGGGACTGGACCAGTTATGATGGACGAGAAGATCATTGCTTGGGACCAACTGGCACTCGGACTTCATCGCCGACCAGCTGGTCGCTTCGCTCGGTGCTCACCACCTGGCGCTCAGACTTCGTCGCCGACCAGCTGGTCGCTTCGCTCGGTGTTCACCACCTAGCGCTCAGACTTCGTCATCGACCAGCTGGCAGTACTCTTCGACGCTCATCGACGGCTACACCGAGAGCTCACCAGCTGAGCTGGGGACTCCTCGGTACTCGGGTTCATCGACCACTTGGTCGCTTTGCTCGGAGCTCACCACCTGGCGCTTGGACTTCGTCATCGACCAGCTGGTCGCTTCGCTCGGTGCTCACTGCCTGGCGCTCGGACTTCATCGCCGACTAGCTGGCCGTACTCTTCGACGCTCATCGATGGCTACATTGAGAGCTCACTAGTTGACCTGGGGACTCCTCGGTGCTCGAGTTCTTCACGCCAGCATCGTCAGTAGCGCTGGTCGGATTGCTCGGTGCTCACTGCCTAGCGCTCAGACTTCATCGCCGACCAGCTAGCCAGACTCCTCGACGTTCATCGACGGCTACATCGAGGGTCACCAGCTAACCTGGGGACTCCTCGGTGCTCGAACTCGTCGTTCGGCAACCTGCTCGAACGACATAGTTCTTTCATCATAATGGTTTTACCTTTTTTATAAGCCTGCTACAAGATTTATTCTTCATCTTCTAGCAGCCTTGGGGACTACCGTGTATACATGGCGCTCGTCCGCGCATGTATATAAGTCTGATTATTTTCAAGACCCTGGCACCACGTGACCGAGTCACCTGCTGTCAGGCTCGGGGACTAGCTGTGGAGATATAGACCCCAAGGTACCATACGATGGTACATGGGCCTCACCACTAGGGGTCGTCCGGCCCATAGGATGAAGACGTGTGGTGCACGACATGCACCACACGACAGTTGTAATCTAGATACTGTACGAACTTGGATACTTACCATGTAACCCTGTCCCTTCGGAATATATAAGCAGGGGCAGGGGCCCTTCGAGAGGGGGGCAGATCATAGACGACAGATCATAGACAATAGATCATAGATCCTAGGTCACAGGTCACAAGGTAGATCCAATCAATACAACTCGACGCAGGACGTAGGGTATTACGCTAACCTAGCGGCCCGAACCTGGATAAACCTCTATGTTCATCTACTTTTGCCTTGCGTCAACGTCTGGGTCGTCATCTTGCGCACCTTCCCCTCTAATCTACCACCCTGGGTATACCCCTAGGTAGACTATCGGCGATATTTCGTCGACAGTCAGTCATGTGCTTGGTGCACATCTCACACTCACCCTCCTCAGAGACTACAACGGTGGACTTGGCAAACTCAAGTTCCCTCACCGTATCCTCCCCCTTCTGCCTAAACTCCTTCCTCTCTCTAGCTGCACGTCTCAACCACTTGTCTTGACCAAGCAAAGCAGCAGTAAGTTTCTCAACTTCAGCTGAGAGTTCTTCAGGAGTTTGTGATACCTGAGAGGAGTCGTCGTCGTCGTCATTCTGAGGGTTCTCCTTCAGCTTGCCGTCGACCTCATCACTGAGGGCCATGGTGCAAAAACCCTCATCATCGGCGAAGAAGCAAAGACCATTCTGCTTGTCCTCGATCTTCTTCTTCTTCTCGGACTCGTCATCGCTTGATGCAAAAGAGTCGTTGTTCGAGTCGTCGACATCGTTGAGCGTGGTGAAGAAAGCACGCTGCTCGGCCTGGGCCTTCTCCAAGTATTTCTTTTTGATGTACTCCTTGTTGAAGCCACCCTTCCGCTTGTGCTTGGGAGGGATGTACTTCTCCTTGTGCCCATGATCACCCTTGCCAAAGAGTTGCTTGTTCTTCTTCGGGCAGTTGGCGATAAAGTGATCAGGGTCGCCACACTCATAGCACCCAGCGTGTCCTCCTCCACGACGACAGTTCATGCGGTTGTTGTGAAACCGCGAGAACCGGTTGGCAAGCAGAGCCAACTCATCGTCTCCCATGAACTCCAGCTGCTCCTCTGTAATAGAAAGAAGAGAAGACAATGCAAAGCCTCCAGACGGGTTAGTTGAAGACCTAGAAAGCAAAGCCATCGACAGGCCAGAAGGATTCTCATTGAAGGACCGAGAATGCTAAAGCAAGGCGACCAGAGGGGGGGGTGAATGGGAGCTTCAAATTTCTTTCAAAATTTTGAGGCCTCTATCCTAGAAAAACAACCCCAAGAACAAAACTGACAGGTGTGATGTCCACGACCCAAGATGTTGGGTGGATGTTCCCAAGGATCATAGCGGGACACCACAAAAGCTCACTCGTCCAAGTTCACGCAAGTCAACTAGTGACAGGATGAACTTAGGGTAACCTCAACCTCCCCCGAGCAATGCGAGGGGGATTCAGGCCTCCCGCGAGCAATGCGAGGGGGATTCAGGCTATTTTGCAAAGCAAGGAGCTTGATTTCTGTGGAGCACGAAGTCGGAAATCCAACGCAAAAACCCAAAACCAAATCCGAAGTCTAACGGTCAAACTGCGGATGAGAACAGTGAAGTTTTCACTGCATCGGACGCTGGCAGCGTCCGATGCCAACCCACCGGACGCGTCCGATGCAGACAAGTCCTCTCTGGAACCTTACTGTGTGACCATCGGACGCTGCTACAGTGTTTGGTCAGCGTCCGATGCTCAGGGTCCGGCGCGTCCGATGACCAACGGACGCGTCCGATGCCCAGCGTCCGTTGTCCACTTAAAAACACCAAAACTGACACGTGTCACCGGAGCGTCCGATGCTATGAACACCAGCGTCCGATGCTCCCGTGACCAGCGTCCGATGCCCCCGAAACTGCACAGTTCTTTCACGGATTCAACCCGATCTCCTCCGTATCAAAAGCTCTAAGGCTTAGACTTGCTATTAGGAGTTCCAAGGAGGTTAGTGAGCTACCCCTAAGAGATCATGGCTCAAACCTAACTCCAAATCGGTGAATCGAAAGAATTCGGGGCAAGGGAGACAAAAACCGATTCGAAACGAAAATCGATCGATCTACTAGCTCGTAAGGTTAGAAGTGAATTCCTTTGGTGGAAAGATGTGCCTCACGATCTAGAGCAACTCAGTTCAAACGGAATCGAAAATCATTCCTCGGATTGGGAGAACGAAGCAAATCACCGAGAGAACAAAAAGCAAAACACGAAGAACACAGCTCAAAAACGCGAATCGATCTTGATTTCCAGCCGAAACTTCTCCACCCGAGGAGACAACGAGATTACGGTCTTGTTTCCTCAAAAAGCAAATACGCAGAGGTATGATTCACCGTCTCTGCGGATCTCAGTGGCTATAGTAGGGATTGGGAGAGCAGGAAAACCTAAGTGAAAGTAGCAAATGACTGAGATAATCTGGAGGGAGGGGTGGCCTCTCCTTATATAGCCTAATACAATTATTCCCCTTCTACCCTTACAGCTAATGAGCGAGCAGGCTAACCCTAAGGGTATTCCTGACCAACTCGAGGTAGGTGGTGATCCAACGGCCACGCCCGCGCGACTGGTAGCTTCGCCTCGACGCGACCTCATCGATTGTCGCCACGTGCCGCCACCGCTCTGCTCGTCCTTTTCACGGACCTCCCCCCTGTTTTGAGGCTGAAACTGGGAAACCTGGGCCATCCCCCGATTTTGAGGCCGAAACCAGGAAACCTGTCGTCCGTCGCTTGAGTTTTGTGGCCCAAACTCAGAAACCCGCCAGCACTCAGGTTTTAAGGCCGAAACCTTGAAACCATCCTCAGCCTGAGTTTTGTGGCCAAAACTCGGAAACCGGCCGCACCCAGGTTTTGAGGCCCAAACATGGAAACTGGCCACTTGGTGGTTTTTCTGTGGCTCAACCACCAAACCGATGCCGTAGAGGGGATGCACCGCCCGTGCACCCCGTCCACACGCAAGTCTTCACTTGTCGCTGTCCCAGGCTGTCAGCCACCGTGGCCGATCCTCAGGCCACCAGTCCGTCAGTCCAAGCCTCACGTCCGCCCTTCATCGCTCTGGGTCCATTGACACGGCACGTCTCTACTTGACCTTCACCTTGCCTTTGATCACCATATCCGAGCTCGACACCTGCACAACACAAGCCAAAGAACATGCGCATCATCCCAGTTGACAATCACTCATCATATAAAGATCCGGCATACACCCATGTATCCGCAATCTCCCCCTTGATGAGTGCATTGTCAACTACCAACACAAATCATATGAGGATAGAAGAAGGAAGAAGGAAGGGAAGAGAAGTCGACCAAATGACCCAAAAGCATAACAAAGCCGAAAGAAGGTCAAGTGGAGTGAGCAAAACAACTTGATCCCCAAAGACATGGGCAACGGCTCGACGCAACCAAGCAAAGCAAAGCTAGCCCTCAAGAAGAGGCAAAACGGGCTCAACACCGCTAGCAGGAAAGCTCGATACCAATTGAAACTCAAGCAAAATAGAGCTAGCCCTCAAGAAGAGGTAGAACGGGCTCAACACCGCTAGTAGGAAAGCTCGATATCAACTGAAAGACAAGAAAGCTCGATACCAATCGATCCAAAATCAACTGGAAAGCACATCAGAATGCAAAACTGCTAGTCCCTCAAGATAGAGGCACAGAGGCTCAACACAACTAGCAGAAAAGCTCCGAACCAATTGAAGGATGCTCCAAAACTACACACGAGCAAACTCCCCCTTCAATAATGCACACAACTAAGATATGATTTGGCCAAAAATTTCTCCCCCTTAGTTGATAATGCACTATCAAGCAGATTTCTCCCCTTCAAATGCATATGAGTAAAAAATGCAAGTTAGCAGCTTCAGGAATATAGTCGATAGAATGAAAAGATGCTCTAAAGAGTGCTAATTCGACAATTCAATCAATAAGCATTCACGCCAGCAAAGGCTCAAACTGATCACCAAATACGAAATATGAGCGAATGAGCAAAGTGAGCAGTTTTAAGTCATTCAGAAAAGGTGTTCACCATAAAAATAGCACTGAACATGTATAGACAGGAAGTAAAACAAGTGCTAAATATGTATGCAAGGTGAACTACCCCTAGCAAAGTTCAATCATCATGCTATAGAATCAAACATAGACTTGTGTATTTAGATTTAATCAGAGTTGCAGCGGTGAATATACACAGGTTCAAAATTCAACATGTGATTGCGACAGGTTGAACACTTGTCATTGCCTAACTTTTCAACTGGGCTAAGCCTATGCATATGCAATCAGAAGCTTAAAGCGTTGGTTTCGGTCTTACACTACACGGCTCAAGTTTAACTCAATGTGCAATGAGAGATAGTCTTGATACTGTGATGTGCTGACAAGCAATCCCATCTCCATCTTTTCAATTCACTTAAACTTGGTTCAATTTTAAAGCAGTATATGACCATACCAAGCAAGTGAATGACTCAGAACTAGAGACATAGCAACCTAGCATATATGAAAAGCACAAGTGATTTCAACACCTTCTACACATGCTAGTTGTCAATCTCAATGGTGAACAAGTTTCAAATTTTAAGTTCATTAAACATATTCACCATTCATAAAGCAGCTCAGCTCACAACATGTATCAGTGATCAAGGACGGCCTAAGCTACAAGCATCATCATATATCATCGGAGCATATCAGAGCATAGATTCATTCTGCAGATTATAGACATGAAGCTTGAAAAGATAAAGATGCAAATATGATGAAATGCAAAAACTAAACAAAACCAAGATAAAAAGAGTCAGTTTATGATACAAGAACCAAAATGTTTCCCCCAACTAAAAGGGAAAACACACACCAAGCTCACCTCTCAACCTAGCAAAGGTTGATTGGTCCAAAGGCTTGGTGAAAATATCTGCCAACTGAAGATGAGTATCGACATGGTGAAGATCGATATCGCCCTTCTCATAGTGGTCTCGCAAGAAATGAAAGCGCACATCAATGTGTTTGGTCTTAGAATGCAACACGGGGTTCTTAGCAACGCTAATCGCACTCGTGTTGTCACAAAGCAATGGAACTCGAGAAAAGCTCAGACCGAAATCATGCAAAGTGGCCATCATCCACAACAACTGAGAACAGTAGCTAGCCGCAACAACATATTCAACCTCTGTGGTAGACTGAGCGCACTAGACTGCTTGCGAGAAGACCAAGACACGAAAGAAGAACCCAAAAACTAACAAGTCCCAGAAGTGGACTTGCGCTCAAGTCGGCAACCAGCAAAATCAGCATCCGAGTAACCGCAAAGGGAGAGGGTGGAAGAAGCAGAATACCAAATCCCAAACTCAGGTGTGAAGCATAAGTACCTCATAATGCGCTTGACCGCCTGACGGTGAGAAGTGTGCGGCGACGTCTGAAATCATGCGCAGAGACACACAGCGAACTGAATGTTCGGGCGTGTCGCCGTCAGATACAGCAGCGACCCGATCATACTCCGGTACTCCTTCTAGTCCATAGCTTCTCCATCCTTGTTCGAACTTCTTCAATATGTCCTTGGTGTACTTGCCCTAATGCACGAACGTCCCCTCTCGGGATTACTTGATTTGCAACCCAAGGAAAAACGTCAACTCGCCCATCATACTCATCTCAAATTCCCTGCTCATAGTATCTGCAAACTTGGCAACCAAAAGTGAGAAGAACCACCGAAAATGATTTCATCCACGTAAATCTGAACCAACAAAGTGTCATTGCCTTGCTTGAGGAGAAAAAGAGTTTTATCAACACATCCCATTTTAAAACCCTTAGCAAGCAAAAAGGTTTTCAACCTATCATACCAGGCTCTAGGGGCTTGTTTCAAACCATACAAAGCTTTGTGAAGTTTAAAAGCATGGTTTGGAAACTTGGGATTTTCGAAACCGGGGGGTTGTTTCACATACACCTCCTCTTCTATGTAGCCGTTTAGGAAAGCACACTTGACATCCATTTGAAAAAGTTTGAAACCTTTGGATGCAGCAAAAGACAAGAGAATCGTAATTGCCTCCAAACGAGCTACAGGAGCAAAAGTCTCCTCATAGTCTATCCCCTCCTTCTGACTATACCCCTGGGCTACAAGTCTGGCCTTTTTTCTCACAACATGGTCATCCTCTCCTTGTTTGTTTTTGAAAACCCATTTTGTCCCAATAGGGTGACACTCAGGAGGAAGAGGAAGAAGAACCCAAACCCAATTTCTCTCAAAATTTTCAAGTTCCTCATGCATGGCATTAACCCAATCCGGATCAGATAAAGCGTGTCCAACATCTCGGGGTTCAAAATCAGCAACAAATGCAGAATGAGCAAAGTAAAAGATTTGTTGTGACCTAGACCGAGTGACGTGTTCGTGGATGTCGCCGATCATCTGTTGAGGAGGGTGTTGGCGCGGAATGTGTCGTGGCGCCTCTCTTGCTGAAGTAACCTCCCCCTCAACAGTAGCTGGTGCCTCCTTGGGTACAAGTGGTATAGCCCGAGGGAGTGGATCACTCGGCCCCCATGTAGTAGAGGAAGAAGGGTCGGGGCCGCGTGCAGTCATGGTCGAAGTCGACCCAATCGGCACCGCAGGTGAAGGAAGTGCTGGATCATCAATCCCTTCAGCACCTTCTTCCTCATCATCAAAAAGAGGTTCTCCAACCTCATGATCACCTGCATGCTCAAAACTAGAAGAAGGACAAAGCACAGTCTCATCAAAGGTGACATCGGATGTCTCCATGACTCGGTTAGTATCAAGGTTAAGTACACGATATGCACGAGTATGATTACCAAAACCCAAAAATACACCGTCAGAAGAACGAGACTCAAATTTGTCCAGGTTGCCTTTCTTGAGTATAAAATAATGGCAACCAAAAACTCTAAAATAACTCACTTTGGGTTGCTTCCCAAATCGCAACTCATAAGAAGTCTTATTCAAGAAAGCCCGGAGGAAAATGCGATTGGAAATATAGCATGCAGTATTCATTGCTTCGGCCCAATATCGCCTAGGAGTCCTATGCTCATCGAGCATCGTCCTGGCCATATCAACAAGGGTCTGATTCTTCCTTTCTACAACACCATTCTGTGGTGGTGTGTAGGGAGAAGAAAACTGATGCTCCAAACCCAAAGAGTCACAAAACTTCTTAAAATCCGAGTTCTTAAACTCGGAACCATTATCACTTCTAATAGCTCGCATCAAGTTCTTAGGAAACTCGTTCTGAACACGCAAAATCAGATTGCGAGCAAAAGAGAAAGTCTCAGTTTTCTCAGCCAAAAAGAAAACCCACGAATATCTTGAAAAGTCATCAACAACAACAAGCACATACCACTTCCCACAAACCGAGCTCACCCGAGCCAGACCAACAAGATCCATATGCAAAAGCTCTCCAGGGTGCTTGGTCATAACTTGATTCACAGGATGGTGGGGAGCAGCAACCATTTTCCCATATCTACAAGAATGGCAAACAAGATCCTTCTCCATGTGAAACTTGGGCAATCCTCGGATTAGGCCAAGTGAACTACGTCTTGCAAGCAAGTCGAAGCTCAAATGTCCAAGCCTCCTATGCCACTTACAAAGATTAGAGGATGAAGGTCCAGCCACAAGACAACGAGAAATCCCAAAAGACTCCGAGAAATTAGCGCGAAAGACTTTTCCAAAGGGCAAAATCAAACACTCAAGATTGCCCTGAGGATCCAAAATACGACTGAGATTCGGCTTAAAACGAATCTCATAGTCATCATCAAAGAGTTGTGAAACAGAAAGAAGGTTAAAATGCAAGTTAGAAACAAGAGCAACATCACGCAATACAAAGTGTTCATTAACTCGCACCGTCCCAAAAGACAACACTTTACCTTTGCTATTGTCGCCGAAGGTGATAAACTCCTTTCCGGCAACTGGACTGAGACTGGAGAACCACTTGGCGTTTCCGGTCATATGCCTCGAGCACCCGGAATCCACCAACCAAATGTCCTCCAATCGTTTTACCTACATCAGTAAAAAGACATAGGGTGAGCATACGGTCCAACACTGGGGTGAGTAAAATGGGAAGAGTACCAATGTTGTCCCGGATGCTCAAAAGAACGGTTAGTAGAAAAACCATTCCTAGCAAGCCTACGAGGAAAGCGATCACCACGCACAGGAAAACGTGGTCCGCTGAGGGAAGAGCGTCCATCGCGATACTCAAAACGTGGTGGAGGGAAACGCTCAACAAAGCCACTGCCACGGGGTCCATATCCTGCAAAGTTAGGATCCCGCCGGGCAAAACCCCCCTGTGGCCTTGGACCTTGAGGCATTGGACCTCTAGGCCTAGCAGCTCTCCTCTGAACATTCGGCACATGCACATCATGGAAAGGATGGTACATGTCCGCATTGTTCATCTCCCTTGCACGACGCTCCTCTCTCTTGCGCCGAAAGCAATACTCCCTCAAGTGTCCATCTCTCCCACAGTGCTCACAATGGTACCTCACCGCTCTCATAGGGGGTTGTTGGTACTCATGGTAGTGGGTGTGGATCACTTTGCCCTTCTGTGGCATGAGCTCCTCCTGGATAGGTGGCATGGTGTCCAGCTTGTTTTTCAGGTGATTGGGCTTGGGAGACCACACTTGTTTCTTGGGTGGAGCTCTCGGAGGTTTCTCATACACTCCATCTTTGGTGTTAGGCTTGAGAGGCTCTTTGGGTAGTATCTTGGTAAGTTTGGGAGTAGTGGTGGAGTTGGGCTTCTCACTCGGGTTAAGACCACTAGACTCTCCAATCTTGCCAAAAGAAATAGCACTCTCCATCCCCTGAGCAAAGCCTACACCTGGACCTCTAGCAGCATGCTTGAATTCGGCAATCATCATCCCAAGTTGCGGCTCACCACAAGACACCCATGACAAGATGGTCCGAAGGTATGTGTTTTCCTCCTCGGTTTGCATCTTGTCATGCTTCACATTTGCTATCTCCATCTCCAAACCCTCACACAAAGCACACCTAGACACACAAGTGCTACCCGAGCTGGCCTTCTCAAGAGACACAATCTCGGCATTCTTCTCTGCCAACTCGGATTGCAAGCCTGCACAAGACTTGCACGCACCAAGCACTGAGGATCTAGCCCTAAGCTCATCCACCTCTCCAACCAAAGCAACATACTTCCCCCTCAAGGTGAGAAGGTCAGTCATGTGCGTGGAGCACATCTCACACTCATCCTCCTATGACACGACAATGGTGGACTTGACAAATTCAAGTTCCTTCACCGCATCCTCCCACTTCCTCCTAAACTCCTTTCTCTCTTTAGCGGCAAGCCTAAGCAGTTTATCTTGACTAAGGAGAGCAATAGTAAGCTTGTCAACCTCAGCAGAGAGTTCGTCAGGAGTTTGAGATACTTGGGAGGTGTCGTCGTCGTTGTCGTTGTCGATGTCGTCATTCCGAGGGATCTCCTCCAGCTCGCCATTGACTTCATCACCGAGGGCCATGGTGCAGAAGCCCTCATTGTCAGCGAAGAAGCAAAGACCGTTCAGCTTGTCCTCGATCTTCTTCTTCTCGGACTCGTCATCGCTTGATGTAGCGGAGTCATCATCCGAGTCGTCGACGTCACTGAGCGTGGCGAAGAAAGCACGCTGCTCGACCTGAGCCTTCTCCAAGTACTTCTCCTTGATGTACTCCTTGTTGAAGCCGCCTCTCCGCTTGTGCTTGGCGGGGACGTACTTCTCCTTACGCTTGCCGGAGTCGTACTTGTGACCATGATCCGCTTTGCCAAAGACTTGCTTGTTCTTCTCCAGGCAGTTGGCGATGAAGTGGTCTGAGCCTCCACACTCGTAGCAGCCACCTCGTCCTCCTCTGCGGCGACGGTTCATGCGGTTGTTGTGGAACCGTGAGAACCGGTTGGCAAGTAGGGCCAACTCGTCGTCCGCCATAAACTCCAGCTGCTCCTCTGTGACAAAAAGAAGAGATGACAAAGAAAAACCTCCAGAGGGGTTAGCAGAAGAGCCAGAAACCAAAGCCATCGACGTGCCAGAAGGATTTTCATAAGAAGCCCTCGCCATGGCATCAATCTCACTGGACTTGAGCTTACTGCAGAGCTCGTCACACATGAGGGTCTCATAGTTAGGCGATTCGATGATCGCCTGAACCTTCGAGTTCCACACCGACCGATCGAGAGTATGCAAAAGCTTGAGAGCCCTCTCATGATCGTCGAAAGGTAACAGCTCCTTGTTAGCCCTCATCCTGTTGACAATCACCTAAAAGCGAGCAAATAAACTTTCTATGCTCTCGCCAGGCATGTGTCGAAAGTTCTCATACTCCCGCTTGTGCAACTCGTAGAGACGGGAATTGACTTGAGTGGTTCCCTCATGGAAATGCATGAGGGTTGCCCAAATCTCACGAGCCGTGGGGAGGTGAGAAACACGATCAATCTTAGACATGCTCAAACAAGAAAAAAGAGCATTACGGGCTCGGCTATTGGCATCATGCTCATCGATCTGCAGCTGAGTTGCACGAGCAGCCAAGACCACATAATCTTCCTTGTTGCAAATCTCCCAGACAGAAGCACCCATGCTCTGAAGATAGGCCGACATGCGTATCTTCCAATACGCATAGTTCGTCCCATCGAAAAACGGCGGTTTACCCACGCCGCGATCCATGTCGCCTTCTGTGGATCTGTAACCGGCTAAGGTGGAAGATCCTTAACCTGCTCCGATACCAATTGAAGGACCGAGAATGCTAAAGCAAGGCGACCAGAGAGGGGGTGAATGAGAGCTTCAAATTTCTTTCAAAATGTTGAGGCCTCTATCCCAGAAAAACAACCCTAAGAAGAAAACTGACAGGTGTGATGTCCACGACCCAAGATGTTGGGTGGATGTTCCCAAGGATCACAGCGGGACACCACAAAAGCTCACTCGTCCAAGTTCACGCAAGTCAACTAGTGACAGGATGAACTTAGGGTAACCTCAACCTCCCCCGAGCAATGCGAGGGGAATTCAGGCTATTTTCCAAAGCAAGGAGCTTGATTTCTGTGGAGCACGAAGTCGGAAATCCAACGCAAAAACCCAAAACCAAATCCGAAGTCTAACGGTCAAACTGCGGATGAGAACAGTGAAGTTTTCACTGCATCGGACGCTGGCAGCGTTCGATACCAACCCACCGGACGCGTCTGATGCAGACAAGTCCTCTCTGGAACCTTACTGTGTGACCATCGGACGCTGCTACAGTGTTTGGTCAGCGTCCGATGCTCAGGGTCCGGCGCGTCCGATGACCAACGGACGCGTCCGATGCCCAGCGTCCGTTGTCCACTTAAAAACACCAGAACTGACATGTGTCACCGGAGCATCCGATGCTATGAAGAGCAGCGTCCGATGCTCCCGTGACCAGCGTCCGATGCCCCCAAAACTGCACAGTTCTTTCGCGGAATCAACCCGATCTCCTCCGAATCAAAAGCTCTAAGGCTTAGACTTGCTATGAGGAGTTCCAAGGAGGTTAGTGAGCTACCCCTAAGAGATCATGGCTCAAACCTAACTCCAAATCGGTGAATCGAAAAAATTCGGGGCAAGGGAGACAAAAACCGATTCGAAACGAAAATCGATCGATCTACTAGCTCATAAGGTTAGAAGTGAATTCCTTCGGTAGAAAGATGCGCCTCACGATCTAGAGCAACTCAGTTCAAACAGAATCAAAAATCATTCCTTGGATTGGGAGAACGAAGCAAATCACCGAGAGAAGGAAAAGTAAAACGCGAAGAACACAGCTCAAAAACGCGAATCGATCTCGATTTCCAGCCGAAACTTCTCCACCCGAGGAGACAACGAGATTACGGTCTCGTTTCCTCAAAAAGCAAATACATAGAGGTATGATTCACCGTCTCTGCGGATCTCACTGGCTACAACAGGGATTGGGAGAGTAGGAAAACCTAAGTGAAAGTAG